>RWGZ01000166.1:236278-318921 GCA_009725065.1 Utricularia reniformis
AAAATGGTGCAACGATTGACATATAGGAGACGGCATAGCTATGCGACGAAATCCAATCAGCACCGCATTGTTAAAACTCCTGGTAAGTGCCTAGAAAACTCGTCCTTTTCTCCTTTGTTTGGTTTATTGTTTTGGTGTGGATTTCTCGTTGTGTTATGTAATTGTTAAAACGTAGGTGGGAAGCTTGTTTATCAAACTACGAAGAAGAGAGCTAGCGGTCCAAAGTGCCCCGTTACTGGAAAGAGAATTCAAGGGGTATGTATGATTGAATTTTTGAAATGCTGATTTTTTTCTGAGTCGTGCATTGAATTATATTGATTTATTGTTTCCTAATTTTTTTTACTGGTAGAATCATGATCTGTGTTTCATTCCCATCGACCTTAACCTGATATTGTGAGCACAAATTGTAGTATTTCTTAGGAATTCTTGTTTCAGAATGGGAATTGTGGAACACTTGATTTTTACAGTAGATTTGTTAATCTGAATAATGTTATTGATATTCACCATTTTCATTCATTGTTATCGTAGATTCCTCACTTGAGACCTACTGAGTATAAGAGATCTCGATTATCTCGTAACCGGAGAACTGTTAACCGTGCTTACGGAGGTGTTTTGTCCGGTGGTGCAGTGCGAGAGAGGTTGGTTATTGCTTCTCTTACAATCCTAAGTTTCATCAAAAGACATATTTCTGATGTATGATTTGTTATGTTTTTGATAGAATCATCAGAGCATTTCTAGTTGAAGAACAAAAGATTGTGAAAAAGGTTCTAAAGATACAAAAAGCTAAGGAAAAGCTTGCTTCCAAGAGCTAAAAATTCGGTATCTGACTCACCCCAATATGGTTTTTGTTTACATTTAGCTGCAAAATCATGGGATTTGAATGTTTGTGCTTCTTTGGATTCTTTTCTGTTGCCTTTTGGCTTACTCTTATCCTCAACCTACATTGTATTTTTTCAAGTGAATTCAAAGTTTTGCTCGTACCTCTTGTGTCATGATCCGATATCGTCTACGTAGTGTTATTGGGCTTTAATTAGGTTCTATTATTGTATGGATCTAGCCCAACGAATACGGGTATAAATCATGAGTTGTATTATGGTAATTATATCGAATCATTAATCAAATTCTAGTATATCTCTCTACAATTTTCCTTCTCTCTAGTTTCTATTCTCCCTCACTGGATTCTCCTTCACCACCACAGCCGCACCCCCATTCAGCTTTCTTCAGTCCCTTCCTCCTTATTTCTACCTCCCTCTCCTTCGTTTTTCCCTCGTCACGATCCAAGATCGTGACATCTTGTTCCTCAGATGATTACTTTATGTCGTATCATTGAATCTTTATTCTTAACTTGTTAAAGATTTCGAACCCGACAAATAACGTGAAATATGGATAACATGTGTTATTGTTGTTTTGATATTGTCTTAGAATAAACGTGTGCTAGACAATATCCATAAAAAATATATATGTTGTCCAATATTTCTTGTATTGAACGGTATATTTGGCTATATGAATATATGTACATATGTATTTTGACAAGTAGTTGTTTTCCAAAATGGATGATATGCAAATTTAGCTTTTATATTTTCATGGTTTTGAACAATTTCTCCCAGATTGTGATCCCAAAGTATTAATAAGACGAAATTGGTTTTCATATTTTGTATGTTTTAATAAAGTTGGTATCTAAAGTATAGTTTGTATCATATAATTTGTTCCTAAAGTTTTCAATTTTGATAATTATGATCAATCAAGTTTGTAATATTTGACAAATCATATTTCAAAAAGGATAAAATCTCTAAATTTTAATTTTAATTGAGATCACAATTATCATACAAACTAAATTTTAAAGAGTAAGTTTTGTTATTTTGATACTTTTGATATCACAATTACCAGAATCATAAATCTTTGAAAATCAAAATTGTCAAAACCATGAAATGATTAAATTTACCAAAACCTTAAAATTATTATAGTACTAAATATAACATTACAAATTATGGAGATTAAATTTGTTAAAACTATAAAAATTTGGAAAACAAATGCATTGCTTTCTAGTTTAAATGAAAAGTGAGAAGTAGCCAATAAATAATGTACAAAAAATCATATTTCCAGGACAAGCAAAAAAATAGTGTAAATGTCAACAGGCACACACGAATCAACATCAAAATCAAAATCAAAATCAAAATCAAATCAGAATCAGAATCAGAATCAGAATCAGAATCAGAATCAGAATCAGAATCAGAATCAGAATCAGAATCAGAATCAGAAACAGACCTCTCTTGGAAAGAAAAATGATGAGTAACTGCTCCAGTTTTCTTTGCAAATGAATCATATATAGATAGATAGAAATATATATACCAAAGATAGTGTAGCAGCATTCAGAAAATAAGCTATATTGATACACAAATGCTTACAAAGATCACAAACCTCATTCTTCCTTATAATCCTTCACCGGTCGAGCTTCAAATCCACCGTTACTTCTCTTTTCAAGTGAATACGCCATATAAGTACCAAGTATCCGATCCCACATCACAAAAAACGGCTGCGAAAAGTTATACTTATTACCATACAATTGATGATGAATATCATGATAAGCTGAGTTGTTTCTGAAGAATAAGTGGAAAAGATTTCCGGGTAGCCATAATCCACAGTGATCATCGACTGTTTTCAAAGTGGCGAACGAGAAGAAGAAGATTGAGGTTCGAGGCGACATGCCTGAGACAAGGAATGATAATGCTCCACCTATTGTGTCAAGAAGAAGACCTTCTAAGGGATGGTTGTATAATGCTCCAAATGCATAAGGAACGATGAGGCGATGATGTTGCGAATGAATGTGCCGGTATAGGAATTTGTTGTGGTGCATGTAACGGTGCATGAAATACTGCCAAGTATCTAAAACAGCCATTGCAATCAAGAACTGCCTTGCTAGAATAAAGAGAGATGTCTTTTCTGATTGCATTTGTCCAGAATCACCAGCATCTGAAGTAACCTGAGTGCATGAAAATCATTAAGCAGGATAAAAATGCCACAGATTAAAGGGAGTCAAAATTTTACACATCAAACAATCGCTATAACTCCGGATCATTCCTCGATTCTCATAAAAAACCATGCTCTAAAAGAGTAAAGGAGGTGTTATTTGAAAATTTTAGGGACCAAACAATTGAAACATCGCTAGACTCTGGATCATTCCCCGAACCTCATAAAAAACCATGCTATGAAAGATTAAAGGGGGTGTTATTTCAAAATTTACGGATCAAAACAATCGAAAAATAGCTATATACTCCGATCATTCCTTGAATCTCATAAAAAATCATGCTCCGAAAGATTAAAGAGGGGTGTTATTTCAAAATTTTAAGGATGAAACAAACGAAAAATAGCTATAAACTCTGGATCATTCCCCGAATCTCAAAAAACCATGCTCTGAAAGGTTAGTCCCACTTTCAGAGCCCTTTCCAATTCTATTCTCCCTATAAATTTCAGTAGTTACATACTATTAAACACAAGAAGACAGCGTAAACCAAAAGGATAAAAAGAAAATTGAAATCTTGTGTATATTAGGAAAGAATAAATGCATAGTATTCTTAAACAAGAAAACACCAAGATATCCCAAAAACAGCAGGCTCGATAAGTTTTTTAGCCAGATGAAACGGTTTTTCGAAATCTCAGTTCAGTTAAAAAGCCGGTGCTTATAACAACGAAGTAAATGCTTGACCATTTGCATATGAAGAATCTATTTTTTCATAAACAAGAGACAAATCACACTGAAAGATTAAGCAAATTAAAACACAAAGTCAACCATAAATGAGAAATAATAATCCATAAAGTTTACATACAGCAAATAAAATGGTGGCAACGACTGCCTGAACAGCTTGTTGAAGAAGCACCCCTTTAACCACATCCTTCTTAGATACCAAATTCTTCACATCTTCATCTTTCTTAGTATGCAATCTATAATTCTCAAGCGAACCTAACAACTCATATATCCCTGAATAACCCCAGTACATAATTATCGGTACAAGGGTCCCCAACACTTCATCCGACATTTTAAAACCCCCTTTTAACATCTCCATATCAATCATTCTCAAAACAACCAATATATCAATCGATAAACAAAATCAAACCCTAGAATTAGTGAAAAACGAATCGAATCAAATCAAATGGGGCAAAATCAGAATCAAATCATTAAGGTCCCGTTTGTTATGAAAAAAACCCACTATTTACACTCCTTCAAAACGGATTGGTCAACCATAAAACTATCTAGGTTAGATAGCGAAAGGAATTACCAGAAGTGACAAAGATTTATGCCCCAAATTACGAAGTAATGAAAATCGGAGGAGGAGATGGAGAATTCTCAAGAATGTTAAGGAATTGCAGAAAAAATCATGTGGCTTGCTGGCTGGCTACGGACCCAGCCACGCTCTACTTCTGCTTGGCCCTTTGACTGCATTGAATTACGTAAATGACACTCACATGCTGACATGCCTAAAGTTCTTTTATTATTACTTTTAACAATTAGATATCTATTTATGAAGAGCTTTCGGTTTAGATTTGAACTATATATGATTAATTGATTTGTCTCAGATAATAATATCTTTGATATTTTATTTAGTGTTTTAAATTTCCAGTATACCGAAAATTTCGGGTGTACCGACGGGTTATTTCTGGGTCAGGTCGGGTTGGGTCGGTCTAATAAGCTTGTCCGGTATATCAGTCTTTTTAAAATATTAATTTTATTATAAATTCTTTTTAAATTTTTATCTAAATAACAATATTTTTAAAATCGAATTGAATACTTATCAACTAAACCTTTGATTGTCATAAAAATAGCAGGTTTTGAATTTATCAATTAAAACTTTAAGTCACGGTTCAATAGTCTAAAAAATCGTACTAAAATCTTAAGTTGTGCTAGCTCGCGTGATACCAACTTTAAAAACAATAGAAAATTTAAATACTCAACTATTCACTATTGAAAAACAATTGAAATAAATAATATTTTGATGTAATTTTAGTGTTTGGTCCCGAAATTTTTACTATTTTGATAAATTTGATTCTCAAATTTTAATTTGATATATGTAGGGTTATTATTCGATCCGAACGAACAGGATACGTTGTGTTCATGTTCGTTCATATTTTTATTCGAACGTGTTCATATTCGTTCATATTTTATTCGAACATGAAAATATGTTCGAACATTGTTCAAACTATTAAGTGAACGTTCATGTTCGTTCGAATAACTTGTTCGAATATTGTTCGTACGATTTGTTCGAACATGTTTGTACTATTTGTGCGAAATTCATCCAAATGGTCTTCATGTTCTAACTCATCTCAATTTTCTGTAAAAATTAGTTTTTCATAAAAAATAATAACTTCATCCAAATGGTTCACTAATAGTGATAAACATTTGTCTTGTTGCACATTTGACATTTTGAGAGTTTTGTATAATATAAAATGTCTTCTCTTTTCAGTCTATTGAATCCAATGAAGAGTTGAGAAGTGATTCACAGCCGACGCTAGAGTCAAGGGGTGAAAATTAGGGTTTTGTAAAAATTTTTAAACTTAAATACTATAATATTATATTATAATAAAAAATAATTTAAATTATATATTTGTTCACAAACGTTCACATTTGTTCACGAAAATGTTAATGCTCATTCAAATTATAAACGAACAAAAAATCATGTTCGAAAAATGTTCATATTTTTATTCGAACGAGCGAACACGATCACATACGAGCCGAACACATATTGTTCACGAGCTGTTCGGATCGTGTAACAGCCCTAGATATATGTATTCCTCATAATTTGATAGCTTTGACAAGAAACGATCTTTAATGTTTTCCAAATTTGGTGAATTCTATTTCTGTAGAGTAAACTAGTCTCTAAAATTTGAAAACCAATTTGACTGCACATTAAATTTTAAAAACTAAATTTACAAAAATTTAAGAAATATAAGAATTAAATTTGCCCAAAAATCAAAGTTTGGAGACTAGTTTTATCTACAAAAAACTTTAAGAACTAGATTTATCAAAATTAACAAAATCTTATGAACCAAATGTACTAAATGATTCAAAATTTGGGAAATTTAAATATTATCCATCAAATATCTTTAGGTATCAATTTAGATATAGAAAAAGAGATAATTTATTATATAATTCAGTTTAAATTTGTTATCTATGATTCTATAATAAAAACAATTTAATAAGTATTCGAACTCAAACCTTTAATAAAACATATGATATAATGGATTTGTTGAGTAAACTATAAAAATATATTCAAAGCCTCTCTCTCATCAATATTGAACTACAAAAATATCAATATTTGCAATCTTCATTAACAACAAAGAAACTGAAAACCCCAGAAGAAGATTACTTAAAAGAAGAAACCCTTTTATTAACATTCAAATTCAACAATACAACTACGCGCAAACTCAAAATGATGCATCGAGTATTATCGTCTCGTCGATTTTCTGAGCATCAAAGCTTTCGTGATCAATATATCTTCTGGGATTCTCTCTGTACGTCGTTCCTGTGTAGTTGTAGTATCCAGGCTGAACCGGGTAATAACCCATTGAAGGGACGGCGCGTGCAGGAACATGATTAACGGCGAGGCACACCGGCGCCGGAAAACCGACGGGAAAGGCATATGGGAATGGAGAAGCGGCTCCTACGTAATAGTAGAATCTTGGATCAACGACGTAGAAATCCATAGCAAAGGAGATTTCTAAGCTCGACTATTGGATGGGCTGTGAATGATTTGTGATTGTTATATGGGAGCGTGGCTATTTATAGAGATTAGTTTCCATGTTAAGCCCTCGAAGATTTCCTAAATCTGTATCATATCCCCAAGTTACATGGTAATATTTCATCTGATTTTATTATACAAACTTTCCTTATTTAAACAAAAATAACTAAACAATATGAATTTAATTTATTCAATACTTGAAGAGAAACATTATGACATTTTAATTAAGTATATTCGTTACAAAAATTGTAGTATTATAATGAATCAAATTAGCTCAACGTTTTAAATTTCACCGAAAATTTGGCAAAATTTGAAAATTTAAGTGAATTTGGGTTCTACCATGATTTAATTTTTATTTAAATATTTTATTGTCTTCATCAAATATCATCATATTTCTAGGTATTTCGAGATTTTTAAAAATGTACTCATGTTACATCAAAGATTCAGTTAGTAGCCTATTGTAATTAATTATCTTTAGAAATATATTTTACTAAACTATCACTTCAATTTTAATGATAAATTACATTAATCTTTAAATAAATATTGATAGTATCCCAACATTGTCAAAGGTCGACAACCCCTTTTATATATTTTTTAAATATTATAATGAATAGTACATTGTATATTTACCAATAAAATAATAAGCATATACTTTTTCTGATAAAATACGATGGATTAGATTTTTTTTAATTATCTTTACATATCTTTGTTTTTTATTTTTCTTGTAATGAAAATAACAAAAATTATGGCAATTCATTTAGGATCCCAGTTTAATCAGATGTCCAATTAAATGTAAATTAAATACTCAATTTACAACAAATTATTAAAGAAGAAAACACTTTCAATCACCCAATTTTCATAATTGGGTAAATTTTGTTCTCATAAATTTTTTAATAATATGTTTAATATGCAAACTTTAAGGTTCTTAACAAAATTATCTGTAAAACATCAAAATCAATCCACAAAATTTAATTTTAACCGATAATCTCAAAACAAATAAAAAACATTGGAAGAAAATCCCCGAGAAGGCAATGGAGATGGCCTCGGTAAAGTAATAATTCCTCCATCAAAATTGGAAAAAACGAAAATAAATTATGTTATGCAAAATAAACTTTAGAATTAATTTTGTCAAAACATATATGAAACAAATTTGAGATCATGATACTTTGGGAATCACAATTGTTACGCTAAAAAATTATTGAAGATCAAAATTACCAAAATCAATACCAATTGGGATCAAATGTGCGCCCAAAAGAATTCACAAAGACATCCTCACTCTTCTATAAATTACAAAAAGGGCCTAAGAAGCACCAGTTATGGTAGCAATGGACGAGTTCACCACTGCTAAGAAAGAGAAATGGAAGCGTCTTCGTTTGCTCCTCCACCTTCTTGAATAAGCTGCAAGTTCGAAGATCTCATCACAACACAGAATCGTAATCCAAATCAAATAACGAGTAAAAGACGAAGACGTATCAATACCAATGAACCAACTCGTTCGTATGCTTCCATCACTTGAGGATTCTCCTCATCTTCATAACCTAACTGCAGTATTCTAGGCCCGTTAATGGACCAGAAAGCTCTCCTTCCACCTTCCTGAGATAAACGAGTTCGTTCGGTGAGTGAATGAAGCCGAAGGATGAATGAATTATTAACAGTTTTTGGATCAGGGGGAAGAGTTGTTCTGAAACACCTGTAGCATGAGCAAGTATATAGCATCGAGTGCTTGAATGTGAATATCGGGATCAGTTATGGTTTCACGTTCTATTGAGAGTGCAGTAGCAAGCTCAAGGGGCATTTTGGATGTGTCTTGCTCACTGTAAATCTGCCATGTTGGAAGAGTGATTGATACGGCATATTTACACTGTATTTTCACTGTAAATGGTTGTCGTGTTTGAGATACGGCATATTTACCTTATTTCCGGCGACTGGAAGAAGTAAAGCTGGCCAAAGAAACTCTGATAGCAGAAGCATATTCTGGAGCTGAGTTTCAGCTTCAAAACAGCAGTTTCTTATTGTTCCTGAGACCTGCAAAAAAATTGAACATTTTATTAATGATGATGAATAAATTCCTGCAATAAGAAAACAAATTCATTCCTAGTCAATAAATAAACTAGGATTACAATTCGTGAACGTACAATGTTCCACTCGTTCGTGTTCGTATTTGAATGCTCACGAAGGTGCGAATTTGAGTATTTTTTTACACTATTTCTGCACGAACACGAACAAACGGATCCAAACACGAACTCGAACACAAAACAAACAGACTCAAATACAAAGGAACATGAATACGAACACGAACAATATTTTATAAACATGAACAATGTTCGAACAAGTTTTTCCGTTCGAATTATAATATGGAACGCACACGAATAAATCAAATTAGTCTTGTTCGGATTAGATAATAGCCCTAACTAGAAAGAAGAAGGAAGCAACAATACCCCTTTCTTTCTCAACAAGCTAGACGAATCAAACTGCCGAATGATTTGCTTTAAAAGTCCTCTCCTAGGGTCAAGAAGAAGCTTTCGTCCAGCTTCTTTCTGCGAAATGTTTACGAGCACAGATGCTACATGTTCAAAGGGATCACCTAATATAGATGAAAAATGCACCCAACATCTGATTTATGAATAATAACAATTTTACTAGAAAGCAAAGAAATTAATCTGGCGGATACATAAATTGGATATAACCAAAATGTCCATGGAAAAAAACTCAACAGAAATTAGCACAAAGACTTTACCTTTTTCCTCACTGAATGAAGAACAGAATGATCTCACTAATTTCATGATGTACAAACCATGCATCTTATCATCTTCCTTCTGGCAACCAGAAATTAAAAGTGTCATTGTTACATAAACAAGTTCATTTTGAAATATTCAAAAAAAATCCAAACTGCGGCCCGATCACAGTTTCATTGGCATTGAGACACATTTATAACTTTGCAGCACCGAGTGCAAGCACATGAAAAATAAAAATCGACCATAAATGGAATAAGGAGTGAATTTTAAAACAAAAGGCTTGTTTTTTTGCAATCATATAAAAAATTTGGAGGCGAATCTGGATATCAACTAGATTTTATTGATCATTTGAAAAACAAATTCAACTGACTCAAATGAAAAACAAAAGATATAAACAGGAAAAAGTACAATGTATAAATAAGGGCACCTGAAGCAAAGATTCAATACCAGCATCCAAATGCGTGAGATTTACTAGGAGCATAACCAACACATGTATAATCCCACAATCCTGTTTGTACAGAATATTCATTGCAATTTGTATCAGACCCTTTTCAACCATTGTTCCAGCTATATTTTTATCTTGAGACAAATTAACTAGAGCTTCCGCTGCAGGTTCGGAAACTTCCTGACAAAAAATGAAAAATATGCCAAACAGTAAACAATCACACAACCACATCAAATCAGATTACGAATCTACTTCCTTTAGTTTAAACTAATTTTTTAATACAAAACAAATTTGAAAAATTGAATTCGCGGCGAATCAAAATCTGCAAAACATAAGGAGTACAAAAAGAACCTTCTTTTCAGCAAGAAGGTTAGATAACGCAGGAATCGCAACATTTGAGTAACTGACAAGCGACCTAACCCCCTCCTCTGACCCAGTGTAATCTCGAAGTATGCAAACAGCGGAGCGCTTAATCTGCGTATCATTACAAAATCGCAATCAAAGTGGATGAAAATTCAACTTATTCCTGATGCTATCTTTTACTATTCAAGATGAAAGGAATAGAGAAGTTTACAGACGGAGAAGCAGATGAGAGAAAGCTCAGGAGTTCCTCTAGCTCGTTCGCCATGGCCGTTTCTTCACAGTTCTTGAACCAATAAGACCGGAAGTTAAACCCAAATAACTTAGGCCCAACCTTCTGAGCCCATATTGGGCCTGAACATATGGGCCTATATATTTGAGCCTTATAAATATTATTCTTTTGAGTTTTCAAATACAAAATAAAGATAAAGGTGACAAGAAAAGTGAACGAATCTAATCATGCAAATGCAAAACAGAAATCGCCATAACCAAATCCTAGATGCAGACTGTATTTTAATGATGACATGGCGTTTTCTCGGAATATAAGGGAACCGTACTGGGGAAACAAGAATACGGAGAGAGAGAGGGAGAGAAACGTAGAATTTCTATAAGGGTTAGCGGTTTGAAAATCAATGATATAAATCCGTTATTCTTCCGCGAAAACCCTTTTGAATCAGGACCCAGAATTTCATATTTCTGGGTTGTTTTTGGTTTCGATTCCCTTAAAAACCCACATTTTGTTCTTTATTTCGTTACCATCGTGTCCTGTCTATATCCCGGAGAAACTCTAGTTCTTTTTCTCTGCGTGCATGTTCATGTAAATCTTGATATAAATTTGGGTTCCTAGAGTTCTGGTAAAGAAGCGGTTTTAACTTTTTACAGCTAATAATCGTTTTATTTAGTCCAACATTTCGAATCTTGAATAATAACCACGGAGTTAGACGACTGCGATTCTGATTGTGGGTATCAGATGAGGTTAATGAAAATATTGAGATCCGAATTCCATTTTGATAATCTGTATGAGTTTAATTTTGACTACTTGGTGTCTATGGAAATGTGAATGGCTGATTTGCAGAGGCCTAGTCTCGTTGAAAGAGACATAGAACAGGTGATTCGGATTTAGTGTCATGTGTTTATTTCCTTTTGAAGCTAATGGAATGATTGCACTATCTGAAAGTCTGGATTTTAGGCCATCACTGCACTTAAAAAAGGTTCACAACTGCTGAAGTATGGGAGAAGAGGAAAGCCTAAGTTTTGTCCATTTCGACTATCAACTGTATGTTTCTTGACATAGAATTTGACTATACTCTATTGTGCCTTAACTTTTTCAGAGATTGGTCATTGAAGTACATGGAATTCTGTTAATTCTTTATGTAATAACTTTGTTAGTATCCAGCTTATTGTTAATTCTCATTATTTACGTTCCCCCCTCCATTATAGATCTACCTCCATGTTCATTATGATTAGCAACTGGAGTTTAAGCTTTTTTTTTCATTTTGATTCATTCTTTTTTCTGTCTTATTTCGACAAATCTGGTTACTGTTTTATTTCATATACATGCCAGGATGAGTCTGCATTAATATGGTACTATGGCAAAGATGAAAAGAAACTTGAGCTACAGAATGTTTCCAGGATTATTCCAGGACAAAGAACTGTAAGTCATAGAAGATGATAGTTTTATTCCGTTTAACGAAGAGTTTTCTGTTGAATCCAATTTTTTCGCTTTCTTAATCTACTGTTTGTAAATACCATGAGAAAATGCATAGAAAGTAAAAACATGACAGTCTGTTTTTTTGTGTGTGTGTGTATTTTCAGTCCGTATTTCAAAGGTATCCTCGGCCTGAGAAGGAGTACCAATCATTTTCTCTCATATATAACGAGAGATCCCTGGATTTGGTAAGTATACACGCTTTTATTTTAGCACGAAGTATACAATTTGATTTACAAGCTAATGTTCCTTTTACAGATATGCAAGGACAAAGACGAAGCCGAGGTGTGGTTTTTCGGGCTAAAAGCATTAATATCACGTGGTAGCAATCGAAGGTTTAAAAATGATTCCAAGAAAGAAAATTCAGTTTCAGATAGTAGTGTACCTGGTTGGAGTTCTGCTTCATCACCTTCATCGTTATTCGTAAGTTTCATCATCCTATTTCTTTTCTTTATCCAAATGTAACTTTTATTCTGTTTTATCTGTAACAATTTTTTTCTAAGGATCAGGCTATGGTTCCTCAGAAAAGATTAGGAAAATCATTTGCTGATATATTATCATACACATCCAAGAATCCTTTTCCCGTCGAATCTGTTTCTTGTGAACCAATATCAAAGAGAATTGAAGCTTCGGAAAATGGGAATGGACAAGTCTCGGGTTCTGACACTGTTAGATTGAGCCTCTCTAGTGCTATAAGTTCATCACAAGGCTCCTGCTCCGACGACATTGATACTTTAGGCGATGTTTTCATTTGGGGAGAAGGCACGGGAGATGGTTTAGTCGGAGGTGGAGCTGTTAAACTTAACACGCCATTAAAATCGAAGACTAATTGCCTCCTTCCGAAAGCATTGGATTCAACTCTGGTTCTCGATGTTCGGTACATCGCATGTGGTAGAAAACATGCCATTATTGTATCTAAACAAGGTGATATATTCAGCTGGGGTGAAGAGTCTGGAGGCAGACTCGGCCATGGAGTTGAACAAGATATTGCTCATCCAAAGGCCATCGAAAGTCTCAGTGGCAAGGCGATTGAAATGGTAGCATGTGGAGAATATCATAACTGCGCTGTTACCGTAGATGGCGAAATGTACACTTGGGGAGATAGTTATCTTGGCCATGGAAGTGAAGCAAGTCATTGGATTCCGAAAATCATCGTTAATCCCATCGATGGCTTGCACGTTTCTTATATATCATGTGGCCCCTGGCATACCGCACTCTTAACCTTAGATGGTCGATTATTTACGTTCGGTGATGGAACTTTCGGTGCTCTAGGACATGGAGATAGCAATGGGAGCTATATTCCGAGGGAAGTCGAAGCTTTGAAGGGATTAAGAACCGTAAGAGTTGCTTGTGGTGTGTGGCATACTGCAGCAATTGTCCAAATTTGTTGCGAATCTCCTGATACCGATCACACGGACGACCAGCCTTCTACTGGAAAACTTTTCACTTGGGGAGATGGAGATAAAGAAAGACTTGGACATGGTGGTAATGAATCGAGACCGGTTCCACATTGTATAACCTCGTCGAAAGACGTAAATTTTATCAAAGTAGCATGTGCGAATAATGTTACGGTAGCTTTGACTTCGACTGGACGAGTTTATACCATGGGAGATGATGATCATGGCCAGCTTGGTGTTCCGTTAGCTGATGGAAAAACTCCGGTTTGTGTCGGAGGAAGCTTGACGGATCGATTTGTCGAAGATATTGCTTGTGGATCATTTCATGTTGTTAGTTTAACTTCAAAAGGTGAAGTTTTTACATGGGGAAAAGGCGTGGATGGACAGTTAGGCCATGGCGATAAAGATGATCGTAGTACACCGACAATGGTCGATTTTCTTAAGGATCGACAAGTGAAAAAAATAGCATGTGGATCAAATTTCACTGCATCAATCTGTGCTCATAAATGGTCATCAAATTCCGACAACTCTTTGTGCACTGGATGTCGTAATTCGTTCACTTTTATTCGACAACGGCATAACTGTTACAACTGTGGACTTGTTTTCTGTACAGCTTGTAGTACAAAGAAGTCGCTTAAGGCTTCCTTAGCACCAAGTCCAAGCAAGCCGTACCGAGTGTGCGATGACTGTTATATAAAGCTAAAGAAAACAATGAAGTCTTCATCGGTTCTTAGGAACCAAAGAGCTAAAAGTGGTGGTGTGTTATCGAAGCCTGTTGAAGAAAAAGATCGAGGGATGTCTAATACGATGGGGAATATTTCTAGACTCTCACATTCGGAGTCGTTCAAGTCCGAGAAACTGAGCTATTTGAACATGAAATTCGAGTCGAATGATAGTAGTTTATTTGCAGTTCAAAATGGGAATAAGCAGAGGTTAAGCAGCTCTTCTAGATCACCAAGTAGCCCAAGGAATCATCACAAAAATTTGATTGCATTTTCAGTTCCAAGTTCTAGACTATTCTCTAGATCACCTTCTCCCGTACCGGGGAATTCAAGGTCTCTTTGTTCGTCTCCTTCGTTTTCTTTTCGCACATCTGAAGCAACTTCCGAGGACCGAAGGAGTTGCAGAGACAGTTCGTATGATGAGATTAGAAGCTTAAGAGCCCAAGTAAGCAAGCAAGCTCTCTAAGATTATATACGAATTTTGTTCAATTTTTTATTGTGATTTGCGGTGTTTCAGGTTGATGAACATACGAAGAGATCAAAACTTCTAGAAGCTGAACTAGACAAGAAACAGATACAGATAAATGAAGCAAATGCACGAGCAGCAGACGAATCGAGAAAAAACGAAGCTGCGAAAGAAGTGATCAAGGAACTGATGGCTCAGGTAAAGCTCATGCAGTTCAAATATAATTTTGCATTTGTCATTGTGACTCAAATTTCTTGTAGTTGAAGGAAATGCCTGAGAAACAAGTTTCTTTCCATTTTGATGCTTCTGTAAACGCAACAAATGACACATATTTTCCCTCGAATGAAAGCTGCGTCATCACCAATATACAACCTCGAAAAAGCGCCTCAAGCGATGGCTCGGTCTCTCCGACTTTGAGTAAAATAACAAACAATAGTGAAGCACATAAACTAGAGCGTATCATTCAAGACGAACCGGGGGTGTACATAACTCTTTTCAGCTTGGCTAACGGCACCAATGAACTTAGACGAGTTCGATTCAGGTAAGCCATATCTCTTCGATACAAAAACAATGCAGTATATATGGAAAATACAACTTAGAGAGTTGTGTTCCGTGTAGTAGGAGACGTTTCACGGAGAAACAAGCGGAGACTTGGTGGGAAGAACACGAAACTAGAATTTGCTTGAAATTCAATATCAGTGTTCCTCAGTAGAGTTCTTTTTAAATATAAAAGGTGTTTCTCTTCTGTTTTTTCACTTCATTTTTGTTATTTCTTCAGATTTTAACATTCGAAAACCATCTCATTTCTTACTCTTCCTTTTCTCATAATGTATACAGGAAGATCCGGCACCGGAGTTTTGATTTCCGGAATGACAATCGATCCGATTTACACCATATCGTTCCAAAACTCCGCCAAAAAAGCTAGAAGTATTGTGATTATCTATGTTTAGTGCTTGCATGAAGTAATGAGTATTGGGGTGATTTGCTTTGTTTTTCTTTTGTGTAGGCATTGGATTTAAGAGCGTTGAAAGAAGCTGTGATTATATCAGAAAACATAAAAAAGAAGGTGGATGATCTAAGCGGTTGTTTTTCGTATCTGTTGGAATTGACGGCTGTGATCAAGCTGCGTGATTAGGAGCTTGATTACCTAGAAGTGAAAGGGTATTAGGAAGAAATGCATGTTTCTTTGTGTTTGCTTACACCTCATACTTCCTATATTTTCAGAAAATATTGTCATGCCCCAAATCGGAACCCAAAAGATTATCTATTAGGATCTTCTTAGGTCCTCAAAGTTGAATTTGCACTGAAAATTTAATATTTATTTATTTTTATATTTCATAAGATAAGTTATTTAATAATAATTAGATGTGTGTCATTCAACTAATTGTTATATTAAAAGAACAATTATTTAGGTACCACTCCAATTTTTAATGACAGGAGAAAATCACCTTAGATTGTGCTAAATTTTTATATAGATTTCTTACTCAAGTTTCAATTGGAACATTACATCAATCCTCCGGGTGGTGAGCAACTTCCAAATAGTCATCCTAAGAAATAGTGGGACCTATGTTGCACGGGTACAGATACGGGTGATGAGGTGTGGAATACCGGATGCGGTGATTTTAGGGTGCAGTGATTTTAGAAATATCCTATATAAGGTGTGTTAAATTCAATATAATAAAATAATCAATATAAATATTTGATATTTTCAAAATACACAAATTGGTAAAATATAATGATTTTTAAGATAATTTACGAATAAAGTATTGAATTTTTAATTAACCTTTGATAACTTCTTATTCTCACTGTATTTCTATCATATGTGTAGTTCTTTTCCCTACCCAAAAGAATTTTCGTGTAACTTCTTATCATCCCACTCATTAATCCTAATTTTTTTAAAAAAATATGTGTGGATGCATGAATATACGCACCATGCACCTTATACACACCCTATGTGTGATATTCTCAAAGGGATACACTAGCAAGTTTTATTATTGAGGAAAAATAAAGTTGTTTTGATCAGCTGAGAACTATCAAAACTATTTTCCAGAAAATTGGGCCTGAATTATTTGGGCCGTTGACTATTTTCTAGAAAATTACAGAATTTGGCCTAATGTGCAATATCCAAAGTTTCAAGGACCAAATTGAGAATAATCGAAGCTTATGGTAATGGCGGTCATAATCATTGGAACTTAAGGAACTCTTTGCGTTACTTACTTCGAGCGTAAATACACATTCTACCCCATTTTTTTCGCAACCTTTGTAATCTACGTTACTTCATAGGTAGCAATTGCGAAAACAGATTTCGCAATTAAGAATTACGAAAATTGTGTGTCTATCAGATTTCGCAACTGCTAGTTGCGAAATCTGACAGACACACATATTTCACAACTAGTAGTTGCGAAATTTGACTAATTCAATATGACTGTCAGATTTCGCAACAACTAGTTGAGAAATTTGCCATATTTAATTCTGATTTTTTTCGATTTTGTGGTGAAAATTGAATGTGATTGAGTCTATATAACCCACTCATTCAGACTTTTTTTTACACTTTCTCTCTAAATTTAGGTTTCTCTTTGGTTCTTCTTATTCGGTCTTCTTAGTGATATTTTGAGTATCAACTTGAGTGCATCAATTGTTCTCTTTTCTTCTAAGTTTTGTTTTGAAATTGCTCTCATCGCTGATAACTTGCGTAAAACCCAATTTCCGGTCGCAACAAGATTTATCAAAATTTGAGGTCCAAAACATATTCATCGAAGAGGTAATTTGTTTTGAAATTTGGATAACTCATTTTTAATATTTTTTGCAAGTATTAAGTTTGTATGAAATATGGAGAGTTTTGTTGAGGAATGTTTAGGGTTTGGTTATCAATTATATCAAATTAGTGTTTTTAAATTTTTAAGTTATAATTAAGGTTAATTTGTAAATCGAGAACTAATTATGATTTAAATCTTGAAATTTGAAACGTATTAATGTATTACCTTAAAATTTTAATTTAGTAGTAATTGCTATTAATATGAAAAATAATTGATACATATTTCAAATTGAGAATAAATAAAATTTCATATAAATTTATTTGAAAATTAGGAATTTTTAATAACATTTGTACGAAAATTTAAAATATGTAATATTAAAATTGATTGATATATATAATATTAAATATTAAGATGCAAATTAGTTTTAGTAAATTGAGATTATTTCAAATCAAGAAACTAATTAATTAGTTTCCAAATTTGATTTGATTAATATTTAGAATATTATACTATGAATTAAGATATAGATGATATGTTTGATATTAGTTTTTGAAAACTAATATAAGTAGTATTAATTTGCATTCAATTTTCATAATAATTGAATATTAATTTTATATAAATTAAATTAAGTAATAAATATACTTTGAAAATTGCAATAAATTAATACTAAAATTTATTGAAATTAGGAATATTTTAATAAACTTTTTTTACGAAAATTAATAATATCTAAAATAATAAATATTAAGATTCAAATTATTTTAAGTGATTATTAACTAGTTTTAGAAAATTGACAAACAATTCAAAATTGGAAACTAATTAATTAGTTTTCAATTTTGAATTGATTAATATTTAGAATATTATATTATAAATTAAGATATATATGATATATTTGAGACTAGTTTTTGAAAACTGCTATTAAGTAGAATTAATTTGAATTCAATTTTCATAATAATTGAATAATAAATTTATGTTCATTAAATTAAGTAATAAATATACTTTGAAAATTACAATAAATTAATACTAAAATTTATTGAAATTAGGAATATTTAAATAAATTTTTTTTACGAAAATTAATAATAACTAAAATTATAAATATCAAGATTCAAATTATTTTAAATGATTATTAACTAGTTTTAGAAAATTGACTACCAATTCAAAATTGGAAACTAAATCATTAGTTTCCAATTTTGAATTGATTAATATTTAGAATATTATATTATAAATTAAGATATAGATGACATATTTGAGACTAGTTTTTGAAAACTAATATTAAGTAGTATTAATTTGAATTCAATTTTCATAATAATTGAATAATAAATTTATGTACATTAAATTAAGTAATAAATATACTTTGAAAATTGTAAAAATTAATACTAAAATTTATTGAAATTATGAATATTTTAATATACATTTTTTACGAAACTTAATAATATCTAAAATACTAAATATTAAGATTCAAATTATTTTAAGTGATTATTAACTAGTTTTAGAAAATTGACTACCAATTCAAAATTGGAAACTAATTAAGATATTAGTTTCCAGATTTGGAAACAAAACCCTATTAATTAGTTTCCATATTTGAATTGATTAATATTTAGAATATGATATTATAAATTAAGATATAGAAGATACTAGTTTTTAAAAACTAGTATGCCAGCAATTAAGTCTCGTTAGCACGCTGCTTTTTGACTGCCCATTCCTTTCTCGTGGCATTTGTCCCAGTAGCTATTGAAGTTCTTTAAAAAAATAACATTTTATATTTGAATTTTGTTTGTTGCATGTACAGGGAATGGCGAACACCGGACCATCAGATACGAGTGTTTTGGTATTGCATAATGAACATTGCTTGAGTGAAATTTTACGGGGAGTACATTTGGAGGACAAATTGTGTTTCAAAAACTCAATTACGCATATCCTAAACCTAAAAATCTCAACGAAAGTTGGGAGAATCATTGATAGATGGGGTTTTTATGGAGTGTTGAAAACCGCTCGTATTCGACTCGATCAACACTTGCTGACTGCCTTGATCGAACGTTGGAGGCCAGAGACGCACACTTTCTTTTTTGTAGCTGGAGATGTTTGTTTTTTTATTCGTAATTTTTTATTTAAAATAATTTTTTATATTTTGTAATTTGTTTCACATGCTACTATTACTCTTCAAGATGTTTCTGTTATATGGGGTCTTCGTATAAACGGAGTACCAATTATTAGGAGGAGAACAAGACGGACGCCTCTCGGTTGGTCACAATTCATTCGTGATCGTTTTGGATGGATCCCCAACGTTGATGTTGATTTTAAGGGAAAATGCTTTAGGATTTCTCAGTTCGGGAAGTATTTACTTGAGAAGGGCAACGTTATCACAGACGACGGCCCATATGAGGATTTGAACCGGTATGCATTGTTCAATTATTTAATTAAAGTGTTTTATTCATTTTTTTACTAGTTTATTGTTATTTAGGTACGCTCGGGGAATTTGTGCAATGTTACTTTGCTGTATATTGTTTCCCGATAACAAAGAGGATACACCGAAGCTTATGTTGCTCGATCTACTGGCCAGCGACGAAGAAGTCATGGAATTGAGTTGGGGGTCTGCTGTTTTGGCATATCTTTATAGAAACTTATGCCAAGGGTGTATGATCGGAAGAAACAACCTAGGCGGACCTATGCGACTATTGATGGCAAAGATCAATTTGTTTGAAACTATTTTTAAATAATAGTGTTATATTTTTTCTCCTGGTGTAGATGTGTGCATACAGTCGCATTTGTCGGATCAAACCTCATGTTAGTAAGCATTTATTTCCAGATGACGAATATGATCCACAGTGTCGCATGGTGTTCGGTTGGAGGTAACTATTCAATGTTTCATACAAATTTTTGTATATATTAAATGAAGTAACATTGTTTTTTAATGTTTGCTTATGTTAAGGTACGTTAGGAGAATGGTAAAGACCGCAGCACCCACTAACAACTTGACGGTATGGCGAGATGCGCTAGACTTGATGTCTCGGACTGAGGTATGTTTGTAGATAATTTTAAATAACTTTTATGAGTAACAATTTGCTTGATGTGTAGTTTATTTGGTTACCTTACAATGCGGTGGCCGTAGCTCCAGTAGAAGACACATGTTAGGAGCTTTGGAAGTATAGATGACCCATCATGTTTTTTGACGTTGTGGAACCGCACAACGTTCATAGGGTCACACGACAGTTTGCTCTTCCCCTATGCATACCGTCTAATGAAGAATGTAGTTTCCATGAGACGCATATTCCATGGCAGGAGTCAGGGGAAGACTGGGCCCAAGTTCATTCGGTTAGTGTTGCTACTTGGGTAAATCGGTTTAACCTAATTTATCAGCATACACTACCGGAGGTGACGGAGTACGAGTACCATACATGGTACTCACGTGTTGTTATCCTATACTTAGGCACTGCCCGGCCTAGTAATGCTGAAGGTTGAATAGGAGGAGTGGTGCAACCGATTGTGTATGGGGTACGTTTTTGTAATTTATTAATGATTTAAATAATACACTTACCCGTTCTTAATTTCCAGGCTTCCCGACATAGTCAAGCTGCGAGTGGAGTTGCAGACGAGACCATGGCGACGCAATACACCCAGGACTCCAATGCCATGTACGAGTACCTACACTACAATCGGTTTAATCCGTACCCTGGGAATTTTGAGCGCCCGATGCCCGTCCCTGAATATCGCCCATCGTCAAGTGAAGATTCCCCTACGGCAGCACACTACTCCTCTGCATACCAAGGAGGAGATCCACTACATAGTCAACCCGGCTCATCATTTGCACAGAGTCAGGGCTTCACCCCACAACCTTCTTTTCACCAACCGGGTAGGGGTTCGACGATTTATAGTCACCCTACACCTTTTGTGTATGGCCAAATGTCTCATATGTTTGGCTCATCTTTTGCTGGAGTGTCACCTGTAGGGCGTCTATTTGATAGTGATGAGGCGATCGGGACAGATGAGAGCATCACTCGTCTAGGAGATGAAGAGTCAGCTCGACGACCTCGTCGAGGTCGTCGGATGTTTAGGCCTCGACGTTGTGGAACTGGGGGTCATTTTGATGTACCTCTAGGTTGACGATTGAATATTATTTAGTTTTAAGTATTATTTACAAAAGCTACAAAATTTAAATCATAAATATAAATAAAACAAAACCATAGTTTTTTAAATCATCAAAACAAAATCACAAATATCTAAGTATAATGACACAAACTTATATAGCTACTCATCCATTTCTCCCGGAATCCTCGTCGATCGTGGTCTCCCTAGCAAACTTTTTTCTCGGTTGGCATCATGATACAAATTCCACCCTGGATCCTCCCATTCTCTATCGGGGCCCAAATCATTTAGGTGATCATGTGAGTATTGGTGTCGTAACAGGTCCAACGTCACCTCTCGCACAATCAAACTATCTTCGGTTATTCCATGCATGTGCGCAAAGAAAAGAGCATGGGAGCAAGGCAACCGATGAGTCAACCACATGCCACACGTGCATGTCTGGTTTGCAATGTCCACCGTCTGTCTGGATTTTTTCCCTTTCTTTGCGCTTGAAAGGAAGATCTCCCCACACAGTCGGTCCTCATCCCAGTAATGCTCACAATGATGTCGCCACTTAGATTGTTGTGTGATGTACCATGTCCGAGTTTGATAGGTGAATACCTAGTAGTTAAATTGAAGGTAAAAAATATTTAGCATAATTAAAAAATATAATGATTCGGAAATTTACCTCAAGGTTCTTAGTCATATTAGTTATGTCAGCACGTCTACTTATAAATGTCTTATGTAAAAGATAGAAGGTCGACTCAACAATGCTGCATATTGGGTATCGACGAATTACCTTTAAAACTTTGCTGTATGACTCTACTTGATTCGTCGTCATTATACCAAACCTACTTCCATCGTCGAAAGCAAGAGCTCATTTATGCCTATTTGCTGTCAGCATGGGTGTGGTCAACCATTCATAAGCTCTGGTACTTCGCCACTGAATTTGACTCATCCACCTTTCAAATTTCCACAACACTGGTGTTACACCAGTTCGATAAGCAATATCTTTAATTTCTTCATTTTTGATGGTTTTGTTGAGATTCGAAACCAAATGTCTCAAACACCATCTGTGTTGCAATCGACCGGTTTGAAAGGTTTCCATACTTTCAACGGCTCCAAGGATTCCTTTATGACGGTCGGTAACAATACAACATCGATCTCCTTGGATAACACCACCATCCAAAATCTCGAAGAACCATCTGTAGCTGTCTTCGCTTTCCTTGGGAACTAATGCGAATGCAATAGGAAGAATGTGACCTCCTTTATCCTTAGTAACGGCAATAAGAAGTTTGTGTTTGTACCTGTTTAATAATTACATATCAGATATCTAAAATAATATGTCTTAAGATTAAAGGACTACTACCTTGCATATAAATGAGTGGCATCAACTGAAATCACAGGATGACAATGTCTATAGGCGTCGATAGCAATATTGAATGCCCAAAATACGCTCTTGATGATCTTGTGATTATCGCCCAGATCAGTATCATACACATCCCACACGACAATTGTCCCTGAATTACGATTCTACAACCTACCCAAAAGTTTGGGTAGTTCTTTCATCGATGATTCCTCTGACCCATGGATTAGTTCGAATGCACGCTGGACACTATGCCATGCCTTATCATACTTCACATGGAAATCATATTTTGCTTTAATAAGTTCCATGGTCGACTTCACCGGCGTATCTGTAAAAGAGGAAACATTCCAATTGGGTTACTTATGAAAAAGTAAAATATATATTCAAAAAAACTCACCAACATTCTCCCAGATGAAGGGGATGATTTCTCTAGCTATAAAACTAATTGACATGTTTTTGTGATAAACTCCAATGTTCCCGGCGTTGCATGTATGCGGCCGATATGTGTTCCAAAATTGTCAAACGTGATCAACCTTAGCTTCACGTCCTCGAAAATTGAACCTACACCCAGATTCTTGGAGGAAATAACATTTTAATACTAATAACTTTGGTGTACTATCATCCACAAGAAATTGATATTTATGGTATATGTGTCAGTGTCGAACACAATAGTACATCTCTTCCTTATCTTTAAAGGTCAATCGGACACTCAAATTCGGATCTCGCACATTATACGATACATATTCTCGCCTGCGATTACCCACAGCAAACTCATCCGCCATCATTTTACTGCCTTCGGGAAACATTTGTGCCAGAAGCTCTGCCGGAAACCCAATCATACGTTCAGCGACCGGTCTGGCTTCAGTAACCCAACGAATAAGAACCTCCTCTGATTCTTCAATGGGTTCCTCGGTTTCACCAACCGGAAATTCAGGTTCGGGTTCCGAATCTCCATCTGATGAACCATCATCATCAGCTGAAATCCACCCATCATTCATTCTAGGATCTGATGTAGATAATTCGCCATAAAAATCCGCATGATACATTTCTTTCAAGCGTAATATACCAAAAATGTAAAAAAAATTAGTCGAATAAATGAATATTAAGAAATTACATATTTTAAAACATTCATATTTTATATTAACATATTAAATATGTTAAGTTTCTCTAATTTACATTTAATTATTTAATGTATTTTAATTACAAATATTAATAATTTTATATTTTAAATATATTAATTTTCAAATTTCACAAATTAACACTATACATATTTTTAAAATATTAAAATATTTCTATTCTTATGTTTATATAGTTGTTATACTTTTATTACAAATGTTTTATTATTTTTTATTTTCGAAAATTATTAATATTAAAATTATATAAATTTTATTAATATTAAATTGTGTGTATTTTTTATTTTACATTTAATTATTTAGTATATTTTAATAAAAAATATAATGATTTCATATTATATATATATTTTAAAAATTAACTGTAAACTACAATTTTAATGGTTTCAAAATTTTTATATCAACAAATTACATAATTTCAAATATTAATATGTTTGTATGCATATAAAAAAAAATTATAATAAAATATTGCAAGATACATTTTTTTTTAAATATTTGTTAACAAAATATTTTTAGCAATGCTAATCTTTGAAAAAATAAAAGTCCCGAAATACATTACAAAATCGATGAAAAAATAGGGTTGAATGTATACTTACGAGAATTTCAGTACCAATTATGTCAAATTTCACACTGTCAAATTATGAAGAACCGAAACAAAATATGGAACTAAACTTCCAAAGCAAAATCCAAACATCAAACACGATGCAAACCAGCAAAATAATCGGAGAGAATAGTAAAGTATAGATGTATTTTTAAAGATATATTTGGGTGTAAATCCGACAATCACAGCAAATTTCTCAACTAATAGTTGCGAAATCTGACGGTAACATTGAATAAGTCAGATTTCGCAACTACTAATTGCGAAATATGATAGTCACACAGATTTCTCAACTAGTAGTTACGAAATCTGACAGACACACAGATTTCTTAACTAATAGTTACGAAATCTGACAGACACACAGATTTCTCAACTAATAGTTACGAAATCTGACATGGAGACAGTTTTCGCAATTGCTACCTACCAAGTGACGTAGATTACAAACGTTGCGAAAAAAATGGGGAAAAATGTGGATTTACCCTTACTTCACTTCGAATGGAGGTTCGTTCGAGAACTCTTTGCAAGATTACGGAATCGGTAGTCATTATCTCGTCGATTCTTAAATTTCTAAAATTGATATTCTTTTTTTGCGATACTCTCGAATCTTGGTGAGTTATCTTTCTGATATATTTTTTGCTGGGAAATAGTTTCGAGAAAGTTGATTTACGTCCATATTCTTTCACAGAACTGTGTTAACGAGAATGGAACCTTGTGGTTATACTGTGAAGATTACAAACCTTGGGCCGAATGTCACTGAGGCCGCAATTCAACATCTTGAGATTTTGAGGTAATTTTCTAGTAAGATACGTTGCTTAACTTCTCAGCAGTTAATTCTTTATTTACTCAATCAGAATTTCTTACTTTAGTTTCTTGACTGTTGTCGCTGATTATGAATATTTGCTGAATTGCTGTGTTCTGGGGAATCAGATCCGAAGAACTTTCATGTATTGCATATATGACATTCAAAAATCGCCATGCCATGGAAACATCTATATTGCTTAATGTAAGTGTTTTGTAAAAGTTGGGTATTTTCAAAGCATTCTATGCAACATGAACATAGTTGGTGTATGCAGGTGATCTTCAACGTCGTTCCTTTCTATGTTACGTTTTGTTTTGTTTTTGTAATACGTTTAGGGATGGGAATAACGGTTTATTATTCCCTATCGCATTGGATAACACATTTTCAGTTAAAACACATGAACTTAGTTGGTGAAGTGCAACCAAAGAAACCGAATCAGTCTGTTTTTTCGTATCATGATGTTTCGATTCTTTTGGTTTCTGTCAATTGATCTTACAAACTTGGCTTTGGCATGTTTAATGTCCATATAGGAAGATGCTGAAGTAGAATTATGGTATTGTTTTCTGTAGGGAACCATCCTTTTGGATCACCCTATAAATATAACCAAGTGCGACGATTACAAAGGCCATCACGGGCAATCAAAACATTCTTCAATGAAGATTGTTGATGATGAATCTCCAACTCAAAGGGTAATTTCCTTCACATTTCTTGTATTCCAGCACTATTATTTAGTAACTAATGAAACTTCATGCCAAACAGTCTATAGCCAAAACAGTGACTGGCAAAGGGTACATGTTAGGGAAAGAAGCATTAAGTAAAGCAATAGCTTTTGATGAATCTCATCACCTCTCCGCAACAGCAGCATCAAAATTTTCAGAATTAGGGCAGAAAACTGGTTTATCAGGCAAACTTTATGCTGGGATTGAAGTTGCACGAAGTACCGATGATAAATTTGGAATCACAAGTCGAACGAAATCGGTTGCTTCGGCTGCTGGAAGGACTGCAGTTTCTGCTGCTAATGCGGTTGTAAGTAGTAGCTACTTCTCTAAAGGAGCATTTTGGGTTTCAGGTGCACTAAGAAAAGGTTCTCAAGTTGCTGCTGATTTGGGCAGCCGTGGTGCTGCAACAGGAATGTGAGGAAGGCTGCCTAGAACACAAGTATGTTTTCTGTACAAATGCATTTTACTAACAAAATCCTGATCTCGTTGAATGTCACACATGATTTTTAGCTGATTTATGTATAAGAATGGGGTTGCAATGTAGATATGTTGTAAGGAATGTTTTGAATTTCCGGTATATTGGATGGTACCGATTTTGTTCGTATGTATCTTTCATGGGATCGTGTTAAATATGGGTGGACTTAGTGGGTTGTGTGATGCAGTGTTTGCATACTATTAAGTGAAATATCGGATGACAGATATTTTTATGATACCGGAGAGTCAAATTTTTGAGTCGGAACATGTGTTTTTCACTATGACCCTAAAAACATTGATGAACATTGGATATACACGTAGGGATGACAACGAGGGTTACACTACTAACCATGTCCCTCGTCCTGTCAAAGCACAAATTAATTATTTTAAAATTTTAATATTTAATATATTTAACGAGATAAATAAGAATATCAATATCAAATTAAAAAGTTTATGGTTCAAAATTTTTAAAATTATAGATTTTTATGAAATATTAATATATTAAAAAAATAAGAAATTAATTATCTCAAACTTGATAAATACTTAATATTTAATATCAAATAAGAATAATCTCATAATGAAAATTATTTAATATTTAATGATTTTTCGTTGAAAATTTAAAACTTTAAGTAAAACTATTTTTTATTTAATATAATTTTACAAATATATATAATTAATTTTGTGTACGTGTAATTATATGGGTGGTAAAACAAATATATATAAAACCACTTTTGGTATCATTTAAAGTGGATAAATATTTTAGAACCGCGCACCTCCATTATCCAAATATGCCCAAATTAGATCATTCCAACATATCTCATATATGATAAACCAAATTATCATCCCTATCAACATGTCACAATCCATATGATGCGAACAATTTTAATTTGAAGGCATTCCTAGACTTAATTTTTTCGATAAACAGCATAACTATCAACAAATATCATCTTCAATCCAATTACATTTGCACCTCAACAGATTTCTATAGTTCAACCACTTAATTTTCAGGTTATCAACACCCAAAAGAAGAAAGAACCATGTGTATCTCAAAGCTTATTACAAGGTTTTGGAGAAGTGAAAACCAGATGATGATGATGAGGTGAAGCATTTGATAACGATAAACTTCTCGGATGCTCTAGTTTTTTAACCCCATTTCTAGAGAAAGAACCTTGAGTTCGTAGTCCGATTCTGCTGTTCGGACTGGCGCTAGACCGAACACCGTGCATTGTCTGAAAGTAATAAGATGAGTTAGCCATGTCTTTCAGGTTCGGTAGAGGTTTTAAGGCTTCGACGACTTCACTCATAAGCGGCCGTGATTTGGGATCACGGCTTAGACAACTTGCTGCTAAAAGGGCTGCCTTTTGAGCTCCTTTGATTGAGAAATGGCCTTCGAGACGAGGATCTAATAGACGGTAAAAATGTCGTCTTTCGCCGAGAAGAGGTCTAGCCCATTCCACAAGGTTATGCTCTCCGTTTGGCCTATGCTTGTCCATTGATCTTCTTCCCGTGATCATTTCGAGTAACACGACCCCGAAGCTATAGACGTCACTCTTCGATGTCAAGTGTCCTAAAATATAAGCATGATCAAGATTCAAGATATTACAAGGTTCAGTAAGTCAATTGCTACTAAACTTTGTTTTTTGGAAAAAATAGTCCTCATACTTTGTAGATATTACCAAAACTAATTCTCAAATTTTGATGTATATGACAAAATTAATCCTCAAATTTAAGAGACTAATTTTGCTATATAGGGATCGAATTTGCCAAAATTTTGGAAAATTTGGGGATTATTTTTGTCAAAACTATCAAAATATGAGGATTAAGGATGCCAAGTTAAAGTTTAAGGACCAATTTGCCAAAATCACATAACTTTGAGGGGCAGCGTATCCGTGTGTTCGGGACTATTATCCAAGGACTAAACACATCATTTTCTCAAGAATTAGTTATATCTGATTCAAAGAAAGAAATACCCGTCATGACATATTCCGGGGCAGCGTATCCGTATGTTCCCATAACCCGTGTCGAAACATGTGTTTTCCCTTCATCGGGAGCATCTTTAGCAAGTCCAAAATCAGAAAGTTTAGCATTATACTCCTGAAAAAAACTCAGAACAAATCACATACAAACTCAATATGCTGCAATGAACTCAAAGTTTGATTACTCACAGCATCCAACAATATATTAGACGTCTTAAAATCACGATAAATAACAGGTTTTTCCGATTCCTCATGAAGAAAAGCAAGACCATTTGCTGCACCAACAGCTATTTTCATCCTAATAGACCACGGAAGAGGCAACGATCCTACGATTACAATTTGTCAACAAAGAACACAATGCTGATTCATGTATTGTTAAAATTATAGAGTCTAGCCAAATTACGATGAAAGCATGCACGAATATAACGTATAAGGGGAGGAGACCACATGGTAAAATGCTTGAACAAATCATTTACTATGATACCCCTTCCCTCTTATAAATCAATCCAAATTTCACCCAAAATCCAATGTGGGATAATTTGATATTTTAACATATATAAGTCCGAACGTTGAAAAATGTTAAAAAACGGATAAAACATACTTCGGAATAAGTGGTTTTCCAAGCTTCCCCTTGGCATAAACTCATACACAAGCAGCCTTTGATCATCTTCAATACAATAGCCAACTAACTTAACCAAATTCGAATGAACGAGGTGCCCCAAGAAGTTCACTTCAGCCTACAAATCAAAAAAGAACTTCAAAACTAGAAAATAATGAACAAATTTCATTAAGAATAGCATCAAACCAGCCATTCTTTATGACCCTGAAGCCCATCATGGTTAAGAGTTTTAACAGCAACAGTGAGCCCTGTTCCCGGTTTAACCGGTGCTGTTCCGTTTTCTTCTATCCATCCCTTAAATACACAACCAAAACCTCCTTCACCAAGAAGAGATTCTGGCCTGAAATTTCTCGTTGCTAACTTAAGTTCATTAAATGTAAACTTTCGCAAAAATGATGAAACTTTAAGTTCCTCTTCAAGCTTTGACAATGAAGAATTACTTTCAGCATTGCTTGTATTAGAGGGAGGTATAACCAAAACAATAGGTTGATCCTTGCTCGCAGATTTAGTGTCTGTAAAATGAAAACCAGAAGAGTAAAATCTTAACTCAAATCAAAGAAGATTCACACATAAATTCGACATTTCTCATTAAGTAAAAATCTATGAGTGGTGTTTGTATATGACCCCCTAAACTTTAAAATAGTGCAAAGACGGTATCCTCAAAATTTGTAAATTGCATGTAGAACCACTTAAGTTAATATATAATGTGTGTTATTGATCCTCAACTTTTTAAAGTTGTAAACATCATAACCTCAAAGTTTAAGAATTATATATTTGCTCCCCAAAATTTCAGAACCGTTTGTATTTGACTCTTACACTCGTTAATATTTTAAATGTATCTATAGTTTGTATTTGACCTCATAGTTGACTCACAAAGTTCTAGAACCGTTTATATTTGACTCTAACACTCGTTAATATTTTAGAACCATTTATATTTGACTCAAACACTCGTTAATATTCTAGAACCGTTTATTTTTGGCTCTAACACTTGTTAATATTTTAAATGTATCCATAGTTTGTATTTGACCTCGTAATCTTAAAAAGACGTAATGATTATCCCTACAAACTTCGAAAAAATAAAAAATAACATATAAATTATCAAAACCACTCAATCAAAGAATGACGAAAACCGCTACTATACATCCGAGAATCATTATTGAATGGTTTTAAAACATTCGGGGGCTTTGCACTTAATTTTAGACATAGGGACATCAACTTTAGACTATTTTAAACATTGGGCGCAAGAGTTGTAATTTTCTCAAAAATCTATATAAGAAGGTTAAAAATCGGTTACCTTGATTGCTTATTCCAGTGAGAGAGGTATCAACTTTGGATCTTGAAGGAATACAGCTGCTTCCTTTGAACCCTAACTTAAACCAACAACCAGTTCTATTCACAGTATCATCATTTTCTTTCTTCTTTCCATTGAATCTCTTTGCATCAAGAGATTTTACTCTTATGTTATCATCAGCAACACCCATCTTCTGTAAACCAACAGTCATCCAGTTTTTCAATTCAAAATTTTGCTCTCTAAATGAACAGAAGCATTTCTTCAATCAGATTATCGTCATTCAGTTTCAAAGCTTCCCCAAAAGTTACATGAATAATACCTTAATCCTATTCAGAACCTTTTTTTTCAGCCTGGAAACAATACAAGAGAACTCTCTTCGCCATACAAAATAACCCCAAATCAGAGAAGGCAGATTAGCTCACACCCAGAACAGAATTACGAAACAAATTCTAACCTTCGAAAACGGGTAATTTCTTCGCTTTGGAGATTTGCCACAAGCTTATATGAACAGATTACAACAATCTCAGCTCCATTCGCGAACGAATCTAATGGAAAATCGGTTTCAAGTTCAGGAATCAACTATGCAAAACTTTTGCAAAAATATATGCCGTTTTGCAGTGAATCGGAAGGAGTGAGTGTGCTGTGCTATTCTGGTGACTCTCAGCGTGGCCCAGCTACCTTCTAAGAAGAAAAAATCAAAATTGAATATATCAAGATACTGTAAAGATTGCCAGTTCTTCCTTTTCAATGGAAAAAGCAAATGGGTCCTGCCCTGCTAAGAAACTTCGGGCATTTAGGCTTTTAATACCCTAATTCTACTTCTGCTGCTTCCTCTTCACGTTTGGTTGTAGAATTGAAGCTAAATATGATGAATGAGGTCGGTCATATTCCTCTTCAAGATCTTCCATCAAAATTTTCTCAATTTATTTTATATTACTATGGCTAAAAAGGAAAAGAAAAGAAATCTTAGGGGAGACTGGAGAAGTGAAAGAGAACAAAAAGGTAGGGGTAGATAGGGAAAGATGAGCATTAATGAGGAAGTGGGAAGCAAGGGCAGCATCCACGGGCATGAGAGATCATGACAGGCGGGACCCACTTTGTATGACGTGTCCATTCTCTTGAACAGAGTGTAGAATTTTCCAACATTTTAAATATTAATTTACGTAAACGTAATATATATATTTTTAGGGGTCCTCTAAATTAAGAAATTGTAGATTTAATATATATATGCTGCGCTTAACGGTCTATAAATTATAAAATTGCCGATTTATTTGAGCANCGGATAAAACATACTTCGGAATAAGTGGTTTTCCAAGCTTCCCCTTGGCATAAACTCATACACAAGCAGCCTTTGATCATCTTCAATACAATAGCCAACTAACTTAACCAAATTCGAATGAACGAGGTGCCCCAAGAAGTTCACTTCAGCCTACAAATCAAAAAAGAACTTCAAAACTAGAAAATAATGAACAAATTTCATTAAGAATAGCATCAAACCAGCCATTCTTTATGACCCTGAAGCCCATCATGGTTAAGAGTTTTAACAGCAACAGTGAGCCCTGTTCCCGGTTTAACCGGTGCTGTTCCGTTTTCTTCTATCCATCCCTTAAATACACAACCAAAACCTCCTTCACCAAGAAGAGATTCTGGCCTGAAATTTCTCGTTGCTAACTTAAGTTCATTAAATGTAAACTTTCGCAAAAATGATGAAACTTTAAGTTCCTCTTCAAGCTTTGACAATGAAGAATTACTTTCAGCATTGCTTGTATTAGAGGGATGTATAACCAAAACAATAGGTTGATCCTTGCTCGCAGATTTAGTGTCTGTAAAATGAAAACCAGAAGAGTAAAATCTTAACTCAAATCAAAGAAGATTCACACATAAATTCGACATTTCTCATTAAGTAAAAATCTGATGTTTGTATATGACCCCTAATCTTTCAAATAGTGCAAAGACGGTGTCCTCAAAATTTGTGAATTGCATGCAAAACCACTTAAGTTAATATATAATGTGTGTTATTGATCCTCAACTTTTTAAAGTTGTAAACATCATAACCTCAAAGTTTAAGAATTATATATTTGCTCCCCAAAATTTCAGAATCGTTTATATTTGACTCTTACACTCGTTAATATTTTAAATGTATCTATAGTTTGTATTTGACCTCATAGTTGACTCCCAAAGTTCTAGAACCGTTTATATTTTACTCTAACACTCGTTAATATTTTAGAACCATTTATATTTGACTCAAACACTCGTTAGTATTCTAGAACCGTTTATTTTTTACTCTAACACTTGTTAATATTTTAAATGTATCCATAGTTTGTATTTGACCTCGTAATCTTAAAAAGACGTAATGATTATCCCTACAAACTTCGAAAAAATAAAAAATAACACATAAATTATCAAAACCACTCACTCAAAGAATGACGAAAACCACTACTATACATCCGAGAATCATTATTGAATGGTTTAAAAACATTCGGGGGCTTTGCACTTAATTTTAGACATAGGGACATCAACTTTAGACTATTTTAAACATTGGGCGCAAGAGTTGTAATTTTCTCAAAAATCTATATAAGAAGGTTAAAAATCGGTTACCTTGATTGCTTATTCCAGTGAGAGAGGTATCAACTTTGGATCTTGAAGGAATACAGCTGCTTCCTTTGAACCCTAACTTAAACCAACAACCAGTTCTATTCACAGTATCATCATTTTCTTTCTTCTTTCCATTGAATCTCTTTGCATCAAGAGATTTGTGTTTTAAGTTATCACCAGCAACACCCATCTTCTGTAAACTAACAGTCATCCAGTTTTTCAATTCAAAATTTTGCTGTCTAAATGAACAGAAGCATTTCTTCAATCAGATTATCGTCATTCAGTTTCAAAGCTTCCACAAAAGTTACCTAAATAATACCTTAATCCTATTCAGAACCTTTTTTTCAGCCTGGAAACAATACAAGAGAACTCTCTTCGCCATAAGAATAACAAGACCAACCTGTCCCAGATGGTGAAAAATAGCAGTTTTTACCCTTCGGAATAGCCCCAAATCAGAGAAGGCGGATTAGGTCACACCCAGAACAGCAGAGGAGCTTAGAATTACCTTCGAAAACGGGTAATTTCTTCGCTTTGGAGATTTTCCACAAGTTCATTTGAACAGATTACAACAATCTCAACTCCATCGGCGAACGAATCTAATGGAAAATCGCTTTCAAGTTCAAGAACCAACAATACAAAACTTTTGCAAAAATATATGCCGTTTTGCAGTGAATCGGAAGGAGTGAGTGTGCTGTGCTATTCTGGTGACTCTCAGCGTGGCCCAGCTACCTTCTAAGAAGAAAAAATCAAAATTGAATATATCAAGATACTGTAAAGATTGCCAGTTCTTCCTTTTCAATGGAAAAAGCAAATGGGTCCTGCCCTGCTAAGAAACTTCGGGCATTTAGGCTTTTAATACCCTAATTCTACTTCTGCTGCTTCCTCTTCACGTTTGGTTGTAGAATAGAAGCTAAATATGATGAATGAGGTCGATCATATTCAAGATCTTCCATCCAAATTTTCTTATTTTTTTATATTATTATGGCAAAAAAGGAAAAGAAAATAAATGTTAGCGGAGAAGTGAAAAAGAACAAAAAGATAGGGGTAGATAGGGAAAGATGAGCATTAATGAGGAAGTGGGAAGCAAGGGCAGCATCCACGGGCATGAGAGATCATAACAGGCGGGACCCACTTTGTATGACGTGTCCATTCTCTTGAACGGAGTGTAGAATTTTCCAACATTTTAAATATTAATTTACGTAAACGTAATATATATATTTTAGGGGTCCTCTAAATTAAGAAGTTGTAGATTTAATATATATATGCTGCGCTTAACGGTCTATAAATTATAAAATTGCCGATTTATTTGAGCAAAAACATCGACAACTAACTTTAATTAAATATAAAATTTAAATATTACCCTCCAATTCATAAAATAAATATATTGACCATCTAACTTACAAGTTTCGAATCTCAATATTTTTCCCATCAAATACATGAAATTACCATCAAATTTAACGAAGAATAATGTGCAAAATGTTAAAAACAAACGATATACATACCCCATATTTCATATTGGATGTAATATCTATCATTAATACAATTATATAAATATATATATGTTATCCATGCATACCATGTTAATTAATAATTAAAAATGATGAAACAATAATCCATTACATATGAACTAAAATCATTCGACATGATATTTATGACACAAAGAGAAAGATAACTCAGCAAGGAGACAAAATTTGAAATGCACATAGATTTTTTTTGGATGAATCATGTTTTCTATTGTTAATCTATATTTCACTTCTAAAATAATAAAATCATTTATTAGACATAAATGACAAATTATATTTAATAATGATAAAATCAACAATGATAGTCAACTTCATACTAATATTGAAAAATAGTAAGAACCATTAAGAAAAAATTAGGGTTTTAAAGTTAGGATATGTGTAGTAATATAACTACAATAACTAGGGTAGTCCCTCCCCTACACCTAAATTTTTTATATCTGGAAAAATGAACAAGTTTAAGATATTCCAAAGATATGATATGGGGGTTATCAAAATGATACCTCCTAGGCTATACCTTAGGAACCACTGGATTCAGCTTTGAGGCTCTCTTATTCCAATCAACATTTAATTACCCTNTAACCTTTATTGGTCAACCTAGAAAAAATGGTTGCAATTTACAAATGCATAATATTATATATTTAATATTTTGATTTAAAAACAAAGAGAGAATGAAATGAAGGTGGACCCAATTAGCTATCTGAGCCATCAGATGAGTTCTTCTTGTTGCAACGGGTGTAGATCTGGAGAGGTCGAGGTGGACCAATTGTAGGTGATGATGAGTAATGGAAGCATAGCCAACGCAGCGCTAAATGCTCAGGGGGAAGCTTCAATCTTCTTCAGTCTGTATAACTTCAGTGTACAGCATTCAAGTACAGTTTGCAGAGTGTAGCTGCCGTCAATAGAAACTATAAAGCCGCCGGGTGGACGAAAATGATTGGCCGCTAGAAAATGGATCCGCGGCGGGTGGCTATGTTTTCTGGGTTGAACGAAAATAGTTTAAAACATTATTAATGAATTAGTTTAACGAAAATAGTAAGAATTTGATAAAATGAATTAAATTACGATCGAAAATATTGATAAAATATTATATCGAAAAAAACATAAAATATCGGTTATCGATATATATATCTATCATACGCTCAAATTGTAATATATATTTTCATATTGATCGATATGTCAAATACATGACGGTATCGACTATTTTTTACCGAACCAGAAAAATCCGAGATTCGATCCGATAACAATATACCGGGAGTTATCGGACAAAACGACGATCCCCTCCAATATTTGACATATCAATCCTCCAATATATGACATATCGATCAGTATGAAAAATATATATTCCGACTCGGAGCGTATGATCTTAATATATATGTCAAGAACTATATTTTATGATTTGTTTGATATAATATTTTATCAATATTTTCAATCATAATTTAATTCATTTTAACATATTCTTGCGATTTTTGTCAAACTAATTTAATTGTATTAAATTTGATGTTAATATATTATATTTTAATTTAATAAATATTTTTAATTTAAATATATATGTAATATTATATATTATTTTTATTTTTATTATAAAACATGCTATTCTACAAATACAGTAAAAAAACATGTTATATGGTAAATTCTTTTCTGACACGAATCATTTGGCAATTAGACTTTGTGCAGTGTGTTAGTGCGCAAATTCACCCCTAAAACACCATCTTTTCAGTTTTCATTGTCCCTCTTTTCGATTTTTTATTTTACTTTTAAATAGATTATCATATGTTATTACATCATAGTATTTTTCAATGTATTTGACTCTAAAAAATATAGGGAACTCAATTGGAATTAGAATATAAAAATTTCATTAATAAAATATGTGTGGCAACCATCATTTAATAATTCTAAAACCCCGTAAATTATTGATATCTACGTTGTTTGGTCAAATGGTTAGACATCTCCAACGATTGACATTCAATATGTGTGAGCATATATCCACTGCCATGTCATTTGTCATTGATTCTCTTCGAGGATAAACAAACATAAACAATGATTATCCAACATGCAAAACATGACAATTATTCAAGATTTAATATAATAATAAAAACAATATAAGATTTAATTACAATTTTGTGAATAATATAATATTTTGTAGATGATTGAATATCTAAAAAAATTTGTTGTCATGTTTTGAGAATTTAATATGTAATTCAAGAATTTTATTAATTATCATGTTTTTACAATGTTTTTATTCTGATTTGAAATATAAAAATATAAATCCAAATAAAAGCTGATATGGATGGTATAATATATATCATCATTAAAATCCAATAAAATTAATAATTAAATGAAAATATATTGTAAAAAATTTATTTTATGTGAGGAAAAATAAATTTTGACCAATATTAAAACATTGCACTAACATTTTATATATTTAATAATTTTAATAAAAAGACTCATATGTTTCATTTATCATAAAAATGAATTAATGATAATTTAAACAATTAAAAAACGAAGAAAATATAGTTATGAAAGGCTTTTAAAAAAATTAGTTTTGAAAGATAGTTTAAAAATAACGAAGTAATGAGAATGATGGGGCTGTGTGCGCACGCGCTAAGTGGTGAGTGGGATAAAATGACGCGGTAAGAAAGAAGAAAATTAGAAATGTCGATTCTTCATCTCCTCCATTTCTGCACGATTGAAATTTCGACGACTCTTAGTGATGTTTCGCCTTTTCAATCTTCTTGGAGCTTAGTTTCTTTTTTTACATTGTTTGTTTTAATCGAGCAGCTCTTTAGATAATAGGGTTTTTTCTTGCATCTGGTGCCGGTGCGATTGGGAAAATTCTTGGGAGAGATGGCTGGATGGAGAGGTACCCGTGGGGGCCGTGAAGGGTCGAATTCGGTAGATCATATTCCCTCTACTCGAACCGTTCGCCTAGGGAAGGTGCAACCGCAGGCTCCTGGTCATAGGACCATTTTTTGCAATGATCGTGATGTTAACGCTCTCGCAAAATTCAAGGTATTTTCGACTTGTTTGGTTAAGATACTGGTATCTTGAAGTCTAGTTTATGGGGTATTGAACCTGGGTTTATGAGATTAGGGTGGGTCAAAATCGTTTGGCATTGCTATATTATTGCTCTCATAGGATCCCATGTAGGTTTTGTTTGTTTTATTTTTTGGAATCACTTTACTGGATTAGAGAGACGTGTTCTTCAGGATCTACTGGATAAGTAGTTCTTCAGCATTTGTGGTTATGAAGTTTGAACATGAAAATTTGTTGCTATTCTATCTATTAATCTGGTTGTGCCTGTTTCGTTTAGGGAAACTCTGTGTCCACCACGAAGTATGATCCCTTGACATTTTTACCTAAAGGACTTTATGAACAGGTAATTTGTTACTATGTTTTTTTCATGGTAAGGATGCGTGCTGAATTTGAGTTGCAAGATGCTTAGTGAAATTGAGTTGGTAACCATACTAATTAAGTTTTTTTCTGTATCATTGTACCTGATTTCCTTATCCTTACTCTCCACCGGCAGTTCAGGCGGGTGGCTAACCTTTACTTTCTCATGATTTCCATCTTGTCATGCACTCCTATCAGGTTTGAGTTACTATCCCATAATGGTCCTGATTTTGCTGTATCGATAACCATCTGATGAGTTGATGGTTTTATGTAGCCCGGTAAGTCCAATTACGAATGTGCTTCCTCTGACTTTGGTGCTTCTGGTATCACTCATCAAAGAGGCATGGGAGGATTGGGTAAGTACTAGATGATTTTCATTCTCTATTTGTATGCAACTGTAAAATCATAATGTTCCTCATGCTTCATCTTTTTCTTTATGATTTTTATGGAGGCAGAAACGCTTTCAAAATGATATGTTGATTAATAATACTATGGTCGAAGTGTTGCAAGACAAGAAGTGGGTATTTACACCTTGGAAAAAGTTGCAGGTTGGAGATCTTATTAAAGTAAGTTTTCCTTTTATTTTGTTTCTCCAATGAATTTAAATGGGATTCCTCACCTTTTTTAGTTCCACTATCTTAGTATGTGCATGAAAGCAAATGCCTCACTTAGTTTATCGCAATAGGATTCATGCTACCTCTCTTGTGCTGAAAAAGTAAAATATATTGGAAAACTTGCGCAATCTGATGATGATTCCCCACTGAAGAGTTGTAGAAAGTTTTTGCTTGCCTTTGTTTAATATATTTTTGAGAATGTGCATTTGGTAAACCAATTCTCCATGAACTTAATTAAAATGGTCACAATATGATGAAGCTTAAGTACCAAAAATTGAAACTGATTTTTAAAATTTTTTCATTTTAATCTCATATGTTTAACTGTTACTTCATTGAAGTAGTTGGCTTTTAAAAAAATTGCAGGTGAAGCAGGATGGGTTCTTTCCGGCTGATTTATTATTCCTTAGCAGCACAAATCCAGATGGTATCTGCTACGTTGAAGTTAGTATCTTTACTTCATATTTGCTGCCTCTATCTTTCATGGGCAGCATAATGACCAAATGGATTTCTTTTTTACGTAGGGTTTTGTGTTGCCTTTAGATTATATTTGAAGCTTAAATTTTCATTTTGTCTTTAGACGGCCAACCTTGATGGTGAGACTAACCTGAAGATCAGAAAAGCGTTAGAAAATACATGGGACTATGTCACCCCTGAGAATGCATCTGAATTCAAAGGTTTTGTTTTCTTCTTGTCTCTAGGCATTTCATACTCATTGGAATTTGAGTTCACCAACCTATTTGGGAAAAAAATATGGCTTGCCATTGAATTCAGATCTAGGTTTCTAGATGCCTACATTGGAAACTTGTTATTTAATGATTTAATTATTGGAAACAAAATTTAGTTGTTTTGGCTGAATAATGCATATCTGTTTTTATTATATAAATTGTATGAGAATGCCATTTGTTGGTTTACATTACCCTCTGCAGGTGAGGTACAATGCGAGCAACCTAATAATTCACTGTACACTTTTACTGGCAATCTGATTATCAATGAGCAAACGTTTCCTGTCACTCCTAATCAACTTCTTTTGCGGGTATGCCATCACGTGTCTCCCTTTTAATCTGGTGTATGGTATCAGGAGTACCTTTGGAATGTTTTCTTTTTCAACCTTGGAGTGCCATTTTGTGTCTTGTATTTATAGTTTTTCCACATGTAGCCTCTGTTCACTGTAGTTTGTTTGTAGGGATGCAGTTTGAGAAATACTGAATTCATAGTTGGTGTAGTCATTTTCACTGGGCATGAGACAAAGGTACTTCCCTATACATATGCTGACTTCTGGATGCATTTTCAGAATTTCCTTTTAGTTACCATGTTTTGCTCATTTGTAAAATATTATCTTTTGAGGCAATTTTTTTCTTATTCGGCTTATTCCTTTTTCTTTCATTGATTTAAATTTATGTATGATCAGCTATATCTGGTTTAAATTTAGGTTATGATGAACTCCATGAAAATTCCTTCCAAAAGAAGCACTTTGGAGAAGAAACTTGACAAACTCATTCTTGCACTTTTTAGTGTTCTAATATTAATGTGTCTTTTGGGAGCCATTGGCAGGTTTGCTCTTGTTTTGTATTTATTTTGAGGCTTGATACATATTCCCTTTTTAAGGCTGTGAAATAATGGCTTGGATTGTATATTTTTAGTGGGATATTTATCAACAACCGGTATTACTACTTACATTTTGACACAGCAGAAAGTCAGTTTGATCCAGACAATAGATTTGTGGTAAATACAGTTTTTGAACGCTCTGTTTTGTAACTATTTATATTTTCTTTACATTTACTATCTAATCACTTACTGTTTCCCTTTTGTAGGTTGCTATTCTGACATTTTTCACTCTCCTAACTCTTTATTCTCCAATAATTCCAATCTCTCTCTATGTTTCTGTTGAGGTACATTTCAAAGCATTTTTTTCTCAAATATATGATTTGCTTTGTGTACTCCTTAATATTTGGTCACTCTATTTTCTATTGTTTTAGATGATTAAATTTATACAATCTACTCAATTCATCAACAATGATTTGCACATGTATCATGTGGATAGCAATACACCTGCTTCAGCTCGGACGTCTAACTTGAATGAGGAACTTGGGCAGGTATATGATGTCTTGGATTATTACTCCGGTATGCATGAGTTTTTTCGCTGCATCGAATTTAAGGGTGAATGATAAATGCCAAAATGCCTTTATCCTTTGCATTATGGATGTGCTGCATTTTTGCAACATTTTATGCCAACGACATTGATATTTTTGCTTCTCTTTATGGTAGATTGAATATATTTTCTCTGATAAAACTGGAACTTTAACAAGAAACTTGATGGAATTTTTCAAATGCTCAATTGCTGGAGAGGTTTATGGTACTGGTGTCAGTGAAATTGAGATTGGTACAGCCCAGAGGTCTGGAGTGAATCTTGAGGTTAGTAAAGAGGCATTTGTATGATTGTAGGGTTCACCAATCTGTATGATGTTCATGTAATCTTTTTTTAGGCTCATAATCAGCCAAATGCAATGAGGGAAAAGGGTTTCAACTTTGATGATTTGCGGCTAATGCGGGGTTCTTGGAGGAGCGAACCCAATCCCGAGGCGTGCAAAGTAGGTTTGAATTACATATGTTGATTTGCTGAGAACCAAATATTTTCGTGGTGTGTTATTCCATTTTTTTATTCTGAGTTGCGCGGACGCTGTTACCTGGATTATTGTTGTTACTCACTGTTTGCAGTAGCTTGAAATATCTTTTTGGCCTTTAAGGAATTCTTCAGGTGTCTTGCCATTTGCCACACTGTGCTTCCTGAAGGTGAGGAGACTCCTGAAAAGATTCGATATCAAGCTGCATCTCCTGATGAAGCTGCTCTAGTTATGGCAGCAAAGAATTTTGGATTCTTTTTTTACAAGTATATACTTTTTTGCTTAAAAAAATTAAAATGTTATTTTCTTGAAGTGAGCCTTTTTGTATCTTTAATACAGGCGTTCTCCTACAACTATCTATGTTCGTGAGTCGCATGTTGAGAAGATGGGGAATGTTGAAGATGTTCCATATGAAATTTTAAATGTTCTGGAATTTAACAGGTCACTTTAATTTGCAAATTTTTCTTTCTTTTGTTCTTTCCCTTCGTTTTATTTCTTTTTGCATTCCAATTAATTGCTTAAGTAAGTTTTTTGGATTTTGTAGTACGAGGAAACGCCAGTCTGTTGTATGTCGCTACCCTAACGGTAGACTTGTACTTTATTGCAAGGTTGCTCTACTAGGCTTCGTACATACTTTTTTGAAGTCATCTGCATGGACTATTTTTCTAGATTTCTTGTTGATGGATTTTGCAGGGTGCAGATTCAGTGATATATGAACGCTTGGCATATGGTAATGATGATTTGAAAAAAGTATCTAGGGAACAGTTGGAGCAATTTGGAGCAGCTGGATTGCGCACACTTTGCCTGGCTTATAAAAATTTAAGTCCTGATGTTTATGATAGTTGGAATGAGAAATACATCCAGGCAAAATCCTCTCTCCGGGATAGGGAGAGGAAATTGGATGAGGTGCGCAACAAGTTTTGCAATTAACACGTTCAACTTAATGCATTTCCCATTAGGTTATATTCTTCCGTGTATGCAAATGTGTTTGTCCTATAATCTGAGTGCATAGATTGGGCAACAATGACTGCTAAATACCAATAAATTTTTATGGATGCGCTTACCTTCTTTGGATCAAGATTAGATTATTTTGGCTAATTGAGTTTCAAATAGAAAGAGTAGGAGTATTATTTGAAGATTGTAGTGGAGAGTTGAGGGTGGGGATGATTCGCAGTTCATTTTTTTAGGACCTTGTATGTAAATGAAGAAAAATGTGAAATTTTAATTGAGTTTCAAAGGATTTCTTCAACTAAAGATTTTTTGCATTTAAAACCTTCTGAATTCTGATAGACTCTGATATCAAGAATAATCTGTTTGCTCTAAATGAATATTTTATGAACTATCAATTGCTGTTTTCGGTAAATTATTTGATATGCAAGTCGAGATTTCATATGGTGTTCTGATTATCTCTGTACTTGTGTAATACATGCTTACTATGCGGTGAAACTACGCAGGCTGCAGAGTTAATTGAGAAGGAGCTATTTTTGATTGGTTGTACTGCCATTGAAGACAAGCTTCAGGAGGGAGTGCCTGAATGCATAGAGACACTTTCTCGGGCTGGAATTAAAATTTGGGTGCTAACTGGAGACAAGATGGAAACTGCAATAAATATTGCGTATGGTAATTGACTTGATGATCATAATTTTCTCCCATTCTCATATATTTTACTTGGTTTAAGTTTTGAATGTTGCTGATACTTCCGATTGTGTTTTATTATCTTTCTCATCTTTGATTTTTTGATGCAGCATGCAAGTTAATAAATAACAACATGAAGCAATTTATTGTCAGTTCAGAAACTGATGCCATAAGAAACCTGGAAGATAGGGTATGATCTTTTAAAGCCTCCTTTTCATCGCATTGATGACTTCTTGTCTTTTCCTCTTTTGAACCCTGCTCCACTTCTCAGGGTGATCAAGTGGAACTTGCTCGCTTTATGAAAGATTTTGTAAAAAATGATCTTCAAAAATGCTATGAAGAAGCAAAGCAGTTTCTCACATCTACATCTAGAACAAAGTTGGCACTTGTGATTGATGGCAAGTGTCTAATGTATGCATTGGACCCGAATCTACGTGTAATGCTTTTGAATTTGAGCTTAAATTGCAGTGTTGTTGTTTGTTGTCGAGTGTCACCACTTCAAAAGGCACAGGTTGGAGTTCTTCAAATGCAGCACTATTTTATTTCAGTTACCTAGTTTTTCTAATCCTGCTGTGTCCCAAGTGACAAGAAATTTGTGTTGGGCTTTGGAATATCTGATGTCACTTTATTTTCAACATTTTGTTCATTTTCCTGAAAGGTCTGACGGTATTCTTGTTTGATTTGAAGGTTACAAGTTTAGTTAGGAAGGGTGCAAATAGAATCACACTTAGTATCGGTGATGGTGCTAATGATGTCAGCATGATTCAAGCTGCTCATGTTGGCGTAGGGATCAGCGGGCAGGAAGGTATGCAAGCAGTGATGGCAAGTGATTTTGCAATTGCACAGTTTCGTTTCCTATCAGAATTACTCCTTGTCCATGGTCGCTGGTCGTATCATAGAATTTGCAAGGTTTATTCTCTTCCTTGATTGTTCAACTGTTTAAATTACTTGAAATCCAGAGAAGCACAATTATCGAAATCAATGTACAGGTGGTGACATATTTCTTTTACAAGAACTTGACATTCACGCTTACACAATTCTGGTTCACCTTCCAAACCGGATTTTCGGGCCAACGCTTTTACGATGATTGGTTTCAGTCTCTCTACAATGTCATTTTTACAGCACTTCCTGTTATAGTCATTGGACTCTTTGACAAGGTATAATATACCTCTGTTCTATGCCACGTCTTTTAATATATCTTCGCTGCTTAATTCGTGATCCGTTTATTTCATTTTCATAATCTTCGATGACTTCAACTAAGTTGCAAACTCATTTCTGTAGGATGTTAGTGCTGCCCTTTCCAAGAAGTACCCTGAATTATACAAGGAGGGGATTAGAAATGCTTTCTTCAAATGGAGAGTCGTTGCAACGTGGGCTTTATTCGCCGTCTATCAATCTCTCATTTTGCACTACTTCATTGTTGCTTCGAGTAACCGAGCCATGAATTCAGTTGGCAAAATGTTTGGTCTTTGGGATGTCAGTACAATGGCCTTCACTGCCGTAGTCGTGACTGTCAACTTACGTTTGCTACTGATGTGCAACACGATTACAAGGTGGCATTACATTAGCGTCGGGGGAAGCATATTATTATGGTTCATATTCATATTCATTTACTCGGGTGTCGTCTTGCCAAAAGACCAGGTAAAAACAACAATAATACGTTTCACATGAGTACATAAACAGGCTATTTATATTGTATCATTCTTTTTGCAGGAGAATATCTACTTTGTCATATTTGTATTGATGAGCACTTTATATTTCTACCTCACTATAATTCTCGTCCCGGTTACGGCACTCTTTGTCGATTTCTTGTACTTGGGGTACGAAACTTATGCCTGTAAATTTTATCCCTTCAATCTCTAAAATGAATGATTTATCTTGTTCTTCAGGATCCAACGGTGGTTCTTCCCCTACGATTATCAGATCGTTCAAGAAATCCACAGGAACGATACCGATAATGCACGGACCGGATTGCTTGAAATCGGAAATGATCATCTCAGTCCAGACGATGCTAGGAGGTACGCTATAATGCAACTTCCAGGGGAGAAGTCGAAGCATACAGGTTTTGCTTTTGATTCTCCGGGGTACGAGTCATTTTTTGCATCACAAGCGGGTGTTTTTGCTCCGCAAAAGGCATGGGATGTGGCTCGACGAGCGAGCATGAAGAATCGAGGTAAACCATCAGCTTCAAAATAAATGGCATTTGAATTGAATACATGGTGTTCGTGTACAGATAGTTTTTGTATACCACTTGCGTGTTGTATCCATTGTTTTTTGTAGTGTGTTTTTTAAGTAGAAATTTTGGTTCAATATTCTTTAATTAACTTGACTTTTTGTGGGATTACTCATTTGTTTGCTAATATTTAATGATAACAAAATAATAGTAGGAAAATTACATTACATTGTTAAAAATTTGAAAAAATTGTATAACTAATCCATATCTTATGAGTTGTGTAAATAGCATGTCATCAATTTATGAAATTAGAGAATTATATTTAAAATTATTAATACAGTTTGTTTTTTATCCATCGTATTTTAGTACTTGGTTTCTGTTGAGTTGATAAACGTTTTCCGTTAGCATGAGTGATTCTCAAAGTACGTAAATAAGATCCGTTTGGAAAATTATACAAAATTGTCTGATGTTCGAGAATTGTGCATAAAATATTAACGAGTTCGTTAGAGTGCCAATGATAAACATATTAGAAATTTGGATTGTTTTATATACATTTAATTGAAGTTGATAGGCTACAAATGCATACTTTTGCTTATAAGATGTATCATATTTGCAATTTCGTAAGTTAGAGTGCATATCCTTTACACAGCCCGTAAATTGGGGAGTCGTAGACAAACTCATCCTTAAAAATTGTGATAATTTTGAAAATGCGATTTTTAGTGATTATATTTTTGTAATTAAAAAAACAATGAAATCTTGTAGTGTAACGATAATAAACAATGTAATTATTATATTATAATTTGCAATAATTTTGAAATGTTGAGATTGTTTGAATTTAAAAGATTAGTTGTGATAACATATGATGTTAAATAATTGTTTTGGTACTCATAATGTTAATCCTAAATGCGAGGACGACGACGTTTTGACTTGCCACCTCCATTTCCTCCAAATTAGGGGCATTCGTGATTCTTGTGGGGCCTGCTTTGATACCGACACCAATAACGAAATGCCATGTTTTTAAACATCATAGGGGCACATGCAAGAAAAATTCGTCCCAAAGGCCCACTTTATCCGCGATCATATTTTATTATTATAACAAAAAAATCAAAGGAAAAATAAACTTATATAATAATACAAAATCACTTTAAAATTAAATTCACACAAATTCAAATAACAAATACAAATTTAATGTAATTAAGGATTAAGTTGAGTTTTGCCAATTGATTTTTGAATAATTATTAATTATAAATAATCAACTATACCTTTAATCAGCAAAAACTAAGAATTGTAACTTCATAAAATTTAGTTTTTGGGTACAATTTGAAATCTTGATTTTTTGTCGAATTTAAAACATTGATCATTATAATATAGAACTTAATCGAGATTCAAAATTGAGATTTCTATTGACAACAAAAACTATATTTTCGACTCGTATTTATATACTTATACGACCAAAAAAACATATACACAACATGGGCTTCATCATATTTGGTACACCATCCCTACTTCTAAAGTAGAAGTTTGGGGGAGACTCAATGCATAAGTTGGAGCTTTCGAGTTTCGTCTCAAGAAATCGTACCCAATATTTATCACTACTCGTCTCCCAAAGCTTGATCCTTGTTTCGCCCTAACGTACGAATGTCCTAAAATGTATGCCACCCCAGCCTCCCGTGCATGTATAAGCTCCTGAAGCTCATCCCGTGATGCTTTCTCGATCTTAGGACTCTCCAGAACTATGAATCTCACTCGTTTAACACATCGTGGGGATTGTATTTCCCGACGCTCAGATGGGCCCGGTGTTTCATGATTGTTTCCATCTTCCTCGTATATCTTGATCCCATCGCGTTGAGTCGATGGTGTCCCGACTACTACCATGTTCGTGGACGAATCATCGAGTTCATGATCATCATCCAATGTTGGTTTTCCGGTGCGGATAAATTCACCGATGCTGTGAATGAGGTCGTTTTCGAACTGTATATCATCTTTGTGTGCATCCCGGTAACCATACCGGACGATACACCGATAAATACGGTACTTTCTCGGGCCGATATAGCCGACAAGGAAGCGTTCGTTAGGTTGGACATGAGGGACCGGTACCGACTTTACACAGAGGAAGATCAAGACTTGATGAAAGGCGGGAAGATTGGTTACAAAATGGGAAAAGATTGCGGGTATACCCGAAACAAGCTCGGTATGAATAAGACCGATGCCTCGAACACGAACTATTCCCAAACTCGGACCGAGTCCGAGGAGCCAGTCGACGGAAACCTTGTTCTGGACATCGAATTCGTACGTTTTTACGATACCGTAGTGCCAAATACACATCACAGCCATAAATATAGAAGATATGACTATGGGAACCCAAGCACCTTCAAGGAACTTGATCAGGGAAGCTGAGAAATATAGAGATTCGATTATCCCAAAAAAAAAGACGAAGATTATCGCTACGAAAACTGTCTGGTTCCAGCATAATACGATAACAAGCGACATCAAACACGTAGTTACGAGCATGACAGTTATAACTGCCAGTCCTGAACACAAAAATAAACTTTCTTACATTCAAAACTGATGTCTGAAAATGAAGCATTTTTACCTGAAGCATTGCCCATACGACGAGTATCTCGAAATCCGATAGTTACGGCGAGGCATAAACTCATGAGAATCCAGTTAATTTCTGGGATATAAATCTGACCATGGATCTTTGAAGATGTGTGAATTATTGTGACTCTTGGAAAGCATCCGAGAGCCGTGCACTGTTTTATGATCGAAAATGTACCGGTAATAACGGCTTGGCTCCCAACAACTGCCGCTAAGATCGCTATAACTAAAACTGGCCATCTTATCGACGCTGAAATGAGTTAGAACTAAGAACATGATCACAAATTATTCTGTAGCTCGTTTTCAATGAGATTATTACCAGGTACTGAGACGTAGAATCCAACCGAATAGTCGTTTTCGATGTCATGATGCTGCGAGAGATACGCAGCTTGGCCCATGTACGCGAGGACAAGAGACGGGTATACGAATGTCGTGAATGCTATCTGAAAATTCGAGAAACAAAACACAAACTCAGACTAAGAGATTGTAAAGTATGTAGAAATTCAAGATTCAATGGGACGGAAGAATGTCGGTGTAACCCAATCCATAAAAGAAGTGAATCACATTGAAAAGGCTTGGTTAAACCAATTATTTGTTATATCACTTCCTTTATAAACTAGAATTTTTGTATTTCAACATTCAATGTTGGATATATTTCAATACTACCCCTCAAATCGAACTGGTCTTGGTCCGGTTCAAACTTGCTTCAATATGCTCAGTAGTGCTCGAATCATAAGTCGATTATTTTTGTCGCCTATGTCCGGTACGCTTTTCTACCAAAGTTTTTTTTGTCCAAACTAATACTGACTAGCCTGAAACCCACCCTGCATCTCCGATATTATGTAAAAATTCATGATTCAATGGGTCGGAATAGTGTCGGTGTAGCCCAGTCGATAAGGGGAGTATTACATTGAAAAGACTTGGGCCAAACTGATTCGTCCCCTTATATACTATGATTTTTGTATTTCCACAACCGGATATATTTCAACAAAGTAGTCATCAAGTGATGAGTAACCTTAATAGATATCTGTGAAAAGTGACCAAGATCAGCGAACATAGCTTCCGAACCTGGAAAAACCGAAGAAGAAACGATGAAAATACGTAACGAAAAGTCCGAAAAACGAGATATATAACTTGCCTGTTATGCAGAGGAGAATCCCTCCTAATGACATCCAGCCTTGTCTTTGAGTTTTCTTGAGGAATATGTAGATGTAATAAGGTGACAGAGCTTTATAAATGTGAATATTCCAATAGAAAATGTTGTAGAGACCAATTGAAGCGATACAAAGAAGCCAAGTTATGACAACCGGGGCGAATAAAAATCCGACCCTGTGAGTTCCGTAATGTTGAATCGCAAATAGGACTATCAGTATGATGCAAGCAACTGGAACTTCTACATCTGCAGATATTACTGTATTTTAGAACAAAAATAACAATGCGATTTAACGAAGAAACGTTTATCTCGGAAGAAGCTTCAAAATTTTGTACTGATCTTAGATTGAGAATCTAAAGATCACTTCATTCTAATCCAAATGCAGAACGTTTACATAAATGGGATATCTTTGTACTCAGTGTAAGTAAATATCAAAACTTTATAACGAGATTTCGATACATGAAATTCGTCAAAATGATGATATAAAATCTTACATGTGTGTTGATGCTTTTCCATGGCAACTTCCAAACCGGAAACTGCAGAAAAAACTGGACAAAAGCTACAAATGATCATTCATCATTCCTGTGAAGTATAATATGCGAATAATATAGAAATTCAGAATTGAATGAGCCAGTAGAGCGTTTGAGCTCAGTTGAGAAGTGAATCATATTGAAAATGATAGGTCAACCAATTACTTATGATATCATTCCTCTTATAAACTAGAATATTTGTATTTCCACAACAGATGTGGGATATAATTCAGCACTCCTCTCAAGTCGAATTTTGGTCCGATTCAGACTTTATTCAATATGTTTGGTAGTGCTCGAATCATAGGTCGATCTAGTTTTTGATGCCTATGCCCAATGCTCTTTTCTACCAAAGTTTTTTTGTCTAAACCGATACGGACCAACTCAAAACCCACCGTGCAACTCTGATACCATATAGAAATTCAGGATTCAATGGGTCGAGAGAGTATCTGAGTCCAATCTATAAGAGAAGTGAATCATATTAAATAGGTTAGGTCAAACCAATTACTTATCATATCACTCTTCTTATAAACTAGAATATTTGTATTTTAACTGATGTGGGATATATTTCAACACTTCCCCTCAAATCGAACAGGTCTTGGTCTAGTTCAGATTTACTTCAATATGTTTGGTAGTGCTCGAATCATATATCGATCTATTTTTTATCACCTAAGTCCGATGTCCTTTTCTATCAGACTTTTTTTTGTCTAAACTGCTACGAACCAACCCGAAACCCACCATGCAGCTTTGATATCATATAGAAATTCAGAATTCAATAGACCATAAAAATATCTAAGCCAAGTCTATAAGAGAAGTGAATCATATCAAAAAGACTAGATCAAACAAATTACTTATGACATCACTCCTCTCATAAACTAGAATATTTGTATTTCCGGAACACCATTTGAGATATATTTCAACAAATAAGCTAATTCAAGATGAAAAAAACACTAGGAGGCATACCTGAAAGAGCTGGAGTTAAGATTCCATCACCAATAACCATACAAGCACCAAGAAGAGCCAAAACAAGTAGAAATCTTTGCAAGACTCTGTATCGTTCGAGTGTCGATTTAAGCCATGCCCGGAAGGTGAACGGAGAAGGATTAGTTAAATCCTTCTTATATGCAGATAACTCTTCATCTACTGATTGACAACTAGGAAGAGAATTCAGTTTGGCATGTCTACATAAAAGCGAATACAAAGCAAATGTGCCACCTTCACCATCATCATCAGCTCTTAGGACAATAAAAACATACTTTAAAAGAGGAATTAATGTTAATGTCCAAAATATAAGTGAAAGAACACCATAGATTTCTTCATTTGTGTCTGAATGAACGATATCTTCATCAAAAGTACTCTTGAATACATATAATGGAGAAGTACTCAAATCCCCATAAACAACTCCTAAACTCTGATAAGCTAATGAAAATATTGCTCTCCAAGACTCCTTTTGGAAATCAACGTGATTCTCCATTTAGAAATTCATAAACTCAGGGAAATTGAATCTTTAAAAGAAATCACGCCTTTACTTGATTCTGATAAACCCCAGTTTCACGATCCATTTTTAATGCAAAGACTGCAAATTAAAGAAATTCAAACATGACCCATTTGCAAAAAGCATAGTGACGGCGCCAAGCAGTGAAAAAATGCATAGTTTATCGATAAAACGCGCACGAACAGATAAGAGCTAGTGATAGCAACGCCCACAACCCAGAAATTTAAAAATTAAGAGAGAAAAAGATGGACATATGGAATCACAGCATAAAGTCTCGAGAATATTTCTTTATGAGAACGAAAAGGGTGTTCCATTAAGCATTTCGCGTAACTGGGGCTAATTTTTCAGCTAATATTTAATATTATCACCTACCAGTTACGTACCCACAACTTCTTCTGAACCTCAACCTCCATCTTCATCATTTTCGTGGGAATTATATTTCAGTAACACGTGTACAGCCCCGATGCGTCTCTTAGTTTGTTTGAGGTGTGAGATGCGTGTTCCATGGTAAGAAAAGTCGTCTTCTTGACTAAACAAAATATCTAAGTTGGAATCTAGATGGATTTATATGAATCTTTATTGCAATTGGCTAAACAAAAATCTTGAGTTTGATCATACGTTTTTCCATGAATTGTAATGTTGGAATGAAAGGAATATGTACCATAGTAATTGATTTGCTCACATCTTTTATGGTGTGTTATTCTCCCCTTGTTATATTCGTACACACTCACATCGTAATTTTAGCCAGATTCTATAATTCCAATATGGTATGGAAATTGATTCAATTAATTTCAAGTTGAAACCTTATACTTGGACTTGAAGGGGTGTGTTGGAATGTTAAAAATATCCCACATTTGAATTGAGATAAAATTTGGAATGATTTATAAGATGAAATATATACCATAGTAATTGACTTGTTCAAGCTTTTTACGGTGTAAATCTGATCCTCTTATACATTATATCCATGCGGACTCTTCTTATAATTTCGATCGAACTCTATAATTTGAATATGTAATAACAAAAAACCCAGAACTAAATAATGGAGATGACAAGAGAATTCATATTTTTGTGTGTGAAATTTAAGGTAATCAATGAAAATGGATTGATTTGAGGTTGTACAGACTTCAATAAACAAGTTTACTTAAAATTCTAACACAAACGAGTCCCCACTTTGACTTTTAAGAAGAGTTGTTTGAATGAAAATTACCCAATTAAACCTATAATTAAGACACCACGACCACGTATATTTTTTATTTTAGGTAAATAATTATTGATATTATTTAAGGAAAAAAATGTAGATTAGGTTAGGAGTTAGGACAAGGATTGAGGCCATGCCTGGCCACGAGGTCTCAACTTTGTGAAAAAGGGGCCCCCGGGAAAAAGAAGATATATATTTCTTAATTAAGAAAATTAAGATAAATTAGAATCATTAATTGTTGGATATTTTTCAAATTTTCAAACATTTGAGGATTAAGTGTAACAAAATTATGTAGCTCTAGAACTATAGTTTATGTTTGTTATATTTCTTTTAATTGTTGTTGAGATTTTTACTAGTATATAATTCTACTCTATTTCTATTAAAAAAAGATATATTGTAGGGTGCGAGCGGTTAGATTTAGGAGGGTGTAAGATTCATTAATTTATTTGTGAATCCATTAGGGTGCATTAAATGTTTTCTGCTTAAAAAATATAAATATATTATTTTTTACAATTTATTCAATAATCAAATAATATTTTAAATCATTTCAATTTCTAACATGATAGATACTATAAAATTTTATGTAAATTAATTAAAATATATATTTTTTCATTTTTTTCATTTTTTTTTAATATTATTGCACCCGGTATGCATCATATGCATCTCGCACCCGATGTATTAGGTTGCATGAATCAGAGTAAATCGTAACATAGAAAAAGGTATGAAAAAATTATAAATTTGGGGATTTCAAATTCCAATAATTTGAAAATTGATTAAATTTGAATAGTAGACATAATTTTATCTTAACATGATAATTGAAACATTAGATACAATAAAATAAGATAAAGGCCATAGAGACATGCGCGTGACACGTGACACCATAATAATACATACAATGAATCTGGATAGCCTCCTGGTCATATTCCATGCCTATTTAATAATTTAATATATTATTGTATAGTTGTGCAATTTCAAGCTATTTAATAGTTTTATATATTATTTTATACTAATTAATAGTACAATTTTAATCCTATTCCTCTGATTATTATATTAATGTATATAACTTTCATGTGTTTGGAGATAGGTGAATAGTCAATAACCAAATTGATTAATATTGTTATATTTTATAAATAAATACATACTACATAAATCATTCATTATNGCAAATCCCCGCCGAGAATGTTGCCGGAAATAAGCCGCCGATGCCTCCTCCGCCACCGGAAAGTGGTTTACAAAGGTCACATGTTAGATTTGCAGATAATGTGTAAGCCTTTTAAGTTTGAATAATACAAATCAAGACTTACAACATTTCATTATTTTTTAAAATGTGTTAAAATTATTTTTTTTGTAGGCAAAAATATACTATACGCGTTACACCTAGAGATTGAACCTCTCGTATTCGATGGAACAATTTGGCGGTTTGGTAACTATTAGATTTACTTACTACTAAATAATGATTAAGCTTTAACTATGATTATACAATTTTTAATTCATATTGCCTAAATGTGTAATATTTTAAATAATTCCAAATTTGATTTTTTTATTATTTATAAGCTTATTTCAACTTCATTATATTGTCTTGAAAGTAGCCATACATTTAACTATTTAAATTTCATATCAATTATTATCTCATTGTATCATCATAATGAAGTTGTTTGGTAGCGATAACAAAATGATTATGTTATGATTGTATTTTAAAAAAATTATAATTATCTTTAAATGCCATGATTTCTTTGCATAAATGATCAATGATATAATAATAATACGATTATCATAATTTGTAATCCATTGAGTATGGATATTGGTGAGACTCACCGGTCAATGTTGATGAGTCCAATTGGTATTAGTGACCCATCATCATGGAACATACACTAATAATTTCGAAGATAGAACAACAATCGATCGACCGTATATGTTGAGAAATCTATAATCGTGGATATGTTTGACTAATGGGTATCAAATGTCCAATCATGACGGTTGAAGAATTGAGATTTTTCCGAGGATATGGAAGATCAATTAGTGAATATCGTGAAGATTTGTTGAAAATCTTCCTGAATATTTGGTAAAAGAATTAGACGAATATTAAAAAAAAATTTATAAGTCCTAATTATGACATAAACTCTCCCTATAAATGTACATCATATAATTCATAAGTTATATTCCGATCTCATTCTTTAGAGTTCTTAGATAGAATTCAGTTGTAATTTTTCCAAAAATGGATTTTGATCATCGTCGATCAAATGGTTTTTTACCCCATTTTGAGATTTCCACTTTAAAATTCGTGTGTATTGTTTGTTTGCTTTTCGCAATTCACGATACCTAATTCTAATCGATTTCACGCATTCCCAACATAGTCAACCAAAATGGAGAGCATTCACGTAAGCCATGAGATATATGCAGCACAAAAAAGAGCACAAGAACAAAAATATGGACTATTTTAATGAATGCATATAGTCATCTACATGTGCAACGTTATTCGAGATCATTCGAAGCGGGGGTTATAATCTTACCAAAACTTGTTTTGAAGCAATTGTTGTAGAAGTAAGACCAATCTGAGAAACTAGTTCACTTGGTGATAATGTACACTGAGTCGAATTTACCTTTCTGTAATTCATTCCCAACAAGCATCACTCTGTTGTTTCCTTCATGACTCAGCTTCAATAATTCATCAAAACAGACATTTATTCGCCACAAGAACAAACACAACGATCAAAAACAGCACGGTATGCTAAATATGCTGATATTTATCACATCATCCATGTATAGAAGCCAACAGATAGCAATACAAAACCGATATTAATGTTCAAAGCCAAATGTGAACCCTTAATGGCCTCGAAGCGTAAATATTCGACGATATTACCTTGATCAAGCTAACCCCAGAGCCAATATGAACAAGGATATAAGGATTTGTTGTTAGAATTACTCAGATTCGGTATCGGAAATAGCACAACGGGAACATACCTGAATTCATAATCACGATGAATGATATGAAGAGCATAGAAAACCAGAGTAATGATCTTAGTGTTCTTCAGATTATTCATCGTGATCATGAATTCAGTCCAACTTCATTTATAAATATGATGCGTGGTCTTGGTCTGAGTAAAAAAAAGTTTAGCTTCCCATTTGGCCGACCATTTTCTTGCAATTAGACTGAAGATCATTCCTCCGATTTTCGGATTATTCATCGTGATGATGAATTCATGTATGCTTCCGATGTACTATTTCCGACAACAAATCTCAATAATTCCCTTCGAACATCAACATATGTAAATGCTTCATAGTTGTTAAACATTAATCATACTGTGACCAATCTCCCGAGCAATCTCTCTAGCCAAAGCAATTTCCCGACAATGTTTCGTTGTATTCGTGTCTCCAACAGCAAAATAAAACCCAGAAGCCTGGAGCCAAACATAAGAACTCTCATGGTCAAGTTCCACCACCCTTTTAGAAACTCTGCTGCCAATTTCCTCCTGGTGAAGCTTACAACTCTTCAAAATAGAGCTCCAAATCAAAGCATCATTCGTAAATGGAGATTCTTTTAATAACTCTACCGCTTCATCAATAAAATCAGCCCGACCGAGCAAATCAATCATACACGAATAATGTCGTCTATCCAGCTTCAAACCATGCTGCATTTGCATCTGTTGGAACACTGATCGTCCTGCTTCCACCATTCCACAATGGTTGAATCCTGTTAAAAGAGTCAAGTATGTTACTTCATCAGGTATTAAGCCATTATCTTTCATTGCATTGAGAATCTCAAGGCATTGTCTTCCCTGTCCATTTTGAGCAAAAGCGCTGATAATCGATGTGCTGCATACTAAACTTGTGTAAGGAAGTTCATTGAAGATTCATGATGAGTGATGAACTTCACTGACCTTGGAGTACGCATCAATCAATGAAGATGCAACTGCGACATCGGAATCAAAACTGGACTTGATGATGCTGCAACAATGGAGGATTGTACAGGAATAACTAGCTGAAAGAGACATGGCTTTTGGAGTTAAAGAAAGACTGACTTCATCGTATCTGATGTTCTCGTCGATTATTAGACCAAAAAGTTCAATTACGTCCTGAAAAAGACGAGCTCTCAGAAGAGAAGTCATGAGAGGATTATAACAGATGATATTCCTTTCGGTGATCATGCTGAAAATACTTAAACAGCTCTCAATATCTCCACATTTACCATACATGTCGATAAGAGCATATTCGACAATAGGATTTCTGAATCCCAGCTTCATAATGCAACAATGGATTTGCATTCCGAGTTCTGAATTCGTTTCTGAACCAGATAACTTGAAGAAAGCAATGAATGAGCAAATAGAAGGCTTTTTATCCCAAATATGCATTCTTCGGTAGAATTCAAGAGCTTCGAATGCAAAACCATTAGAAGCAAAAACTGAAACAATTGAATTCCATGAAATAACATCTATAGGTGGTATAACCTCAAATGATTTTATACCTTCTGTTAAATTTCCACAAGCAGAATAGAGATCAACCAAAGCATTGGCCACAAACAAGTTGGAATTAGTGAATCATTTCTTGATAACGCAGCAATGAAACTGCATTCCTTCAGTAATCAACTTCTCGCATCCACAACCACGAATTATGTAGCAGAAAGTGAGCCCATTAGGCTCCACTTCATCTAATATCATGTCACTATACCATGTAAGAAGCTCTTATGGTCTACCCATTTCAGAAAAATTACGTAAGACGATATTCCAAGTAGCCAAGTTTCTGTTTTCTGACGTTCTAAACAATCTGAAAGCAACATCATAAAGACCCATTTGAAAATACAGATCAACAAGAGCGGTACTAATATAAACATTATTACTAAATCCAAGAACGATGGATCGGCAATGCATAACAATTCCTTCTCTGAATAACCCCTTAGAGCTACTTATAATCAATACTACTGAAAACGTAGATGAATTCTCCACAATACCTAGATAAGTCATTTGATTGTACAAATTCAAAGCTTATCGATTACACCCAAGTCGAAAAAACCCTGAAATCAAAATGTTCCAAGTAATCACATATCGCTTGGACATTTCGTCGAACAGTAAAATGGCGGGAGCAAAGTTCCAAGCTTTCATCAAGTTGTTTATGTTTCTGTTCGATGTATATATACTCCCACTACAAGAATGGCTACGCTCCGGCATTTTGTGCAGTGAAACAGAAGATATGCATACAAAATCAAGCTTTCTGTTCAATTTGAAGTTTAAGGCTCCGTTCACTGAAAGCAGCAACTTCCCTACGCTCTGTCTTTTCATCAATGGATCAAAATTTTCTAAATGGCATAGCAACGTGGAATAAAAACGCGGTTTTTATCAATTCGGGACATGTTTTCCAATTTTGCAGTGCAATTGATTTGGGCCAATAGCACTTACCAACTTCGCATTTATGGGCCGGCCCATTTAGTATGTTGGGCCAATTATAATTTGATTGTTATTGGATTTAGCTCTTATCAAATATCAACATAAAACCGAACCCGACAGGTCCAAACCCGAAGATATATGTATGAATCTAGCAATGTTTTAAAAATATGTACCGGTCGGTATTCCGGACAAGCTCATTGGATCGGTATACTGGATTTGTATCGGATATACTGGATATGTATCGGATTCATACCGGAATATTAAAATAAAGTAAATTCTAAAATATTCATTTTTTTATTTTTTTTAAATCAAAATCCGACTCGACCCACAAAAACACAGTACCGGCTGGTACGCTCAAAATTTTCGGTATATCGAAAATTTAAAACACTTGAATCTAGTTAATCGGGGTTAAGTCGATTCTTATTTGATAAATTGACACACAATGTTATGAGGGTAAGGAGCAAGCACTCAAAACACGAAACAAGATTCAAACTTCAATTGATGATGTTATTCCAAAATTGATTTTTCAAATAATTATTATATATATGAAATAAAGTTTTGTTTATATGATCATAATTTATTTTTCATTTATATTATATTTAAATTGATTAATGCAATAAATTTAGAAAGCCCAATAAAAGGCCCAAATCGTTAGATAGAGGCAGACAGCTTTAACTGACGACATATCAAATCCCTATCAAATCAAAATCAAATCAATCAACTTTTTAAATTGCTTCTTGCTCTCCACTTTTTCAAATGCAAGGAAGTCTTGCAAATTTTAAGAATTCCGAGGGTTTACTTGCAATATATTAAAAAATTCATGTCGAATATAACTATAATTCCAGGATATTAATTTTATTGAACAATAGAAAATAATAATTATAAGGTATATTGAATTCTGATTGTCATCAAGATGAAAATTACATTCTCTTAATCTTGCCCTTTAATTTTTAATTGGAAAATTATTTTTATTAAATATATTTATATATTTAACACGTAATAAATTCATATATTTCATGTATTTTTTTTATTACTTACAGAGTAATAATTTCTAAATAAAAAAAGAGCAAATGAACTAGATTAATTATTCGATTTTTCAGTGAATTTAACTAGAGTAATATTTGATTAATTTAATTCATATCTAAGTAGTCAATGCTTTTTTTAATCAATTCAACACATTAGACAAAATTAAAATAGAAAGCACTTGGATGTATAAGAACAGACCGTTACCATGCAGGAGTTTTTACTGTTTTCTTTTCTTTGTCATTTTCATTAAGTCTCTGTTGTATTCATTACGGATTATTTGATTAGTGAACATGCTAAGAATATAATCTACTATTAGTCAAATGGTTTTCACCCCAATTCCTGGGGTTTCCACTATACATCGTTGTTTCATCGTTTATTTCCAGTTTTTAATCGTCTTCCACAACAAAACAAATCAGAACCGAGTTCGTTTGCTAAACGAATAGGACGACTGTTGATACCCCTAAAAATGGACCATAACAGATGCATAAATACTTCAAGCAAATAAAATAGCTATTTTGATTAAATAATATTTCAAATACTCAAACATTAGCATATTCCTTTATGTAACATGCAACTGTCGAGTTTGTAAAACATGGTTAGGTTTAGTGATTATTTACATGCTGTGTAATAAAATAAGTTAACTGTGTTTTACCAATATAAGTAAATTTGATTTCCATAGTTTTGGTAATTTTGACCGTTAAAAGTTTTATAATTGTTGTAATTATGATTCCACAAATATCAAGATTACAAAACCAATCTCATACTAATAAGTTTTGACAAATTTGTCTCCAAAATTTAGTATGTATGGTTTATTTGGTCCCAAAGTTATCAATTTTGGCAATTGTGATTCTCAACCAAAATCAAAATTTGGCAATTAGTATATGTCATTTTGTCAAAGAAGACATACTAAAATATATATTCAAGTTTTTTTAAGTATTATTAGATTGAAATAACTTAAAATAATTTAAATGAGTTATATATATATAAATTACCAAAGTTACGTATATTAAATAATGGGTGATGTTTGTAGGCGGCTCTTCAAGTTACAGACTGTGTAAAGGACATGCTCCCCAAGTTTCGAAATTACAGATGTGATACACTATTTGAACTAATATGTGCATTTCTGACCCTCTAATTTTGATTAAATGCAAAAATGACCCCTAAACTTCTAAATACCGTTTAATGTCGACTCTCTAACGACGGTTAAGTTTAAATATGACCCTTAATGTTTTAGAATGACAATATTTTGACCCTTTATCTATCAAAATGATAACAAACTACCCCTCAAGTTGCCGATACGTTGCACAACGGACCCTCCAAGTTAACTAAATTCAACAATTTTGACACTTGAAGTTCGAAAATCATATATATGCCGCCTTTAAAGATCACAAATTATGTATTTGCGGCAGAAATCTTGTTAATGTATACTTTTTTGATCGAACATGAATTACAGATAGTGGTGCATCATGTATTACACAATAATTTGTTTCGAGAGATATGAATGACAGTTTAATGTTATGTATTTCAAATCGTTTTATTAGAGGAGTTATGTTTTTACCGGTAATATATTTGCCAATGAGGTTGACATCAACAAATGATTATAAAATTAAAATGGAATTGTACCATACAATATTACAATGAAATGATTAAAAACTCAAATTCCAACAGTAAGATAAGTACAAAATGAATCCGTACATCAAAAAGTAATACAACATTTAGGTTCTTTCAACGCTTCCTCGCTATCCCGATCATAGCAGCGAAGTCTTCAACATCTTTTTCGCAAAACCAAGAAGCAGTCATCTATAAGATGTAATATTTATCAACCACGTGTACACAAGTTAACCCATTATACATATTAAATCGATTTACACAAGCAGGATACAATGCGATGTCAAAAGACGAAGGCGATTGCTGCAAAAACAAAATAATCAAGTACAATATGTATATACCACACTCACTTCCACCCTTTTGAGTTGGGACCTGCAGAAATGAACCAATTATATAGCAAATTAATTTTATATTGAAACAAATACTCTTACGGTTGGCCACATTATTGGAATATTTGCTACGTCATCTTTCGTAGTTGAAACATCAAACTTGTGGAGGATACCAAACGTCCACCTAAGGAATAAATAAACTAAGGTCATTTGAAATAAAAAAGAATAATTTTTCAACAGCGACATATTATGCATATAATCTATAAAAAGTAAATATATAGCTCATAAAGGTATAATTAGAAAATACATAGTCGTTTAACCTGCGTATCGATTGATCCATTGTGAATTGATGTGTTTTTCCTAAGGAGTCAAGAACTATTATCCATCGTTCTTTACAATGTAATATGCGACGTAGAATTAGCAACGACCAGTGACCACTGTTTGTATTGAAATATATTACGCAATTAATATATCTTTTTCCTAGCCATTGTGCTCATGATTGCGCTCAGGATTGTAGTCTTTCACTCTCCAACCAATGTCATTCTTCTTCTTAGTAACATTCACGTACCACCCACATTCTTTCGTTTTCGCACGCTTGCATCGTATTCGTAAACGATCTGCTTCATTTTTTTGAATCCAAAATTCTTTACCATCTAGAATGCAATAACTGATTAAAGATTATTTCGCATCTTCTTTATCCCTAAATGTAAGGCATTTTCTGTAATCATCGAGTACATGTCATTTACAAACTAATTAAAATTAATTTCAACGCAAATATACATGTACTTACTTGAGAACCTGACCATTCCATCCTAATTCATCACTAAACATAAAACAACTTGGGTCATTTTCCTCTCTAGATGATAGATCTACATTTTCATCTTCACAAATGTCTTCCAACTTTGCTAAATCAACGCAATAAAATCCATCATCTGTAGTTAAGTGACACCCCGATGAACCTCTTTTCTCTTGTTCCGAACATATCCCGAAAAAATCCGGCATTGCATGTTTAGGGACTATCATCTCTTTTTTTTTAGTTTCATTCACATGTAATTGTTTCTTCACATTTATGTTTGTGGACTGTGCCGCGGGACCAAACACTGACTCATCTGTCTCTTTATTCATATGCATATTACCTATAAACACAGAAAAACGAATACAAACAAAATTTTAAAAATAAATCTAACATAATCTTGCAAAGTAATGTCCATCTATACTACGAAAAACATACATAAGTCTTAAATCATGATCACCTTAAACCAACATTTCCGGTCTCCTGTGGCTGCTATTTTTGCCTTCAAAATTCAATACAACACACTATTTTGTCTCTTCTGCTACTTGACATAGATCATATGAAAACAAAGGTGAATTGCTAAAATGATTCTTCCTCTATGCATTAGAACTCAACATTAAACAACGAATCATATGGTCACCGAACGCAAATCAACCTCTACTCAAACGAAATAATCTAAATTGAAATTAAATTTCAGTTTCTTCAAGTCGAATGCATGAACCATTTGAATTACAAAAGTTGGAATATCCAGAAGAAAAAGATACCTTAAGCCATGACTAACTAGTGACTTGCAATAATAAATGTTATGTATTCTATTTGGAAAAAATGCACATGATTAACTATGCAACAAGATCATGCAAGATCCTATACATGAATTGTATTACTCATTTGGATGATGACACAAAAAATGCCAAATATTGACCTCCGTGGGGAAGCTCATTTTGCTGTTGCATATTATTTAGCTGATGCTGCTTGGTTTATCATTTAAAAATTCTATTAATTACCATAACACAAAAACCTGAAAACAACAGCTAACAAAGTACCCTAGCAAGCCAAATCCTCAACACGAAATGTCCAAATTATACGAAAAATCGATTAAAAAACAACAAAACACGGAAAAAATAAAAAAAGAGCCAAGAAAAAATTGAAAACATACACATCGACGCACAAAATCGAAAATAGCATGTGTTATACAACAAAATCAAGCAAAATAAAGCTCGTAATGACCCTCCCGAACCAAATCCTAATTTACAGAAAATACCCAGAGCCATACCTCCAGGGATGCTAAAATTAACGAGAGTCGGCCTTGTTTTTGTAGTTGAATCAGAAACTCTAATTAGCCCGAAGCAAAATCGCGTTGATTCCCTCTGTTCTTCTACAAAAAAAGAGAATTGGAATTAGGGTTCTTGGGGCTCCTAACGTGTGCATAACTCTAAAAAGAANCTTGTAAGAAGATGATTGGTATTCATATAACTTATTACATCAAATTATTTCAATTCTATTATTGTTAAGATTTATTTTTATACTTAGTATTTTCTACGTTCATATGCTAAAACTTATCATGTATTCTCGTTCCAATTTCTATCTTTTACGTATGGTTTTAAATTTCACTGAAAATTCGTTAAATTCCTATCGATACCAAATAAAATTCATTTCATTGACATTTGATGACCCGATTGTTTTTTGTAATTGAGCTTATTTTTAATTTAACATTCAAAAATATAAATTTAGATATATAAATATCCGAATTTAAAGGTTTTGAATAATAATATTTTAAATATTTAAGGTAATTTTATACACAGTATTGATTTTAAATAATTAAATTGCAGTTTAAATTCTAAATTCATATACTCTATATTTCAACTAAAATGAAAATAATGATAAATATGCTTGATATATTAATACATAAATTTAATTCACAAATTTGATATTGCATAGGATGATTGACATTTCCTTAAATTTTATTACAGATTATCATGAACATGGCTAAGAATTTGGGTGAAGTTCATGCAATATCAAGTCCGAGTACATCCCCTGCATCGTGTCTCCTCACGGATGCAATTCGCCGCACAACTTCAAGCGCATGCACGAGCTTATACGCCAAGTGTTTCACTTCACTCTACGTGTCCCGGCTGATTTATTGTATAAATCCGCATTGCCGGAGCTCCACTAAACTCATCGCAGTAATGGCTTACTTGTCTTTTCTCTCCCTTTTCCTTCTCGTACTCTTCCACTCCTCCGCCGCGCAGCTTGAGCTCCCACAGAGGGACTTGTGGCAGGAGCTTCATCACCAGCAGCAGCACCGTCTTCAAGGTAAGTCCAGGTGCAGGATACAGCAACTTGACGCCCGTGAGCCTGATCGCCGGAGAGAATTTGAGGCTGGTTATGTTGAGTTTTGGGATTCCAAGCTTCAGGATTTGGAGTGCGCGGGAATTGAGTTCGTTCGTCATGTTATTCATCCTGGAGGACTTCTTCTTGTTGAATACAAGTGATGAGTTAACTTTGATTCAACTTACAAAACAGGCAGAATCGGAAGAGATGGCGCTGGAGCAACCCTACGAGGATGAAGAGGAGAGTGAATAGACACAAAAAATTAAAATGAAAAAAAAGGGACCCAAACCAAACATAAAGATCCAATAACACAAAGTCATGCTAGTGAATACAAAGTCCAACAAGAAGAAAAAAGCCCAACAATCAAACTCTAAGTCCAAGAACATAATAAAGACAACTCAACGGTCATATTCAACAACGGCTATTTTTCTTTCAGTCTATAAATATAGAAGAATATTGTAAACAAATTCATGCAATTACAAAACAAGTTATCTTCAAAGTCATATCATCAATCTGAAATTCAAGCTATACAAGGCCACAAGATCGTTGGCTACAAACCTTCTTTCATGGTGTTGAGAGTGGGATAACATCAAGCCAAGAAACAAACCATCAACAAGCCACCAAAAGCTAAACTGTAAGATTATAAATATTTTATACTCACCTGTGAAATCTTGTTATTCAGGAAAATGACATCAATCTCATTACCACCCCCCACGTTTGACGGCAAAGATTATCGAGTATGGGCAAACAAGATCCAGATCTATTTTCGGATCCAGGGTCTCTGGGATGTTTTCGAGAAACCAACCAACACTGAGTTAAATGCAGATGAAAAAACCAGCAAAGAACTTCAAGCTCTAAATGTACTGGCCAATGTTGTAATCGGAGATCCCTACGACCTGATAATAAACTGCAAAACACCGGTAGAAGCCTGGGAAATTCTGTCCAAAGCATATACTATCACGGGATATAAACTTGAACAAGAGATTAATCACCAATGGCAACTCCTTGACAACCTGGAATTAAAATATGGGGAATCTATCTCTTCCTTATCTGATACTCTCCACTGCATTCTAAAGCAACTGACCAAGTTAGGAGAGACTGTTGACGACAGGAGGATAAAAGGAAGAATCATCGCAGCCTTACCACCTTATTTTGATCAAGTTATCACCTCTTTGGAAACCACTGACTGCATAAAAAGTTATTCACTGGATCAAATCTTGAATGCACTATACAACACTGAACTAAGAAAAGTCACGAGCAGACAAAGAAAAAAATGATGGAGCATTCAAAGCAAATTACAACGGAGAAACAACTCCAAAACAGATAACAAACCTGGATCCTACCCACCATGCCCCCACTGCAAGCAATGCAATCATGCTGATATAAACTGTTTTTGGCACCCCGACAAAATCTGCTCATACTGCAAGGAAAAATGACACATTGAAAGAGTGTGTATGAAGAAAAGAAACAAACAGATGGATGCTGGAAACTCCAACTATGGTGAAAATTCTGAAAAAGCAATGAGCAGCGTATCTATTGAGTTTAATGGAAAAGAAGTGATTGATATTTACTCCATGTGCCTAAATACAGTATTAGCCTCAACAATCAATCACAAGAACAAAGGAATTTGGTTACTAGACAGCGGTTGCAGCAACCATCTAACAAATGATCATACCTCATTCCTCTCATACAAGTCAATTCATGGAAAGAAAATCGAAATTGCAGATGGTAACTTCATACAAATCCAGGGAATTGGGACAGTTCAGCTTGAAACAGAAAACAACATACTCAACATTGCAAATGTGAACTATGTCCCGGAAGCATCTCATAACCTTTTAAGTGTTGGCCAACTAATGGAACGACAACTGAGCTTATCATTCCATAAATGGAGCTGTGAAATATTCACCTACACGGGCAAAAGCATATTAAAAATTCAAATGGAAAACAAAGTATTTCCTCTCAAGACAGAAAACTCAAGAAAAATAGATACATCAATATGCATGGCTGCAAACAAAAAGTCTGAATTATGGCACAAACGCTTTGGCCACCACAATTATGCAGCCCTACAGAAATTGCAAAAAAGACATTTAGCAGAAGGACTGGATAAAAAAATTACTTAAGAATCACATGTGTGTGAAATTTGCCAATTAGGAAAGCAATGCAGACTCCCGTTTCCAATCAGTTCCTCGAAATCCAATACTAAACTGGAGTTAATACATACAGATATATGCAGACCGATGCAAATACAAACTCCTGATGGAAACAAGTACTTCCTAACGTTTATTGACGACTTTACTAAATATTGTTGGGTATTCTTTCTCAGAAGCAAAGACGAGGTCACAAGCTACTTCAAAAAATTTAAAACCATGGTTGAAAATCAAAGTGAGAAGAAAATAAAATTCCTACGGTCTGACAATGGAGGAGAATATACACTAAATGAGCTAGTCTAAATCTGCAATCATGAAGGAATCACTCATCAGTTTACTGCCCCCTATACGGCTCAACAAAATGGGGTGAGCGAGCGACGAAACAGAACTATAATGGACATGGCCAGATGCCTTATGTTTGAAAAAAATGTACCACCAAAATTTTGGGGAGAAGCTGTTAATACAGCGGTATATCTACTCAACAGACTGCCAACGAAAGGAACTGAAGAGTTAAGAACACCATTTGAACTATGGAACGACAGAATTCCTGATGTGGAACACCTAAGAGTTTTTGGAAGTGTGCTACATACATATTCCAAGAGAAAAAAAGACAAAATTAGACAAAAAGTCTCAAGTTGGAGTATTTATGGGATATAGTGACACGACCAAAGGCTATAGAATCTTTGACATTGAACTAGGAAGGATTATAATTAGTAGAGATGCAGTGGTTGATGAAGGAAAGGAATGGTTATGGACTGAGCAAAGTGATGCAAATTTTTCAACAGGATCAAAGTACTCTTCCAAACTACTAAATTTATTTCAAGATCAGCAGAATCAAACATGTGAAAAGACAAAAGAAAATATTGTATCTCACTATGAGGAGACAACTTCTGAAATCCATGTAAATAAAGAACAAAGTTGTCAGCAAGCACCTCAAGCTAACCATGATCCAAAAATGAATTTGAGACTGCTAACAACCGAAAAACAAGATGAAGATATAGAGATTGAAAAGGAAGATTTATTATCTAACAGGGAAACACAAAAGGAAGCTTGGAATTCTAAAATTTATGAAGATCCAGAGAATGAAAGTTGTGAAGAAGAAAATTCGGAACCCGAAGCCACCGAAGGTGAAAATTCAACATCTGAAAAGAAACTATTTATAGAGACTGAAAAGGAAGATTTATTATCTAACAGGGAAGCACAAAAGGAAAATAGGAATTCTGAAATTTATGAAGATCTAGAGAATGAAAATTGTGGCGAAGATTCAGAACCTGAAGCCACCGTAGGTGAAAATTCAGCAACTGAAAATTTCAGAAACACTAGTGATCCAAAGAGTTATCCTGAAAAATTCAGAAACAGTCCAACTCAGAGCGAAAAAGACCAAACTGAAAAAGATCACTCAGTATATACATCACACAGAGAATACATCTTAAGTACTCCCATAGAAACCATTCAAACCATACATCCGCAGTGCTCAATAGATGAGGAAAACAAAGAACAAGAAGCTGATGGTCAAAAATTCAAATCACTAAAAGAAATCTATGAGAAATGTCTTGCAATTAGAGAACCAGATACACTTATCAAAGCATTACAACATCCTGAATGGCATCAAGCCATGGTTGATGAGTTAAATATGATCGAGAAAAACCATACGTGGAGCTTAACCAATCTGCCAAAAGAAAGAAAAGCAATCGGAGTAAAATGGATTTTCAGAACCAAACTAAACTCAGATGGCACAGTAAACAAATTAAAGGCAAGACTAGTGGCTAAAGGATACTCACAAAGGGAATGAGTAGATTTTACTGAAACTTTCGCACCAGTGGCAAGGTTAGATACAATTAAATTACTCCTTGCTCTAGCAGTGTGCAATGACTGGAGAATCCTTCATCTTGATGTGAAATCTGCTTTTTTGAATGGCAACCTACACGAATAAATATATATTAGGCAGCCTCCAGGTTTTGAAAAAAAAGGGGAAGAAGAGAAAGTCTTAATATTGCACAAAACATTATATGGTTTGAAGCAAGCACCTAGAGAGTGGTACAGTAAAATAAATGAATTCTTCCAAGCACAAGACTTCACAAGAAGCAAAAATGACCCCACTCTCTACATACTGGACAAGGAAGATGAAGGGAAAGTGATTATATCACTTTATGTGGATGATATTTTAATCACAGACGGTTCTAAAGATCTGATAAATCAAACTAAAGAAAACTTGATGAATACATTTGAAATGTCTGATCTAGGAGACATGAGATACTTTCTAGGGATGGAAATAATGCAAAAAGTGGATTATATCTTCCTGGCTCAAACCAAATATTCTAAGGACCTAATTATGAGATACAAATTGGATAAAGGGAAGCGAACATCTATCCATATTTCTCCAGATTCAAGACCAGTATCTATAAGTGTCGATCTCAAGAAAAACATGAATGATCCAACCAATGTTATTGAAGAAAAAATATACAGAAGTGTAATTGGGTCGCTTATGTACCTTTCCGCAACCCGACCAGACATTTCCTTTGCCGTCGGACTTCTATCCAGGTTTATGAGCAAACCACACCAGAATCACTATGATGCAGCTATGAAAATCCTTAAATATATTAGAAGCACACTTAATTTTGGATTATTGTTCAAAAAACACACTAACCTCTCTCTTGAGTCCTATGTAGATAGCGATTTTGCAGGAGACTCTGATGATTTCAAGTCAACCACCGGCTATGTGTTCTTATTAGGAGGGACTGCTTTTTCGTGGACTAGCAAAAAACAGGAGATCATTGCTCAATCCTCAGCTGAAGCCGAATATATGGCTGGATCAGCAGCCTTTAATCATGCAGTATGGTTACAAAAAATTTTTACTGATCTAAAGGTATCAATACCCTCACCCATAAAAATAAAAATAGACAACATATCAGCTATATGTATGGCGAAGAACCCTACCTTGTTTGGTAGAAGTAAGCACATCAACATAAGATATCACGTTCTAAGAGATTACGTACAAGAAGGTTGTATAGAACTTGAACACGTACCATCTGAAGACCAAGCAGCGGATATCCTAACGAAACTTCTCCATCCAAAGCAATTTTGTTATCTCCGTGAAATTCTAGGGCTAAAAGAAGACCCTGCAAATCACAACACAAACGAAATTGCAAAATTAACTCATCAAGGAGGTGTGTTGAATACAAGTGATGAGTTAACTTTGATTCAACTTACAAAACAGGCAGAATGGGAAGAGATGGCGCTGGAGCAACCCTACGAGGATGAAGAGAAGAGTGAAGAGACACCAAAAATTAAAATGAAAAAAAAGGGCCCGAACCAAAAATAAAGATCCAATAACACAAAGTCATGCTAGTGAATACAAAGTCCAGCAAGAAGAGAAAAGCCCAACAATCAAACTCTAAGTCCAAGAACATAATAAAGACAACTCAACGGTCATATTCAACAACGGCTATTTTTCTTTCAGTCTATAAATATAGAAGANAGTTCATGCACAAGAGCTCTCAAGTTTCGATATTCTGCTTTTGGATTTCAAAACCATGGTTTGCTTTTTGTCTTCCATTATATTAAACTCGAATAACATTATACCATAGTATTTTGAGACTTTGTTGTGTCATTGCATGATGCACAATCAGTATCACAAAATCTTCGAATAATTAAATCGTAATTACATTGATATAATAGTCTTTTAGTGGGTGATGAGAACTCCGGAACCCGATATCCTGAACTGGACGAGTCCCAAGTCATTCTAAGTTGGCCCAAGTGATGTAAACCTAACCTTAAAGGCCCAGATCTAATTCCTTACAAAGAGTCAACCCAATAAAGATAGATGAAACCGAAAGCCCACTTGGGCTGAGCTCATTAAACAATAGCCATGAACGAAGGGTAGTGCCACACGTTATCCATCGCTTCGGGGACCGATCGATGGATCGGTTTAGACGGTTACAGAACACGTGTCTTGCGCTCCGGGCTTATCCACGCTTCGGGCCCATCCACGTTTTCCAGCATGGGAAAACGACCTGGTCAGAAGCGATTACAGTGCGTGATTTACACGCGTTTCCTACTCTATAAATACAAGGCTCGACGACGGAATAAAACATGACCTTTTGGACAAGCAAGATCAGTGAACATCCTACTGATTTTATTTTCTGCGCTTTCTTATTTTCCCTCGTCATTTTCATAAGTCTTGCTGTTTGTAATATGAACTGTTTCATTAATGAATCGGCTAAGAGCGTTCTCAGTTTTTAGCCATGTGGTTTTTTCCCCTTTCCCAAGGGATTTTCCACTCTAAATTTGATTTGTCGATTGTTCTTTTCATTTCTAATCATTTCCCCCATTTCAAATAAATTCAAACCGAGTTCGTTTTATTACGAACTGGACGAATGTTGATACCCTCAGTCTCTTGACCACAACAGTTTGGCGTCGTTCGTGTGAACGATTTTCTAATCCCCATTTGAGGTTTCTCCCTGGGATAAGATAATGAAACGCATGGCAACTGGAACTTCGACGAATGATAGTGACGTGCTTCCCAACAGCCTTCCAGCCCCAACCTTCTCTCCGCAGGATCTCGAGGCTGTTGTGAGGAAGGTGGTGCTGGAAATTATGTCGGAGAGAAGTGGAACAGAACCACCAGATGTTACAAGTCATGTTCCTACAAACAGAGGGTACGTGAGTGACCCTGAAGAGCGCAGTTCCGATGAAGAGAAGATTATCAGGTACAATGTGACGATGAGGAGGCCAAGATATCGATCTACTCCACCTCCTCCAACCAGAGCTCCAACTCCTGCTCCTGGGACTGATCAGGAACGAATGCAGAGACGTATTGATGAACTTACCAGAGAGTTGGAGACTCTGCGTACGCAGAGGGATTGCGGACCCGATCCTGCTCGCAATCATGGTTTATTTAACAGGGCTATGGAGTCCCCGATCAGGCAGAGCAAGGATGATGATTGGTGGCATAATTTGCATACAGCCCAAACGTCATCCCAACAACCAGGTGGTGTTTCCGCCACTTTGAGAGATTTGATGCTCCATTTTTCTGATAAGATCTGGGCGGCAGTTCCGGATCGGCATCACCGCAACCCCGAGGGGTTGCCGACGTTCAAGGGCAACGGAGATCTTATCGATCATGTCGCAGATTTTGAATTAGGAATGGGAACAGTTCGGGCCACTGACTCATTAAAGTGTCGTATCTTCGCAGCAAAACTACAAGGCGACGCCCGAACTTGGTTCAAGAATTTGCTGGCCCAATCCATACGACTAGTCGTATGGCGGATTTATCATGTTTTTCTCTGAGCAATTCACTCCAAACGTAGGACCGCCCCGAAGTAGGCAGAAACTATACAACCTGAAATATATCCCAACAAAGATGAGTCTCCGGTCCTTCATGGAGAAATTCAATAGAACCGCCCGAGGTATTAAATTGGAGCTCAGAGATAAAATTGACATTCTACAGCATGTCTTAGGACCGTGCGGCCTTTCGGCCAGTTTGGTGAAGAACCCACCATCCACCTTGGGAAAGCTCATTCAGAAAATCAACAAGTATATTAAGGTGGATGAAGCGCTAGGACCAAGCTACAGGAAGCCTAACGGGAGTTCTGAGCCCGTAGTTGATCATAAAGTTTCTTACCCTAAGAAGCAACCGTGAGAAGTAGCGACTGTAACTGAGAAAAATATCCCCCAGAAGAAGGAGGACAATCGGGTTTATTGTGAACTACATCATAATCACGATTACCCCCACATTGAAGTACCCGCTACTGCAGGAGACAGTGGCGGCAATGACGAAAGACAGGCCCAAAAAGGATGATCCTAAGGGCAAGAGAGCTGAGTCACCCCGAAGAGGCCATCAAGATGACAATCTTCATAGACCTCGGGGCAGAGACAATCGGGGACATCCCTAAAACTATAATAACGGAACGGAGGACCGAAGGTCACCTCAGCCATAAAATGAAAGAGGCCAACACGGTCGAGAGAACCGTTGCCAAGGCCAAAGACGAAGATGGCGGGGCCGTGGCGGCAGAGCTCCACAAAATGAAGGTGGAAGACAAGAGAACCCTGCTCCTCCACCTGCTGAAATGGACACTCAGCCTCCCAAAAATGAGGCAGTTCCCAGAGAAACAACAGTGGCGGGAGATATTTATGATATCTTCGATGGTATAAAGATAAAGGGTGACACGCAAAAATGGTCCTCATGGTTTAAGGGTAATGACAAATTTAGTACTCATACTTTGGGGATTTTGGCAATTTTGATCCCCAAAGTTATAACATGGCAAAACCAGTCCTCTTCGTTTGCAAGATTTGGCAAAACCGGTCCCCGTTGTTTAACTTACCGTTGAGCACGATCTCCAGTTACTGAAGTAGACACATGTGCCAAAATCAGTCTTCAATGTTATTCAATTTTAGCAATTATAATCCTCAAATCAGAATAATGGCGTATTAGACCTCCATAATTTCATAAATTTGGCAAAAATCGTCCTTAACGCCGTTAAATCTCCGATGAAGAACACAAACCCAGAAAAACTCCAAGTTGCGGTCGTTCTCGGTACAAAGGCAGAAAATGACGATAAAGGCGACAACCCAGAAAAACTCCAAACAGTGGTTGTTCTCTTGTCTGCGAAACCTAGAAAAAACTTTATGTCGTAACCCTAACGGGATGACTTAACGACAAAAAATTTTAGGGATTACAAATGTCAAATGTTAAAAAGATTGGGGACCTGTTTTGCCAATATGTGGAATCAACGAGGACCTGTTTTGTTATATTAAAATTGTGAGGACTAAATACGAACTTTGGGGATCGACATTGCTTAATTTCGAAAACTATGGGGACGCAAAGTAGAAAAAAAGATAAATAATGGGGACTGAACATGCCCAAAAAAAATATGAGGACAAAATATGCCATATAGCTGAAAGTTTGGGGACCATAGACACAATTTTTTCAAAGATAAATGAATCGGTTAGGGACCGAAAGAGAGCTGTGCGCAGAGACTCCGCAGAGAGCTCCGAATCTGTGGTGCTGGTAAAGTATGAACCTGTGGAGCGGTCCTCCTCTTATGAGGATTCCATTACCTTCACCGCGACTGATCGAGAAGGAATAATTGATCCATGTGATGACCCTCTTATCATCACTGCAATCATTGCTAACCGTCGGGTCCATAGGATCTTAGTGGATACCGGGGATTCGTGCAACCTGATGAAGCGCGAAGTGGCTGAAATGTTGGGAGCGGCCGGCCACGAACTCCATATTACTAATATCACCATCTGGGCATTTGACCAGAGAAGTGTCATTCTGTACAGGAAAATTCTATTCCCAATCACTCTAGGAGATCAATGCAAGGACCAAACTGAAACTTTGGAATTCATCGTCGTGGAATTGATCTGGCTTATAACGCCATTATCGAACGGACCGGTCTCATTAAGTTCGAGGCGGTCCCTTCTACTTATCATATGATGCTCAAGCCCCCCTCCGCTCATGGAGTTATTTCTGTAATGTAATGGGGGACCAAATAGTAGCAAGACAGTGCTACATGAGCTTGTGTCGAACCTTGGCACCTGTAAAGAGGGCCCGAGTGGATTTGCTAGAAGAACCACATCACCCAAGGCAAGCTATGGAACCCATCGGGTTCAAGCTGATCAACTTGGTTGAAAAGGATTCAACCAAAACTATTCGCATCGGGGCACATCTGGCCCCAACTTTTGAATATGAACTGGTCCACTTGCTGAGAAGCCATGTGGACATATTTTCATGGACCTCGGACGATGTCCCGTGGATTGATCGGTCCGAAAGTGAAAATCAGATCAACACTGCGCCCAGAGCTAAGCCCATTCGGCAAAAGAGGAGACGTTATTCTCCTAAAAAAATTGAAGTGATTCGGGCAGAATTGAATAAGTTGGCGCTGTCTGGATTTATCAGAGAAATCCACTATATTGAATGGGGTGCAAACACCGTGGTGGTTTCTAAGGCAGATGGGAAATGGAGAATGTGCATCGATTTTATCGATGTGAACAAGAGTTGTGAATCCGATCTGTTCCCCTTGCCACATATTGACCGTTTAGTGGATGATGTTGCTGGCAGCACTATGATGAGTACTATGGATGCATACCCCAGGTACCACCAGATTTTCCTCGCTGAGGAAGATTAGAAGAAGTTGGCCGTCATGACCGAAGATGGTGTTTATCGTTATGTGGTCATGCCCTTCGGCTTAATGAACACAGGAGTAACATACTAGAGGCTGGTTAATAAAATCTTTAAAGATTTGATAGGCCACATAATGGAAGTGTATGTTGACAATATGATTGTCAAGTCTATGAATGATGAAGATCATATTTCCTATTTGTCTCGCTGTTTCAAAGTATGCCATGAATATAATCTCAAACTAAATCCGAACAAGTGCTGCTTCGGGATTCGGAGTAGAAAGTTTCTATGATATTACGTTTCTGATAAAGACATAGAGTTTAATCCTGAGAATGTTCAGGCCATCATAGACATGCAACCTCCAAGGAACATAAGGGAATTCCAAACACTTACTAGTCGTCTAGCTGCGCTAAGCAGATTTATTTCCAGATCTATGGATCGGGCCTTGCCCTTCTTCAGAGTATTGAGAAAAGCAAGTCATCTAGACTGGACCGAATAATGTGATCGGGGCTTCTCAGAATTGAAAACATATTTGAGCACTCCTACTGTTATGGTGAGTCCAAGCAGCGATGAACCTCTAGGATTATATCTAGATGTATCTGAAGTCGCAGTAAGCGCGGCTCTGGTTACCATTAGGGATGACGTTCACATACATGTTTATTACGTGAGTCAATCTTTGGTATCGGCCGAAACTATATACACTACCCTGGAAAAATTCATGCTGGTATTAAAGAATGATATATCTAAGCTGAGGCATTACTTTGAAGGTCGAATAGTTTATGTCTATACTGATTAGCCTTTGAAAGCATTTCTGAATTAGACAGATCTAAACGAGAGATTATCCAAGTGGACAATCAAGATTAGCTCCATGTATCTGGAAGTCGTGCCCCGAAGGGCGATCAAAGCTCAGGTTCTTGATGATTTTGTGGTCGAAATGACCCGATCGGCTATATTCTTAAACCAAGAGGATGATAGGTGGATCATTTATGTCGATGGATCGACCTTCAGAGGAAAGGAGGCGAGCATTACCCTCATTACGCTACAAGGCGATGTTATTCATTCTGCAGTTAAGTTCTTATTCACATGAACAAATAACATGGTGGAATATGAGGTTGTGTTATCGGGAATGACCCTAGCCCGAAAGATGGGAGTTGCAAAAGTGCGAATGTTCTCATATTCCAACTTGGTTGTGGAACAATTCACATGACTATTCGAAACACATGAGCCCCGATGAAGCTGTATCATGCCAAAGTTTTGGAATTATCTAAGAAGTTCAGCGAAATTTCACTCGACCACGTGCCGGGAGAACATATCAAGGTTGCCGATGCGTTGGCCAGGCTGGCGGCAGGCGTACCAAATATTGGACAGAGCACTGTATCGGTCCATATCCAAGACCGACATTCGGTCGAGATATCTGGGACCGAACAATCAATTCAGGAAATTGGGGTTTTATGCCACGAACTTCAGAGCTCGAACATAAATGCCACTAATTCTCTTGGGGAACCCACATGGATGGACCCCTTCATCAAATATCTGACTAATGACCATCTCCCTGAGGACACATCAGAGGCCAGAAAGATTGAATTTCGAGCCAACCGATATGTCTTAGACAATGGGCGACTGTTTAAGAAAAGTTTCGAGTGATCGTTCTTACGATATTTGTCCCCTATCGAGGCTAATTCCGTCATGATTTATGTTCATGATGGAATATGTGGTATTCATTCTGGAGCTCGATCCTTGTATCATTGGATCATCAAGGCTGGATACTTTTGGCCAACACTACTTGAAGATGCCAAGAAATATACTAAACGTTGCACTGTTTACCAATATCATTCTCCGGTTCCACAACAACCAGGGGCTCCCTATTGGTGACTCCACTCACTTGGCCATTTGACAAATTTGGAATTGATATAATGGGACCATTCCCTAGGTCGATAGGGCAAAAGAAGTTCTGCATTGTGGCAGTGAAATATTATACCAAGTGAATAGAAGTAGAGATTGTGGCCACAATCTTCGAAAAAGTTGTAAAACATTTCCTATGGAGGAACATTGTAAGCCATTTCGGAGTACCCCGAGCGTTTGATTCGGATAATAGACTCCAGTTTCGAGGAAAGTCTATTCGGGATCTTTGTACAAAGTTAGGCATAGCTCAACATTTTTCATCAGTGGCTCACCCTCAAACCAACGGACTAACAGAGGTATCCAACAAAGTTATCCTGAAAGGATTGAAGACTAAGTTTGAAGATTTGGAGGAAAATGACTCGATCATATCTACAAGGTTTTATAAGCTTACAGGACTACACCCCGCTCTACGACCCAAGAATCTCCATTCTCTTTGGTATACGGGTCCGAGGCAGTTTGTCTAGTAGAGGTTGCCATCCGATCACCTCGAATAACTCAATACGACGAACATTTAAAAGATGAAAGGAGATCCTTACACCATGAGATGATCGAAGAAAAAAGAAACGATATCTATGTGCGCATGTGTTCTTATCAACGAACCATGGAGCGGGCCCATAATAAACGCGTCTTACCTAGAGAGTTTTTCAGAAGGCGACCTTGTTCTCAAGAATGTAAGAGTTCAGAGAAATGTTGGGAAGCTAGATAGAAACTGAGAAGGGCCTTATCGAGTTGTGAGAAACTTAGGAGCTAGAGCTTACAAGTTGGAAACATTATATGGGAATGAGATCCCACGAACCTGGAACATTATGAACTTACGGCGATATTTTTTTTAAAGTCTTTGGCGTTTAGTGACAATTCTGAACCATAAAAACGTTTCTCAAAATATGAAAAAAATACAATAGATGCAATACAAATTATTTCTAGCTATGTGAATGACCGATCTTGAAGTTGGATTTTCTGGACGAGTTTGGACTGGTGACCGTAGTGGTCCATCCATAAGACTTTCAAATAGTTGTGACTGCTCTGACGAGTCAGATGCCTCTACACTTGTTGAGCACTTAAATGGATCGCAAAACTCCTAGAACTCACTACGAACTTAATCTCCCCTTCGATATCATTCACCCTTCGGAATTAACTCTTGACTCTTTGTATCTAGCCATTAACGAGATAATGGGGACAGAATTAGTCAGTCAAAGTACAAACACAAGTCTATCTTGGGACTTATGTAGAACCAGGGCTTGACCGAAGCCTAACGCGGGACTTGTATTAGAATTGGGGCTTCGACAAAGCTTGTCATGAGACTCATAAAGAACCAGTGCAACCCCGCCAAGGTCATAATAGTTAGTAGGGACGGAATGAAGAGTGATCTGTTAATACGATTAAGATTCCCAAACCTACTAAGCCTAGCAAAATTCTGATCTAAGTTGAGGTGACCCAATGATCCAGGTTCAATATGAACCCCGGAGATACACTTAGAAGAAAACTGATTATATTGAATCAGAAGAAAGTTACATAAAAAACAAAATACAGAAGAGGGGGACTTAAGGTTTAAAACCTAATATATTTGTCATTCCTCCCTATCCGCTTCTCTATACTTCTTTGCGATCCATGCCTTGAGATCGTCCAATTTTCTCTCCTTTTCCTCAATCACCTAGTTGTCTGACTTCTCCATTAAGTCGAACATAGGGAAGTTGGGATCCTTATCCAGTGGAGGCTCATCCAAAACTGAGATCTCCTTGAGGTTTTCATCCTTGATCAGGGGATCGATTAACTCCCAGAGCTCATCTTCGGGGTCCAAACCAAATTTATTGATTACCTTCCCGTTCATATTGTCCATGTACTGGGAGACGTTTGAACCATGGACGTTCGCCGCCAAGGCGAACATCAGCGGGGACCGAGAGAAGTCGAGAAGATCTTCCCGGACCGCTCCTTCCATCGCCTCTTTACCACTGACCAATTCATCATTCAAGGCATCTTTCTCCTCTTGTGACCGAAGGAGAAGTCTGCTACTCTCGTCAGATAGCTCTTGTATCTTATGCTCCAACTCCAAAACACATACCGTTGCGGAATTAGCATATGTTTGGGCCTCCTTATGTTTCGCTTCCCACTCTGTAGATTGAGAAGTAAGGAGTGAGACTTGAGCGCCCGCTCCTAGCAGCTCTCCATTCAAACAGTCACGTTCCTCCCGGACAGACTCCAGCTCTTTCTGCTTGATCTCAACTTGCCGCTGAGCAAAAGCAAGTTGGTCTTTAACTTCTTTAGAAGCCTAAGTAGAACTTCGGCTGAGCAGAAGAAGGTCCAAACCTTTTCTGCACGTTTGCAAAAACGATACAGACTCAAGCTAAATCATGTTTAGTAAGAGAACATAAAAACGACTTACCGTGGTCTGGGACTCCAGATAAGCCGCCTCCAGACCGGGTATCGAACCATCCAGTTCGGCTGGGTTCTTCCTTGCCATCAGCCGATACACCTCCAACATGACATCCTTCCATGATAACAGAGTTCTCTTTGGTCCCCGAGCCTTCGGGACAGAGGGTACCATCTCCTGGATCGCTCCCTAATAAGTATTGGATCTGATGGCGTGGGGGCCGAGGGCTCACCAATTGTAATCCCTTTCATCTGGATCAGGGCTGCAGGCTTGTCACCGGCCTTCTTCAACCGCTTGAGTTGATTAAGGGCCTCTACTTCGGGCGCCCGCTTGTTGTTATTCTGAGGCAGAGGGGGCCTTGACACGTTCTCCCCCAAGCTAGAGGATGGGAGAACATCTTTTACCCTAATCGACCCCTGCAGCAATAATCGCACAGTGTTAAGATCCATGGGAGAACTATTCCCGATCCTATACATAGCTGGTAGGCTCAATGAGCGAATTTTCACCGAGATCACCTCTTCCACCTCCGCCATGGATGTACTAGGCCTGTCCCTGCTTGAACCACCCGCAGATCGTGAAGATTCCACAGGGGTAGTTGATGTCGATCCAGATGACCACAACCGGACATCCCTTCTAGCCTTCGCCACAGCAGCCATCTCAGCCATACGGTTTCCAGACATTGAATCTGTGGAACATGCAGAAGAAAAACGATAAGGATCAAGATATATGAACTAAGGTTAGATCAAAGCCCGTACCCGATCCTTCAGAATAATCAGAGCTAGAGAATATACCCTTCGGGGAATGGGCTCCGATCCTACCTGTTACCCCTATCTCTATCAGCTTCTTCTCTCGAAGTATGTCTATACGTTTAAGATGCTTTTCGGGAGAGGGACGCATCGCCAAAGTATTGGCAATGTCCTGGTGGGAGGGGTCAAACCTGGTTCGGTCCAACCTCCAGATGTCAGGGTGTGTAATCAAGGGAGACTCCTTTAGCAAGTCCTCCCTCGGAATATCTACCCAGACATAGCAGAACTCCCATTCATGAAGGGAGTCCTCCTTGTCGACTATAGCACATTCTTTGGTTTGGATCGCTATATAGTACAACCTACGGCAGCCTAATAACCTTCTCCCTTTAAGGGACCCGACCAAAAATGTTTCAAAGTTGGCTCTACCCCCTACCTATAACAGTAAAAGATGAACGCTACTATATACACGTAGCTACCAGGAAACATAGCATAGGTTGGGCAGTGGATTTCCCGAAGCACGGCTGCTACGAAGGTATGTAGCAGAAATCGTAAACCGCACTTCAGGGAAGCATAGCTTACGGGTAAAGTGCTAGCAGGAACGCTTATCTCTGCAGAAAGGGACCATGATACATCTTCCTTCCCCCTCCAGATGGAATAATGCACCGGGATGGTGAATTTAACCCAAAGTTCTTCGGTGTCAATCTCAGAAACGACAGGATATCTAGCCTTACGAGGTGCCATAGCAATTACCTTGAGATTTTGCAAGAAGGAAAGTTGCAACAAAGGGGAACGAAATCGCTGGAAAGCGCTAGGGTTGGGTAATTTTTTGCAGAAATGGCAAACGATGCTTGCACAATACAAAAACCTCACCTTTTATATTCCCTTATCAACTACTCATAGGCTGACAAGTGTGCTGTCGTAGGCGGCAACAGTATGACGACCTGTCCCATCTGTGGAATACGGAAGGGTGCAGGCCATTTTGAATTTCAAAAATACGCTCTTGCCCATAGCCATTGTTGTTTTCAAATTTTAAACTAACCTTAAAATTCATTGAGTGCAGGATCGGTCTTAGGGACGCTATCACAGCTGGTTCGGGTACGGTCCTCCGTTCATTTGATGGGCATTTCTTCCCTGAACACTCTCAATCATATGGTCGAACTCATATCACCTCTGCGATAGCAATAAAGTCCGAGGGGCTAGTGATGAGAACTCCGGAACCCGGTATCCCGAACTGGACGAGGCTCAAGTCATTCTAGGTTGGCCCAAGTGATGAAAGCCGAACCTAAAGGCTCGAGATCCAATTTCTTAGAAGGAGTCAACCCAACAATGATAGTTGGACCCAAAGGCCCACTTGGGCTGAGCCCATTAACCAATAGCCAGGACCGAAGGGTAGTGCTGCATGTTATCCATCGCTCGGGGGCCGATCCAAGGGATCGGTCCAGACGGTTACAACCCATCTTGCGCTGCAGGCTTATCCACGCTTTCCACGCTTCGGGCCCAATCATGCAGACTGCGTTTCGAGCATATCCACGTTTTCCAGCATAGGAAAACGACCTTGTTAGAGGCGATTACAGGGCCTGATTCACACGTGTTTCCTACTCTATAAATACATTGCTCGACGACGAAATAAAACATGACCTTTTGGACGCGCAAGATCAATGAACACCCTGCTGATTTTATTATCTGCGCTTTCTTATTTTCCCTCGTCATTTTCGTAAGCCTTGCTGTTTGTAATATGAACTGTTTCATTAATGAATCGGCTAAGAGCGTTCTCAACTCTTAGCCAGGTGGTTTTGTCCCCTTTCCCAATGGGTTTTCCACTCTAAATTTGTTGTGTCGATTGTTCTTTTCATTTCTAATCGTTTTTCCCATTTCAAATCGAGTTCGTTATATTACGAACCATACGACTGTTGGTACCCCGGTCTCTTGACCACAACAGTGGGTGTTCCTTTGAGGTACCTTATAACATTTGAAGTTGCATCCCGATGAGTTCACGTTGGTTTCTGCATGTATTGGCTTAGTTGCTGAGTCATATACCAATAATGTATCGTGTAAAACTAAGGTATAAGAGTCTTCTCATTGGTATTCCCCCCAACCCATAAAAAAACATGTGTGTCATGTTTGTTTTTCAGGTTAACTACCCAATTGACACCTCTAGTCATTTACCATTGATCATCTAATAGTGTCGTTAAAGTTTAAATATCACCATCAAGCTTTTAAATGATAGTATTTTGACTCATTATCTTTTAAAAATGACATTATTTTGTCCATCAAATATCCGAAAGTTTATGTAATTGGCGCTCAAATTGCACAAAATATGCAAAATTGACCCTTAAAGTTTGCAAATTGTACATTGGAAAACCAAATTGTTTTGCATTGGGATGGTGTATACCTTTCAATCGAGTGAATTTTTTTATAGAGAAATCATATTTAACGACAAATTATGATCGACAACATACTGTACAATAACTTCAAATGTGCTGTGAATCTCATATGAAACTGTTACTCTAAGCAAATTAAGAAAATGAGATCTTGATATTTCATCTATAATTGATTTACTAAAAGATTTTATATATTTACATATAATATAAACATATTTCGAAATGTACATGATGTGCCGAAATGTGTTTATATTCTTATAAATAATTCTCAAACTTTGAAATTCATATTATTTTTCAAACTCCAAGTGTTTAATTTACATAATTTGTGAATTTTGAGAGTTAGCTAATGGAAAATTGAATGATAATTTAACGGAAAATTAGATGATATAGTATCAATGGATAATTTAATATGACTTTCATGTAATTTGTAAGTTATGGACATGTCCTTAGCACAATTCATATGTTGGTAGTATTATGCAATTTTCTCATTAGCATTCAAAAAATACAATATATATAAGATGCATCAGTTACAATTGGTTTGTCAAGTCTTCACACTCGTATGTCATTCTATGTCAATTATTTTAATGTGTTTAGTTGGTACTCCTACCAATATTTACTTTAACAAGTAATGACCATTTACAAAAATGCAAATATTAGAAATAAAACAAATTATTTTTGGGAATCAAATAATGAGTTTGTTTGGTACCCCGATTAAAACAGCGGTGAGGTGCGGTGAGATGTTGAAATCGTGATTTTTTTAATGCGCACAAAACATAAGGTTAATTGCGATGTGATAATCGTTAAAAAATCATGATATCATCACAACTGTTAAAACCAGCTGTGGCCTCATCGTGATTTTGGAAAAGACTCATTTACCCTTACTTCTATTAATTATAATATAATTATATTTATTATTTTATATATATAAGAGTATATTAGTATTTTTACATAAATCACGATCATAATATCGTAATTTTAACAAACATACTTAAAAATTCACGATCATCATATCTCACCACACCTCATCATACCTCACCACACCGCAATTTTAAAAAGCTGAACCAAACAAACCCATTATAAACTATATAGATCAAATTTGCAAAAACTATAAATTTTGGGATTGAATATGCCATTTTATCATTATTTAATGTTTTTCTAACTTTTTTAGCATTAGATATATTTAAATAAAAATTCTTTAATAGTTAAAAATAAGCAGTAATCATTGAAAAGCAATTTGTCCCCGTAATAAGAATATTTCATTTGTTTGTTTTATTTCTAAAATATTTTCCAATAACTAAAACAGTTAATTAAACCCTCATGGGTCGTGGCGTAGATATTTTGCAATCTCATTATTTAAAATTTAAATTGAATACATTTTATTTTTTAAATTAATTTGATTTTGAATTTTCAGGTAGACCGTAGATGATGACGCTGAATCAGTGCTGCTAAATTTAAAATCTCCAGTTCTGAAAAATGACCAGTGTAAAATGGACCACTTTCAGAAAATTATAACCCATAGAAAATAAATCAATCAATAAATACCAAATAAATATTTTGAGAAAATAATGTTTTAATCTTGAATTTCTTTATTTTAAAAAATTTAATACCCAAATTTTAATTTAATATTAAATCATATAAG
>RWGZ01000166.1:320838-370859 GCA_009725065.1 Utricularia reniformis
GGCATCGTCTCAGTTGAATCTGCAAAACGGATACATAAGGATCAGGATTAAGTAAAACACAAGTACTATCTCATACCCGATCCTTCTGATGGATCTGAATGTGAGCTAGAAGATGAAACCCCCTTCGGGGCCGGGGCTCCGGTCCTACCCGCAACACCTATCTCTATTAATCTTCTCTCCCGAAGCAGATCTATTCGCTTAAGGCGTGCTTCGGGAGGGGGGAACAACGCAAGAGTGTTTGCGGTGTCCGTACGGGAGGGGTTGAACCTGCTTCGGTCGAACTGCCCTATGCGTGGGTGTGTTATGCGTGGCCATACTTTCAACAGATCCTCTTGCGGAACTGTCATCCACACATAACAAGCCTCCCACGCATGAAGAGACTCCTCTTTATCTACAATTGCGCACTCTTTGGTGCGCACCGCTATATAGTATAACTTACGACACCCCAACAGACCTTTCCCCTTTCGGGACCCAACCAAGAACAGATTAAAGAAATGTTCTAAGGATGGGGCCCGACGCTGTTGGTGACAATAAAAGATAAACGCTATAATATACACATAACTGCCCGGGAACAATGCAAAAGTAGGGCAATGAATCTCCTTAAGTACGGCCGCTACAAAGGGATGTAGCGGAAAGCGAAGCCAGCACTTAAGGGAGGCGTAACTAACCGGAAGGGCTGATGCCGGCGCATTCATCTCCGCCGGAAGGAAACAGGGAACATCTTCCCGTCCCTCCCAGATAGAGTAATGTGCTGGGATTGAAAACCTAGACCTAAATTCCTCAATGTTCAACTCAGACATAGAGGGATAACGCGTTTTGTTAGGAGCTATAAGCGTTTACCTTAGAAAGAAAAGATTGAAAAGGCGGTTCGACGAAATAGCGATTGAGAGCACAGAGCTTGACGGCAAATTTTTCTCATGTAAATGACGATGAGAAGAAACAGTGCCCAGAACCTCGATTTAAATATTAATCTCCCAACCAATGGTGCGCTGCCACGTAATACTGTCCAAAACTGTGACAGTACGATCTGCACTCATCACGCCTCTTGAACTTTCGAATATGAAGAGGCATTGGCCAAGATATTAATATTTAAAGGATTTCAAGGGTAAAAAGGTAATTTAAATCTATGTTAGCAAATTTTAAGCATAACCGACCCCTGCGTTAAGGCAAAGATCGGTCCCCTGAACTCTCACTATCCACATGTACGGTCCCCAGTTCCCATGAATGTATATACATCATGTGATCGGCATTGTATCACCTCTGCGATTGGCAATCAAGCCCGAGGGGCTAGTGATGAGAACTCTAGGACCGGGTACCCTGTAGTGGGCGAAGCCCGATAGCAGTTGGGCCGACTTAAATAATCAGAACGAACACTTACAGCTCACTTACACCTTCACGAAGAGTAGCCCGATGTTCAACACATAGGACCGAAGATAACCTTAATAAATAAAAGCGTTATCTGCCAGCTGTCTCTGGGGTTCGGTCCGAACAGTTACAAAACGGTTACAGGCTCACGCGTTCCACGCTTCGGGCCCTGTCACGTTTATCATGCTTCGGGCCCAATCACGCAGACCACACATCGGTCCCAGCCTCGTTTTACATCTTGCGATAACAACCTCTAACAAACTTGTCAGAGGCGGTTACAGGACGTGGATTACACTCGCCAGCAACTCTATAAATACAGGGCAAGACGAAGGAAAAGACATGACCCTTTGGACGCATAAGAACAAGCTGTTACCCTGCCTAATTCTTCCTGCTTTCTTTACCTCGTCATTTTCATTAACCTGTCTTGTATGAACTCTGATTTATTTTATTAGTGAGCGGGCTAAGAGCATAATCAGCTCTTAGTCGAGTGGTTTTCACCCCAATTCACAGGGTTTCCACTATATATTGCCGTGTCTTCATTTTGGTTTTTTAGCTTTTAATCGTCTTCCCCATTTTAAAGAAATCAGAACCGAGTTCGTTTATCGAACGAACCGGACGACTGTTGGTACCCCCTAAAAATGGACCATAACAATAATATTTAATTCATATGTTTAATTTTTGGTTATGTTGCATCTTTTTGTTCTTGTTAAATGTATTGCGTTATGTTTAATTTGCTTAAGGCAATTTTACGAAATTATTTATGTAAATGTTTACATTTGATTATTTTTATATCTAATATTCTTTTTTATTTACTTTCTTATTTTATATTTAAGGTCTTATATTTAATATTTTGAAATATTTTTAAACATAATAATAATGTATTATTGTGTTATTTTTTCTGAATTTACTCATTACAATTTTTTGTGTGATGAGACTTTCGGAACCCGGTACCCTGAACCAGGTTAAATCCAAGCTTTGTCAGGTCTGCCCAGGTGACATAAGCCGAACTTGGAGGCCCTAGATCCAACTCCCGTGACGGACTGCCCGGCAAGAACAGGCCGACCCGAAAGCCCATTCTTATCGATCGGGGACCGAACGCCAGAGTCGTGCATTTTTCCCCTCTTCGGGACCGATCGGTCCAGATCTCATAGACTGTGCTTCGGGCCATCCACATTTCTCAATATGTGGCAACAACCTCTAACAATCCTATCAGAGGCGTGCCTGACAGAATCGTACGAACCTCCTTCTGGTCGGGAGACAACCGGTTAGTAGCGCCGAAAGGCCTAACACCGCGCAGCCATATAGAGTCACGCCCGACATGGGCCGACCTAGCCGCATGGGGCAAGCAAAAAACGACATCCTAGTATTCACACAAAACCGATTAACCGTCAGTTTTGGTCTGTTATAAATTTATAAAGCGGTTAAACGGTTCGGTTTCCGTTTTCAAATTTTGGGCTACAAAACCGATTAACCGTAAAAGTTTTGACAGTGTAACCGCTTAACCAACCGAATCTCACCGCTAGTAATTCGTATATCAAAAGTTTAAATCTTTATTTAAAAATAATTAATAACAAAAATATAAAGTTTTATTGAAGACATGGACTATTTACCAATGCAATTAATTTTCCATAAACGTCAGTAGTGATACATTAATTAATGACTAACTACCTAACAGAATTCCGTTAATGTTTTGCCTCACAACTTTTAACCATTTTGGTATAATTTTTATTTTATTCTTATGCAGAAATATTATTAACTATACACCAATAAATAGAGAGAAATTAATCAATTTATTCATAAGAAGCCCAAAAATTCAATTGAGAACTACCACGAATTTCTCCGTTGTAATCTATTTTAAATTGAAGACGTTAGTCACATTTGTAAATGAAGAAATTATTGTTCTTTAATTTTTTAAGAAAAATGTTTCAAGTGTTTATTAATATTTTACTATACATTTCTATGTTTCTAATGTCATTTCTAATTTTTATTATTTATAGTTGAATAATTGATTCTGAGTATATATTATTCTCTTGTGATGCATTTCTATATCTCTATTGTAATTTCTAATTTTTTATACTTTATCTTGAGCATAACTCAAGAAATTTAATTAAACCACTATGTTAAAAATATACTTCAACATATATGTATAGGAATTGAATAATTAATCTGTTATATTATTCACATTTTAGAATTTATTTACCATTAAATTGTTATTAGATGACTGGGTAAAAAACTATTATGAATAAATTTTGTAAAAATAAATATATTTTGGATTTATAAATTGATGGCGTGCCGGAGATTTGTGGAAGGACGGATGATGGGGTCCACTGGAGCTTTCCGAGGAATTGAAGGTTGAAAATGTCAGTAGAGAATAAAGGCACCGAATCAAGATGGGTCCGGCCCGACCGGATCCGGCGGCCCTTAAATTCAATTCTTAATCATATGATTCTATTCAGTATTCACTATTAAAAATAGTCGTTTATTTCCTTAATAAACTGGTAACTGGATAATCATCTTAGCTGTGCTCTCAAATTTATTTGGTCATTTTTTAAATTCCTTTTGTTAGATAAGTATTATTAATCGAATCTAATGTCTTTCAATTCCATTCTATTCATTCATGTCTTGATAAAGAATACGATTCTTAGATGAAAGAAAGGATGTGCAAAAGAATCCAGTGATACAAATATTTGAAGTAACTAAGCCTTATTCGAACCATTTTTATAGATATTCGACCGCAAATAATTAATTCGATCGGAATAGATACGATTCTTGATCGAATACGGTTTTCAAAAACTTTGGTATGATTCGTGAGACAATTCAACCCTAATATCCATTTATTAATGTTGATGGGAACCGAATGACTGGGTATGACGTAAAGGTCACGACCCCTATAGCATAGTCGACCCAAGGTTGGGGACCGTTCGCTTTTAACGATTGTGAGATGAAAGCTCAATCAAAATGAGTCTACCCAAGGCTGGCCAAATGAAGAATTGTCATTGCTGAAAAAATCAAGTGTTGGATCGGGCACGGGGACATAGCATTGGCCCCGCAAACGTGGAGGTTTCCTACTACATGGAACTTGACTTATCCAAAAGGAAGTAACGACATTCATGATCGACGCATTGGGGTGAATTAATGGGATTGGCGAATTAAGTGAGATTTGATGTATTCCACAGAGAATTAATAACAGATTGAGGAAAAATCAAGAAGGAGAGTCGGCAATCACTCCTATATAAGGAGGAAGGCCATAAGATCTAAGACACATTTGTTCTTTACTTCCGAGCAGACAATATCGTTCTAAACATCTTGCTCATTTATCTCATAATTTTCCTATTTTTCTTGTTGTCGAAACCCATTCACTGTTGTATCGTCAGTGCATCTTTATTGAATTTGTCGTAGAGGATTCCCTCTCGATACTGTGGTTTTTCCCGTTTCTTTGCAGTTTTTTACGTTAAATCGTCGATTTCATTTATTTATGCTCTTCTTTAAAGTTGTCCCACAAACAACAAAATTGAAAACTGGATCTTTGAGCATTAATTGCGATCAGAATCTAGTATTTGTTGGTACCTCTAAAAAGGAACCACAACAGTTTGGCGTCGTCCAGGGGACGACTTGTGGATTAACCCATTCGAGATCTCTACATGCAAGGATAATGCAAAACATGGCGACAGACCCTACTCGCGATAACGGTGTTGTGCCCCACAATCCCCCTTCTACGTTCGCGATGGCTGATCTGGAGACGTTGATAAGAAAGGTTGTTGTCGAGATTACCACGAGTTCATCTCACGAAGTGGGACAACAATCTACTGCTGGACTTGCTCCTGTCGAAGGTACGGGTATGTGAGCATTCATGAGCCCCAAAGTCAGGGCTAAGAAGAAGGAATGCGATGGACATTACTCAAAGGAAAGGCAAGAAGGTGCCCATTCCTCCACAGTGAGAGCCAACGCTGGTCCTAGAGACCGATCAGGGTAGGAGAGAATGTTGCATCCGGGACCTGTCCTGAGAACTAGATATCCTGCACATGGAGTGAACTTTCGAGCCCGATCTTGGGAGAAATCTCAACCTCTTCTATAAGGCCATGGAGGCACTCATCTCAAGGAGTAGGAATGACTATTGGTGAGATAATGTGAACGCGACTCATGCCTCCGCGCAACGATTTGGCGTGATCCCAGTTGCCTTAATTCTCCAGGATCGGTCCTTTCGCGGTTGAATTCTAGGTTGAATTCCAGGATCGGTCCTTTCGCGGTCCCGAATGATTGACTACTTTGAAAGGGGATGATGACCCGATTGACAATGTAGCAGATTTCGAGCTATGCATGGGCATTGTCCGGGCCTCGGAGACCCTCAAATGTCGCATCTTTGCGGAGGGGCTACAGAGAGATGCTCGCACTTGGTTTAAGAATCTCACTGCCCGATCCATTCACTCTTATGGTAGTTTATTCTAGCGCTCTCTATGAAATTTGCTCCGAATGTGGGGCCACCATGAATTGTACCAACTTCGGTACATTCCTTCCAAAATGATTATCTAGTCATTCAGAGAGAAATTCAACAAGACGGTGAGAGATTAAACTCGAGCTAAGTAATAAGATTGACATCCTTCAGTAAGTACTCGGTCTGTGGGGCTTTTCGGCCAGTTTAGTGAAGAGTCTTCCGCCCAACTTGGGCAACCTCTTACAAAAAATCAATAAGTATATCAATGTGGATGATGCCCTCAATCCGGCGCCAAGGAAGTCATTCGACGCTTGAGGTTTAGATCCGTCACCCAATCCAAAATTGGGTCATCAGAAGAGGCAACCCCGAGAAGTAGGGGTTGTTGTTGAAAAGAAAGTGGTTGAATCGACTAGCAATGAAAGGGGTGTGTACCGTGAGCTACATCATAACTCATACCACCCCACATTGAAATGTCTCATTCTGTAGGAAACCATGTATGCAATGATGAAGGAGGGGTTCGACCATGAAAATCAGGGCGGGAAAAGGAAAGAACCCCCCAACAAGGGCGTCAAAACGAGCATCATTAAAGACCGAGGGGGCAGAACAGTCGTGGTCACCCCAGAACTATCACGACCAGGCGGGGCAGAAGACCAAAGGTCTCCTCTGCCAAAATATGCAAGAGGTCCGAACGATCAGGAGGATCGTGGTAAGGGTCGAAGAAGACCATTTCGAGGTCGAGGTGGCAGAGTGCCACGGAATGAAGGGGGAGAAGACAAGACCAAGGTCTTACATCCCTAGAGGGGGAACCTAATACCCCTCAAAACTTAGGCTCCGCGTGAGCGAGATGTTTCAGGGGAGATTTATGTTATCTTCGGAGGAACACAGATCAGGGAGACAATCCGTGAAAAGAAGAGGTGGCCCGAGAACTACGTGGGAAGGAGAAAGAATTAGTTACGCTGGTTAAATATGAGGGCCATTATTGAGGAACCGATCATATTTTCGGAAGTTGATCGAGAAGGAGTAACAGATCTTAGTGAGGTTCTGCTGATTATTACTGGGATCGTATCCGTTCATAGGGTGCATTGGATATTGATCGACACCGAGGCTTTTTGCAACTTGATAAAGCAGGAAGTGGCTGAGTTTATAGCGAAGCCCCCAATCTGACTATAACGAACATCGACCTCTGGCTTTTGACTAGAGAAGCCTCGTACCCTGCGGGACGGTAATGTTTCAGTGACGTTAGAAAGCCAACTCTTGGATCGGAAGGAGGTCCTTGAGTTTATCGTTTTATAGGTGAAGTTGGCGTACAACGCAATCATTAGACAGACATAGCTCAATCAACTTCAAGCGGTGATGTCCATGTACCACATTATGCCGAAGTTCCTTTCGATCAAGGGAATTGTTTCAGTAAATGGGGATCAAACTGGGGCCATGCAATGCTATCTGAGCTCTTGCAGCACGCTCGCACCGATCAAGAGGGCATGGATCTCTTGGAGGAGCCCCCACATCCCCGGCAGACTATGGAGCATGTCGGCTTCAAAGCGCTAAATCTAACCGAAGGTGAACCAAATAAGATTATGTAAATCAGGTTGGAATTGGCCCCCACTTGGAGGAGCAATTAATTGGTTTTCAGAAGGACCATGTTTTCGCCTGGACATCGAATGATGTTCCAAGAATTGATCGAGCGGTGAGTGAGCACCACAAAAACATTGGATTGGGTGCTAAACCCGTTTGGTAGAAAATAAGATGCTTCTCCCTTGAAAGAATTGAGATCATCAAATGAGAAGTGAACAAGATGTTGCATGCTCGGTTTATTTCCGAGGTAAAATATACTGAGTGGGTTTCTAACCTAATGGTGGTATCCAAGGCCAATGGGAAATGAAGAGTTTGCATCGACTTCAAAGATGTGAACAAGAGCTGCAAGTTGGATCATTTATCCCTTCCGCATATCGATCGCCTAGTCGATGCTGTATCGGTGTAAGAACTATCGGGGGTGCGAGTGGGAACCTTAGGCGGATCCCAACATCGGCTATAAATGAGGAACGATAGTATATTAAGTATAATGATTCGTTTTCAATTGCACGAGACATTTTCCCTATCAAAGTGTCAAGAAAAACGTTAGAACTAGAAAATTAAGCATGCTCACCCTGGAGTAATTCATGGATGGGTGACCTATTGGGAAGTTTGGGGGCTAGTGAAAAAGTAAAGTCATGAGGACTAGGTGGGTGTCATTAAGACCAATCTAGTCCAAAGTTGACAATATTGTGCAAGCGGGAAGACGGGTCATTACAAAATTGTATAAGAGCAAACTCCAATACTAAATTGGTATTGGGCTATAATAGGATTTTAGTAGACGTCATTCGTACGTGTAAGGATGTGTCAAGTTTCGTGAGTTAGTCAAATTGTAACCGCCGACAATATGATGGTAAATGGGTAGTATGTAAGATGTGTTGACTTGAGTCATGTCTATTTCTAGGATAGGTGGAGATGTATGGAATGCAAGAGTGATATTGTGATGAGTTGTCGAGAGGGCTATCTAAGAAGGTTAGCATTAGGGTAAGGCTTGGAAGTTCGAATGGAGTATTGGAGATAGGAAAGGCAATGATAGAAGGGTAACAGAAGCGGTGGATCTAAACAATGTACGAAGTGAGGAGTCAATTCAAGTATGTCCAGTGGTACAAAAAAAATAAATTAATAATAATAAATAAATAAATAATTAATTGATTACTTAACTAATATAGGAATATTGATAGCTAAGGTAAATTCAAATGAATCGTAGATCATTGATGTTTATAAGAAAGTATTAAGACGAGAGTTTCGAGGACGAAACTCATTTTAAGCTGGGAAGAATGTAATAATTCGGAAAATTAGAGAAAATACTAAAATAAGGGTTTAATACATGAAAAAAGATAATGATGAATTTCAAGGGCGAAACTCAATTTAAGGTGGGTAGGATGTGAGAACTCGAAATTTAGGAAATTTGAGGGCTAATAATTATTATTTAATATATGATATAAAGATGTTAATATAGAAGATATTATTTTAAAGGTAATAAGAAATAATAATTATCTTTAATCAGTAAAGGATTATTTATATTCTTGAATAAGACCGGGAAATAATATGCTCGAGAGAAATCAAGTTGTTCATAATAAATTGAATAAAGGATGTAAGCTCACCCATTGTGAAAACCAAGGTAGAACTTCGCTCTCCCGAGGATGTAAGCTCACCCATTGTGGGCGCAACCTCGTATAAATTCGTCGTGGCGGAGCATATTTGATTGCTTTTCGTACTGTTTTCGCTCAGATTACTGATATTTATTCATTATAATTGTATCTCTCGATTATTATAGTGAAAACCAAGGTAGAACTTCGCTCTCCCGAGGATGTAAGCTCACCCATTGTGGGCGCAACCTCGTATAAATTCGTCGTGGCGGAGCATATTTGATTGCTTTTCGTACTGTTTTCGCTCAGATTACTGATATTTATTCATTATAATTGTATCTCTCGATTATTATAGTGAAAACCAAGGTAGAACTTCGCTCTCCCGAGGATGTAAGCTCACCCATTGTGGGCGCAACCTCGTATAAATTCGTCGTGGCGGAGCATATTTGATTGCTTTTCGTACTGTTTTCGCTCAGATTACTGATATTTATTCATTATAATTGTATCTCTCGATTATTATAGTGAAAACCAAGGTAGAACTTCGCTCTCCCGAGGATGTAAGCTCACCCATTGTGGGCGCAACCTCGTATATCGCTCGTGTCCCACAACAATTAATTCCAAATAATTAAAAAATTGACTGATCTAAGAATAAACGCTCTAAAATATTTTTAGACGAGATGAGTTTGGTGCCGTCCGTGGGGAACGAGATTTTATCCCATTGAGAGCTTTATTTCTGGGTTTGGATTTCTATTATCATGACTACTCGGAATTCTGATGATGATGTTTTCGATGAAGAGATTGAGGTAGAACCTAATCCTCAGGCGAACGATGAGGTTGCTGCGTTACCCGGGGCTCAATCGTCAGTCCTGGAGGAACCCCTTGCTCAAAATGTCACTGTTCGACCCTCTCGGAGCGGGTTTTCATCCGGAAGGGCACCTATTTTTTATCCTCCTCTGTCTCAGTGTTTATCTAGATGTTATGAATTTCGAGAGTTGGCCGAGTTACTGTCCGTAATAATGCCCACCATTCGCCACCAACGCGCTCTAGATCCGCGTATCAAACTGAAACTGATGAAGATTTGGAAGAGCGAAGACGTACTTTAATCGCTCAGTTGGAGGAAGTTGAAGCCCAAAGGAGAACCCGAAGGAACAATGTTACCCCGGAACCCGTTAATGATGATGTAGCAGAGGTAGACGCTCATCATATTCCGGAACCACGAGCCAATACGGTGGCAACCGGAGAGCAGAACGATACTCTGCAAAAGATTGGAGAGTTGATAGAACTGAAGTTCAAAGAGATAAGCGGAAAAATTGAGCAGAACGACGCTAGGATGAACCAATTGGAGGCCAACATGACTCTTGGCCAGAAAAGGAGACGACTGTACGACGAGCACACCCGAGATACTCATCAGACGTCAGCTTATGATGGAGATTATATTGAGAATGAGAGGGCTAGTGAGCCCATTGGCAATCGAGGAAAGGTTCTGCCGTCGATAGAAGTTTTGCAAAGTCCGTGGAACACATCTAAAACTCTATCGCCATTTTCCACGGCCATTATCGGAGCCACTCGATCCGAATTTATTGAGATGCCAAAGGATCTTCCACAGTATCGTGGGTCAACTGACCCACATGCTCATACATCGAACTTGGAGATCCATGTGAGTTTGATGAATTTCAGTGATGAGGCCATGTGCTTCGTTTTTGCCGCTTCTCTTAAGGAATCAGCCATCCGATGGTTTAATCGTTTACCGAGGCACTCGATTGTTTCGTATCAGGACTTTAAGGATCAATTTTATTCGGCTTTTGCGCCTTTCAATGCACCAATAAAGTCTATTACTTCTTTGACCGCGTTGCGGTATGACACTTCAGAAAGATTGTTGGGTTTTATTACCCGTTTTGAAGCCGAGTGTAGGAAGATACCTCGGATTACTGTAAGTGAGAAGGTTGGGTTGCTCCAGCTTATTCTGACTAGACATCCGTTGTGTAACTCTTTGAATAGGGATCCCCCGGAAATATGGAGGATTTGGCTTTGAGATGTACGCAATACACCCGAGAAGATGAAGGCTTGAGGGATCACGGAGTGATCGAGTTACGGGTGTATGGGTCCCACAATATTGTTGCAAGTCGTGGACTAGACAAGATTGTCCCACATGCAAAACCTAAGTTGAGAGTATTTCCTACGTACCATTATGAATAGATTTTTGCCATTATCGAGCAAAAGAAGGGTAGATCTCTTCGTTATCCCACTCATTTGCAAGAACCAAAGCCGGGGACTTACGAGTCTCAAGTATTTTGTCGCTTTCATTGGAGTTTTGGACATGCAACAAATGATTGTCGGGAATTAATGTCTGAGGTGGAAAGGTTGCTAGAATTGGGTCAGCTTGATGAACTGATCAGTACTGTGGAGGCTCTGCCAGAATCTAAGCTGGGAAGATTGATATTAGTGTCCCAGTGGGGACAACATCTAAACCCCCGAAAGCCGATGCGCCACGGCCAAACACGAGAGGACGTGGGTACGGAGGACAGCGTCAAGGAGGGGCCAGAGGGGATTCTTTAATGGTGGTAGACAGAATCAGAGAGACGCAGGAAGAGAAAACCACTATCTTGGTCGCGACAGAAATCAGCCGCAAAGAAATCAGCAAGAGTACAGATATGAAGCTTACCCACGAGCCCCCGCAAACCACCAAGCACTACCTCCTCCTCTGGCTGGCCCCAACCCAGGCCAACCGATTTTGAATGTTGAGAATGCTCAACCGAGATGGGGTAATCTAGGCCCCAACATTATGACTGTCGATGGGGGAAGAAGTGTCGGTGATTCAAACCGTGCCCGCAAACGTTCTTATCAGGCATTACACCAGAAGGGACGCTTTATGCAAGTTAACACGGTCCAGTTAACCGATTTGGACAAAATGACAATATTTTTTGGACATTTGAGGATTTATCCAGGGTTTTCTTCCCACAAGACGATGCATATGTTGTCTCCCCTATTATTGCAAATCATCATGTTTCTCGAGTGTTGGTAGTATCGAAGCTGCTACCAATATATTGACTCTTGCAGCCTTTTAGCAGATGGCGTTGAAAGGAACCACCCAGCTGCAGCCCATACATACAAAGTTAGTTGGTTTTAACAATAGTGTTGTTGCTGTTGAAGGATCTGTTTTTTTGCTGGTAGCTTTGGGCGATCCCGAAATATCAAGGACTTTGATGGTGGAATTTGTGGTGGTGGACCTCCCTATACTCCCCTATAATGCAATTCTTGGGAGAAGTTGTTTGAATCTATTTGGAGCTGTGGTATCTCAACCACATTTGATGATGAAGTTTCCAACACCGTCAAGTGTTGGGACGATGAAAGGAGACCAAGAGTTGGCGCGCTCTTGTTATAATGTAATGTACAGAAGTGGAATGGACGGATCATAAGCGAAGATACCCGTTTGTATGATGGAATTCTCATCCGAAGAAATTAATGATGCAAGTGACGGACCGTCTCCTAGGAAGTTTAAGGAGAATGATATGAAGATGAAACCTCTGAGAATCAAGACAGTGCCTTTATTCCCCGGTAACGATGAAAAGACAGTGACAATCAGTTCTGAGTCTTCACCATAGTTTGAGAATGAGGTAATTTCTTTTTTGGGAAGTAACGTAGATGTTTTTGCCTGGTCTTATCAGGATTATGCGGGGGTTGATCCCCAAGTTTGTTCTCATAGACTCAATGTTAACCCATATGTGCGACCAGTTCATCAGAAGAAGAGGAAGTTTTCCCCTGAGAAAGAGAGAGCGATTGATGAGGAGGTGGAAAGTTTATTGCAGACAGGATTCATAGAGCCTGTTAGATACGCGGATTGGGTCGTGAATCCAGTGGTGGTCCCAAAGTCGAACAATAACTGGAGAGTTTGCATTGATTTTACGGATTTGAATAAAGCATGCCCAAAGGATCCGTATCCACTACCTGCTATTGACATGATGGTGAATGTAGCCTGTGGCTTTTAATTCTTTAGTATGTTAGATGCCTTTAAAAGATATAATCAAATTTTTATGCATTGTGAGGACAAGTTGTTTACTTCGTTTATGACAAATAAAGACATTTTTTGCTATGAAGTTATGCCATTTGGGTTGAAAAATGTTGGAGCCACATATCAACGTTTAATGAATTCGATATTCAAAGATATGATCGGAAAGTCTTTGGAGGTTTATATCGACGATATATTGATAAAGAGTAGACATGAGAACAACCATATCCAATATTTGAGTGATTATTTTGGTATACTGAGGAAATACAAGATGAAATTGAATCCGCTTAAGTGTGCGTTTTGTGTGAAAGGAGGCAAGTTCCTTGGCTTTATGGTATTTGAAAGAGGAATTGAGATGAATCCTGACAAGATAACGGCTGTCCAAGAATTGACACCTCCGATGACTGTTAAGGAAGTTCAAAGGTTAACTGGGAGATTAGCCTCATTGAATCGCTTCATTTCGTGATCCACAAAGAGAAGTTTGCCATTTTTTAAGGTTTTGCGTAAGACTAATCTTTTGTATTGGACGATGAATGTAGTAAGGCTTTTGAGAGTTTGAAAGACTATCTGAGTAAACCACCATTTATGTCTCCTCCATCACCTGGGGAACCGTTGGGTTTATATTTGGCAATAACGAAAGAGGCAGTGAGTGCCACCTTAGTCAGACTTAGCGATAAGGAACATATACCGATATATTATGTGAGCAGGAAATTGCAGGGAGCGGAGTCTCGATATACAGATCTAGAGAAGTTCGTATTAGCTCTGATAGTCGCCTCGCGGAAATTAAGGCATTATTTTCAAAGACATCATATTGCAGTTTTAATAGATCAGCCTATCCGAAGCGTGTTTTCAAAGATTGATGCCTCTGGCAGACTAGCAAAGTGGAATATCGAGTTAGGGCAGTATCAGATAGAGTATATCTCCAGACGAGCATTAAAGGCCTAGGTGTTAGTGGATTTCATAGTAGAGATGACTCGGTTGGAAGAGTTGGGTATTCAGGAGTATTGAGATGCTTTTGTAGATGGATCAGTTTCTGCCGAGCGAGCCGGTATCGGTGTTTATTTTAAGGAAAGGAATTCTGGTGAAGAACACGAATATGCTGTAAAGTTGTGCTTTCCTGCGACTAACAACGTTGCCGAGTACGAAGCCTTAATATTTGGTATTAACTTAGCAGTGGAAATTGGAATCGTTCGTTTGCATGCTCATTCCGATTCGCAGTTAATGGTGAACCAATTTGCGGATACTTACGCCATCAACGGGAACCATTTGTAGATGTATTCAGAAAAGTTGAAAGAGGAGGCTAAAAATCTTAAGACATTCGTCCTTATATATATCCCAATGGAGGAAAATACTCGTACAGACGATCTTGCAAAGTCGGCGACAATTTTAGAACTCTCGGATGAGTCAAAGATAACAACTATGATCCACTATCAGCCTCTATCAGCCAATGGCAGCCAGGTGGCTACTTTGGACTTTCGAAACAGATAACCGACGAACCATCTTGGAAGGATGTTATCGTAAATTATCTAGTCAGGAGAGAATTACCCATCAATGAAGGATGTTGTAACATATGATGTTGGGTCCATAAGGATGTAAGCTCACACATTGTGGACCCAACATCGTACATTCGCTCGTGTCCCCACATTAATTAAAGAAACAAGATTTCCAACGTAGGAAACAAGGAGATTTCATAAAAAGGAAAATAATGACTAAGAACGAATGATTATAAGACTCGGGCTGAGGAAGGATGGACCGTCCTACCGAACCCGACATCGTGCCTAGTACATGATTTGCCAAAGGAAGGGAACAATGAGTTCTAAAATGGAAAGATACGAACCGAATTGGTAGAACATATCTGATTGAGAAAAAGGGTACCGCTCGAGTGCTCACTCGTGGAAGGGAAGCATACGGTTCGTCGAGTCAACCAACAGCTGATTGTTGGCATGATCAGGACATGTACCGAGCATGTTACACTCGACCACAATAAAACTAAATGGAAATGAAAAGAAAGATAAAAGAAGAGGAACAGAAATGTACCAGAAAATAAAGGAAATGACTTATGTGTTATGTTGACATGTTATTATGATTTTTAATGATAGATAATGTGTGTGAAGTTTTCCATAATAAATTGTGACTTCTTTACAGATTTTTTAGGTGACGAGACTGGGATGTGATATGGGCACGTGAAAGAGGTCGTCAGTTGTTTGTCATTAGAGTCCGGTCCTTTTGAACTATTTATGCTTCGTATTGTCCAAGTTTGACATATTCCTCTTTTATTTTAGAACTATGTTTTAAACTATGCGGCATCGACTCGTTCGATCAACTCGGTGCGACTCGACACGACTCGGCAAGATTATAAGAGTTGGATTTTCGACTCGGCGTGAATTATTAAATAAATTAATATTAAATAAAAGCAAATTTTAAAAAAGTAATTGTTAGAATTTGTAGAAAGTTGCATAAACTCCAAGTTTAAAACTACTAATATTTATCAATTTATTATGTAAGACGATTTAACTTATAAAAAATGAATATCGTTCGTCGATTATACCATCTCCCCAAAAACAACCACTTTTCGATCTATCATCGCTTGCAAGAAGAATTCACAAGTAGATCGACAATATAATAAAGTCGTGAAAACACATAAGATTATTTTCCGATAAAGAAAAAAATCAAATTAATGAAGAAATCAAAACGACGTCGTTTAGTGTGAAGTGTCAAGAGTCGTAGTGAGTCGGAGAGTCCGACTAAGTCCGACACGGGAGAATGTGAAAAATTGAAGAGTCGCTGTTGCATATGTTTTAAATCAAAATCACAAACTTGAATAATTTTCTCTATTCGACTAGGCCGGATTTAGGGGCCTCACACCTTGTGTTCGGTTCATCTTCTCGATTGGCAAAAATGTCTTACTAAAAAGAAATGAAGTGATTTATTTGGTTCTTCTTTTATGTTGAATTACATATTATATGTCCATGATTGAGTTATAATATGATATCAGTTTCTCTACTCATATATCAGGCGGAGTCATGATATAGATACATTTGTGATGTTGTAGTGGGCAACATGCTCATTGATGAATCGAGTATGGAAGAAATCAATCGTATGAAGAAAGGGTTATCAGAGGCTCTAGATGAAAAACTTGGGGTCGGCAAGAAATATTCTTCAAATGCAAATCACTAGAAATGATAAGGTTGGGTTCTCTAGTTATCACAACAAAAGTATATCCATAAAGTAGTTGATCAATTTCAAGTGGGAGAGACAAAAGGTAAACCTCAGAGTTTACCATTGGGAATAGAAATAAAACTCTCTAAGTTAATCCTAAGACGATTGAGGAGACCGAACACATTGCTCGGGTTCCTTGCGCTTATGAGGAAGTGATGTATGCACAAGATGAGACATTGCTTACCCTATGGAAGTCATAAGCACGTTTATGTCAAAAATAGGCAAAGGCGTAATGAGAATCAATTAAGTCACTAATTTGATACTTGAAGGGGACATCGAACATGAAATTGGGCTTCAAGAAATGAGATATCGAGCTCGTGGGATACACTGATTGTAAGGCCAAGAGACAACACAACACTTGAACAAGGTAAATAAGATATATACACACCTAATTCAACAAGTATCAATATTTCAATCCTTGGAAGATATGGTAGTGTTATAATGATTTTTATACTTATTAGAAACTTAGATTGAGGTGACATCAATAATTTTTTATTATGACATAAATTGTAGGACATTAACATTACTCAAGAGGGATATTGTGCCAAATATGGTAGATTTTGAACTCATTAGGTATTTTGGGGTGAATCAAGTTTGGGAAATGTGGGCGTTAAATATTGCATTGACTCGCGTTTCCCAAACGCGATTACTTATTTTTGGGGAAAAATTAACTATTCGAGTTTGGCAAAAGCGACTCACTTTTGTCAAACTCGAATGGTTAATTTAATATTTTTAATAATTTATTTAAGTGATTTTTAGATTATATAATATTTTCACATTCAACTCATGATTCACCGTATTTTATGTGAATGTATCATACAAAAACTGATAAAATCTAAATATAATGTAACCAAAATATAACAATTATAAAATAAAATACTAAAAAAATGTGAAAACGATGAAGTAGATTGATTGACGTGCAAATTCAATATGATATGAATGATGATATTACCCTGGGTTATTTATGTAATTATGATAACCTCGGGACTCCTCTGACGTGACTAAATGATATTTTTGATTTTCTATTATATTTATTGAGTGATATGATTTCGAGAGTAGTCTTGTAATTTGGGCATGCCGGGCCCATGTATGAGGATTCTGATGGGGTTTTGAGTTGTTTTAGATGATTTCGGTCGAAAATGATGCTAGAGGTATTTTTGTAATTTGGTACTCGGAGAGCTCGTTGGCGATCTTATGCAGTATTATTGGCTATCTCCTAAGCATTTGGAGACGATAAACTGGTGAAGAGTATTCCCGGGTATTTTCTCAACATTACGTTCTACTAGTGCTCGACCGAGGTGCATTCTCGAAGTTCTAGGACGTTGTGACACTTATAAAGGTTTAATTGGATATTATCTAAGTAAGTTGGGCTAATTTGACTAAGATTGGGCTTCTGGACATTAAGTTGACTTATTGCGCCGATTTTTTCTATAAATACAAGACCCTAGGCCCCAGAAAAGGGTTTAGACTCTTGGCACGCTTCCCAAGGCTGGGTTTCGCGACTTTATGCCCTACTCGTGACTTTTTGCACCAAAAGTCGCAAGAACATCTATCCATGGCCCCCGATTCGCGACTTTTTGTCAGTTAAGCACCATGACTCGCGACTTTTCGTCCCATTCGCGAGTTTTTGTCCAAAATTCGCGACCAACACCCCAATTCGCGAGTTTTTGTAGCTCCGGGCACGACGGAGTGGAATTGATCATTTTTCGAACTGTTTTCATTCGGATTGTCATCATCTCTCATTTGTATTTGTATTTTTTGATTATTATAGTAAAAACCAAGGTAGAGTTATGCTCGCCCGATAACGTAAGCTCATAGATTGTGGGCCCAATCACGTATATCGCTCGTTTCCCCACAATAATTGAACTAAAAATTGTAAAAGAAATTGAGTGATCATAAACAAACTCTCTAAAATATATTTAGACGAGATCAAATGATGTGTATTAAGTTTATAAAATATACTACAAAAACATACGAAAAAAGTTTAACAATTTTAAGTTTGTCATTATTTATTTAGATATACGAGTTATGTCAATGACACAATAATGTGTTTGATATTACTCGGGGGTATTTTCAGTATTATAACACCCCGGGAGCTCGTCCGACGTAGCCAGACGGTATTCTCGTTATCCTTGTGTATTTATTGGTATTCTCATGTATTTATGTCACGGTGCATTTTTATAGTATGTTCTCGAAATTCGGACCTCCCGGCCTACATATGAGCAATATACTGACATTTCTATCGGTTTCGGACAAATTGAATCCCGAACTGGACCAAGGGTATTTTTGTAATTTGGGACCCGAGGAGCGCATCAGTAAGTCAAGGTGATATTTCTGGCTGCATATTCGATACCTAGAGGCAAGGAATTAATATACGTGATTTTTTGGTATTTTCTCATCGACTTTTCAGATTAATTCTCGACCGGGACGCATTCCCGAAGCTCCGGGACGACATGGCATATATTCCAGTTTAATATATATTATTTAAGTACTTTGGGTTAAATCAAGTGAAGTTGGGCACATGAACTTGAAAGTTACTAATTGTGCTGGATTTCTCTATAAATATGAGCCATCAGGCACTAGAAAAGGGGTCAGACTGTTATCACGCTTCCCAAGACAAAGTGTTGACTTAACTGCATTCTGCACTGGCGACTCTTTGCAACTAGTCGCGAGTTTGTGTCAACCTGGTCGTAGTCGTGAGATTGTGTTATGCCCTTAGTAGTCGCAAGATTGTGAACTGCCCTTAGTAGTCATGAGATTGTGCTCTGCATTTCAGTAGTCGCGAGTTTCTGCACTCAGCTGCGAGATTTTGTTCTATTTTTAGTAGTCGCAAGATTGTGCTCTATATCTCAGTAGTCGTGAGTTTCTGCACGGAGTCGCGAGATTGTGTTCTGCATCTCAGTAGTCGCGAGTTACTGCACTGTGTCGCGAGTTTCTGCATTGCATCCTCGTAGTCGTGAGTTATTGCACTGACTCGCGACTTTTTGACAGCAATTGCACATCCAAGTGTATTTGATCGTTTTTCGTGCCGTTTTCACCCGGATTACCCCTATTTTTTGAATGCAATTGTATTTCTAGATTATTATAGTGAAAACCAAGGTAGAGCTTCGCTCTCCCTAGGTCGTAAGCCACACATTGTGGGATCAACCTCGTATATCGCATTTGTCTCCACAACAATTGAATTTCGAATAATTAAAGAAATTGACTAATCTAAAAATAAATACCCAAAATATTTTTAGACGAGATCAGTTTGGAACCGTCCGTGGGGACCGAGATTTTATCATATTGAGATCTTTATTGCTGAGTTTGGATTTCTATTGTTATGACTACTCGGAATTCTGATGATGAGGTCTTTGATGAAGAGATTGAGGTCGAAACTAATCCACATGCGACTCATGAGGGTGTTGTAATACCGGGGGTTCAGTCATCAATCCCGGAGGAGCCTCCGGTACAAGATGTTACTTTCCGACCTTCCCGCAGCGGGTTTTCATCCGGGAGGGTACCTGTATTTTATCCTCCCCCACCTCGGTGTTTGTCAAGGCGTTGTGATTTTGGGAAAGTTGGCCGAGTGGGTGTCCGTAATAATGCCCGTCTTTCGCCACCCGCGCGTTCTAGATCCGTGGATCAAACTGAAACCGATGAAGATTTGGAAGAGCGAAGACATATCTTAATCGCTCAATTATAAGAAGTTGAAACTCGAATGAGAGCCCGGAGGAACAATGTTACCCCAGAACTCGTTAATGATGAGATGGCGGAGGAAGACACTAATCATATTCCATAACTGCAAGCGAATACTGCGGCAACCGGAGAGTAAAATGATACTTTACAAAGGATTGGGGATTTAATATAACTGCAGTTTAATGAGATGAGCGGAAAGATGGAACAAAACGAGGCCAGGATGACCCAATTGGAGGCCAACCTGATTCTTGACCACGAAAGGAGACGGGTATATGGCGAGCACACCCGAGATACTCATCAGACTTCTGCTTATGCGGGAGATTATATCGAACAAGAAAGGGCTGGTGAGCCCTACATCAGTTGTAAGGACCCCTCGGGGGTGCAAGAGAGAGGGCACCTTAGGCGAATCCCTACATCGGCTATAGACGGGGAACAATAAGAGATTAAGTATAGTGATTCGTCTTCTATTGCACGAGGTTCTTTTCCCTAGCAAAGTGGCAAGCGGAACTTAGAACTGGAAAGTTAAGCGTGCTCACCCTGGAGTAATTCAGGGATGGGTGATCCACTGGGAAGTGTGGGTGCTAGGGAAAAAGTAAAGCCGTGAGGACTAGGTGGGTGTCATTAGGTTCAGCCTAGTCCAAAGCGGACAATATCGTGTAAGCGGAAAGACGGGTCGTTACATTTGGTATCAGAGCAGGACCCGGGTTATAGTCGGTGTGTTGGGGCAAACCTCAGTGAGGACGCTGAGTCCATAAGGAGGGGTGAATGTAAGGCCCCTCGGGGTGCGAGAGAGAGGGCACCTTAGGCGAATCCCTACATCGGCTATAGACGGGAAATAATAAGAGATTAAGTATAGTAATTCGTCTTCCATTGCACGAGGCCTTTTCCCTAGCAAAGTGGCAAGCGGAACGTTAGAACTGGAAAGTTAAGCGTACTCACCCTGGAGCAATTCAGGGATGAGTGACCCACTGGGAAGTGTGGGTGCTAGGGAAAAAGTAAATCCGTGAGGACTAGTTGAGTGTCATTAGGGTCAGCCTAGTCCAAAGCGAGCAATATCGTGCAAGCAGAAAGACGGGTCGTTACAGCAGTAGAGGAAAGGCCTTACCATCTATGGAAGTTTTGCAAAGTCCATGGAATACTTCAAACTCCCTGTCACCATTTTCCTCGGTAATTATTAACGCGACTCATTCTGAGTTAATTGAGATGCGGAAGGATCTCCCCCAATGCTGCAATGTGTTTCGTCAGCCTGTGGATCTCCCCCAAAGTCCGTGGGTCAACTGACCCACATGCTCATACGTTGAATTTGGAGATTCACGTCAGTCTGATGAATTTCAGCGATGGTGCAATGTGTTTCGTTTTCGCAGCTTCATTAAAGGAGTCAGCTCTCAGATAGTTTAATCGGCTGCCAAGGCGCACTATTGTTTCATATCAAAATTTTAAGGATAAATTTTATTCTTCTTTCGCACCTTTCAACACGCTAGTGAAATCTATCACATCTTTGATCGCGTTGCGGTACGATTCTTCAAAAAGGTTGTTGGGTTTTATTACCAGTTTTGAGTCCGAGTGTAGGAAGATACCTCGGATTACTGCTAGTGAGAAAGTTGGGGTGCTCCAGCTGATTCTAGCTGGATATATGTTATGCAATTCTTTGAATAGAGATCCCCGGAAAATATGGAAGAATTAGCTTTGAGATGTACGCAGTACATTTGGGAGGATGAAGGCTTGCGGAATCACGGAGTGATCGAAATGCGAACTTATGGTTCCAACAACATAGTTGCAAGTCGTGTGCCGGATAAGAACGTCGCACAGTCAAGACCTAAACTAAGAACGTATCCAGCGTTCAGTCACGAGCATATCTTTGCTATTATTGAATAAAAGAAGGATGGATCTCTTCACTATCTTCCTCCAATGCAAGAACCAATGCCGGGGACTCACGAATCCCAAGTATTTGTCATTTTCATCGGAGTTTTGTACATGCTACTAATGATTGCCGGGAATTGGGTCAGCTAAATAAGTTGATTAACACTGTAGAAGCATTGCTGGAAGCTAACCCGGGAAAGATTGATATGAGTGCACAGTTGGGAGCATCAGCGAAACCCCCTAAGGCAGACCAACCACGACCTAACACGAGAGGCTGTGGATATGGAGGACAATGTGGCCAGCACCACAGAGGTGGTCAAAGAGGTTTTTTTAATGGTGGTCTGCATAATCAGAGAGACGGAAGAAGGGAAAATAATTACCATGGTCGCGTTATAAATCAACAGCATAGGAATCAACAAGGATATCTGCAGGAAGGTTATCAACCTGCCCAAGGAAATCAACAACCACCTCCTCCCCCTCCTGTTGGCCCGTGTAATAGCCGAGAAAAAAGGTATGTCGAAACAAATAGTAGGGAATGTAACGGTAAAGTCTAGATGAGAGATACGGGAACGAAAGAACGTAAAAGGGAATGAAGAGTAGAAATGTAAAGTAAAAGATAAAAGAGGGGTCAAAAGTAAAGGAAGGAGGGGTCAAAGTGTGAATTAGAAAAGTTAGGATGTCTATNAAATTTTAAGGATAAATTTTATTCTTCTTTCGCACCTTTCAACACGCTAGTGAAATCTATCACATCTTTGATCGCGTTGCGGTACGATTCTTCAAAAAAGTTGTTGGGTTTTATTACCAGTTTTGAGTCCGAGTGTAGGAAGATACCTCGGATTACTGCTAGTGAGAAAGTTGGGGTGTGCTCTAGCTGATTCTAGCTGGATATATGTTATGCAATTCTTTGAATAGAGATCCCCGGAAAATATGGAAGAATTGGCTTTGAGATGTACGCAGTACATTTGGGAGGATGAAGGCTTGCGGAATCACGGAGTGATCGAAATGCGAACTTATGGTTCCAATAACATAGTTGCAAGCTTTGTGCCGGATAAGAACGTCGCACAGTCAAGACCTAAACTAAGAACGTATCCAGCGTTCAGTCACGAGCATATCTTTGCTATTATTGAATAAAAGAAGGATGGATCTCTTCACTATCCTCCTCCAATGCAAGAACCAATGCCGGGGACTCACGAATCCCAAGTATTTGTCATTTTCATCGGAGTTTTGTACATGCTACTAATGATTCCCGGGAATTGGGTCAGCTAGATAAGTTGATTAACACTGTAGAAGCATTGCCGATAGCTAACCCGGGAAAGATTGATATGAGTGCACAGTTGGGAGCATCAGCGAAACCCCCTAAGGCAGACCACCCACGACCTAACACGAGAGGCTGTGGATATGGAGGACAATGTGGCCAGCACCACAGAGGTGGTCAAAGAGATTTTTTTAATGGTGGTCGGCATAATTAGAGAGACGGAAGAAGGGAAAATAATTACCATGGTCGCGGAATAAATCAGCAGCATAGGAATCAACAAGGATATCGGCAGGAAGGTTATCAACCTGCCCAAGGAAATCAGCAACCACCTCCTCCCCCTCCTGTTGGCCTAAATCCGGGTAAACCTATTTTGGATATCGAGGAAGCTCAACCAATATGGGCAATCTGGGCCCCAATATTATGACTATCGCAGGGGGAAGGAGCGTCGGAGATTCATGTCGTGCTCGTAAGCGATCATATCGGGAATTGGAACAAAAATGTCTCTTTATGGAAATTAACTTGGTCAAACTATCTGATCTAGAGAAAATGGCTATATCTATTTGACTTCAGGATTTATCCGGGGTATTCTCACCGCAGGATGATGCTCTCGTCATCTCTCCGGTTATTGCAAATCATCATGTTTCTTGAGTGTTAGTCGACATCGGAGATGCTATCAATATCTTGACTCTTGCAGCTTTCGAACAAATGTCTTTGAAGGGAACCACCAAGCTCCAGACGGTNCGCATCTCCCAATGCGAGACTTTCACTCGAAATCGCGAGATTTCAACACTGCAATTACTATTCACGAGATTTCGTACCGAATCTCGCGGCCAGCCCAGACTCGCGAGGAATCGCACCAAACCTCGGGACATGCACCGAGCATGTTAATCTCGGCAACAGAAAAGTTAATGAATGATGGAAATGATAAGGGTAAAAGAAGAGGGAATAAGAAAACGGTTAAGTGAAATGATTCATGTGTGTGTGTAAGATGTAACTAAGAAGTAAGAAAGATAATGTGTAGTGTGTGTGAAGTTTCCTTTAATAGATTGTGACCGCTTTACAGATTTTGTAGGTGACGCAGGTGAGATATGATAGGGACGGGGAAGGAGGTCGTCGGTTGTCCGGTGATAGAGTCCGGTCCTTCGGAGAACACTCTAAATTATGCAGTCGTACTTTATTGTTTTGAACTATGTTCTAAATTTGCTTCCGAACATTTCCGTTTTAATTATCATGTTTTAACAAAACAACTAGGCCCAAATTAAGGTCGTTACAGCCCGAATCCGGGTAAACCTATTTTGAATATCGAGGAAGCTCAACCAATATGGGGCAATCTGGGCCCCAATATTATGACTATCGCAGGGGGAAGGAGCGTCGGAGATTCATGTCGTGCTCGTAAGCGATCATATCGAGAATTGGATAAAAAATGTCTCTTTATGGAAATTAACTTGGTCAAACTATCTGATCTAGAGAAAATGGCTATATCTTTTGGACTTCAGGATTTATCCGGGGTATTCTCACCGCAGGATGATGCTCTCGTCATCTCTCCGGTTATTGCAAATCATCATGTTTCTTGAGTGTTAGTCGACATCGGAGATGCTATCAATATCTTGACTCTTGCAGCTTTCGAACAAATGTCTTTGAAGGGAACCACCAAGCTCCAGCCGGTGCAAACAAAATTGGTTGGCTTTAATAATAGTGTTGTTGCTGCTGAATGATCTGTTTTTTTGCCAGTCACTTTGGGAGATCAAGAAATATCGAGGACTTTGCTAGTGGAATTCGTAGTCGTGGATCTCCATATACTCCCTTATAATGCGATCCTCGGGAGGAGTTCTTTGAATATATTTGGGGTTGTGGGATCTCAACCACATTTGATTATGAAATTCCCCACACCTTCGGGCATTGGAAAAATGAAAGGAGATCAGGAATTGGCGCATTCTTGCTATAACATAATGTGCATGAGTGGTATGGATGGGTCGAAAGCAAAGAAACATGTTTGTATGGTGGAAGTCTTATCCGAAGAAGTTATTGATTCAGCTGACACATCGAACCATAGGAAATATAAAGAAAACGAAATGAAGATGGAACCCTTAGGCATTAAGACAGTGCATTTATTCTCTGATAACACGGAAAAGAAGTGATAATCAGTTGTGAGATGACGCCAGAGTTTGAAAAGGAGGTAATTTCTTTTTTGTTTGGTCTTATCAGGATTATGTGGGGGTAGACCCCCAAGTTTGTACTCATAGACTCACTGTTAACCCATATGTGCGACCAGTTCATCAGATAAAGATGGAGTTTTCCCCTGAGAAAAAAAGAGTCATTGATGAGAAGTGGAAAGTTTGTTGGAGACAAGATTCATAGAGCATGTCAGATACGCGGAATGGGTCGTGAATGCAGTGGTGGTCCCAAAGTCGAATAATAGCTAGAGAGTTTACATTGATTTTACCGATTTGAATAAAGCATGCCCAAAGGATCCGTATCAACTACCGGCCATTGACATGATGGTGGATGCGGCTTGTGGCTTTGAATTCCTTAGTATGTTAGACGCATTTAAGGGTTATAACAAAATTTTTATGCATTACGAAGACAAGTTGTTTACCTCTTTTATGACCAACAAATGTATTTTTTGCTAGAGAGTTATGCCATTCGGTTTTAAAAATGCTAGGGCTACCTATCAACGTCTAATGAATTCGATATTCAAGGATATGATTGGTAAATGTTTGGAAGTTTATATTGATGACATATTGATAAAAAGCCAGCACGAGAATAATCACATTCAATATCTGAATGAGTGTTTTGATATATTGAGAAAATATCGAATGTAATTGAATCCACTTAAGTGTGCCTTTTGTGTAAAGGGGAGAAAATTCCTTGGATTTATGGTATCATAAAGGGGAATCGAGATGAATCCTGATTAGATAACATCTATCCAGGAAATGACCCATCCGACAAGTGTTAGAGAAGTTTGACTTAGCCTTAATCGTCGCCTCCCGGAAGCTAAGCCATTATTTCCAGGGTCACCATATTGCAGTTTTGACATATCAACCTATCAGAAGTGTACTATCAAAAATCGATGCCTCTGTCAGGGTAGCCAAGTAGAATATCGAGTTGGGGCAGTATCAGATCGAATATATCTCGAGACGAGCTTTAAAGTCCTAGGTTTTAGTGGACTTTATAGTGGAAATGACGCAGTCATAAGAGTTGGGTAATGAGGAGTATTGGGATGCATTTGTCGATGGATCAGTTTATACAGGGGGAGCTGGCCTCGGCTTTTACTTTAAAGAAAGAAAATCCGATGAGGAGCATGAATATGATGTGAAACAACGCTTCTCTGCAACTAACAACGTCGCCGAATACGAAGCTTTGATATTCGACGTCAACCTAGCTGTTGAAATTGGAATTGTTCGTTTGCATGCTCACTCCAATTCACAGTTAGTAGTGATCCAATTTGCAGATACTTTCGCCACCAAAGATCAGCATATGTGGCTATACTTAGACAAGTTGAAAGATGTGGCGAAAAGTTTTAAGACATTCGTTCTTACATATATTCCGAGAGAAGAAAATACCCGCACTGACTTGCGAAGTCAGCCACTATTTTAGAACTCTCAGACGAGCCAAAATAACGACTATGATCCACTATCAGCCATCTATCAGTCTTGCAGAGAGACAGACAGCTGAAGTTGTAAGCTTGGAACTTTCAAATGATACCTGGTTTTTGTTAGATGCAATAACTGATGAACTATCTTGGAAGGATGTAATCGTCAATTATTTGGTTAAGAGAGAATTGTCCGCCGATGAAGGCAATGCCCGAAGGACTATGCAAAGGGCATAGTTTGTCCCCAGTACAAGTAAATGCTGTTATGTAAGAAGTTCACGCTGAGGACTATGGTGATCACTAAGTTGGTCGATCTTTGGCAATAAAAGTTAAAAGGGCCGGGTATTTTTGGCCAACGATAGTAAAAGACTGTGTGAATTTTGTCCGAACTTGTTCCACTTGTCAGTTCCACTCGAATGTGCACCAGTTACCGAGAACGAACATGAAACATTTTCCAACAACATGTCCCTTTGATACTTGGGTGATCGATATTTTAGGTCCATTTCCGACCGCACCTAGTCAAAAAAAATTTTGTATTGTGGTTGTGGAACATTTCTCTAAGTGGATAGAAGTTGAAGTTGTAACCCGAGTCCGGGAACAGGAAGTTATAAGTTTCATGTGGAGAGATATTATATGTCGATTCGGAATTCCTAGAATTTTGGTATCAGATAACGGAACGCAATTCTCAGGGAAACGTGTGAACAAATGGTACGAGCGTTATGGTTTTCATCAACGATTTACATCCGTGGCACATCCAGAAACGAACGGGCTTACAGAAGTTATTAATCGTATCATCTTGCAAAAACTAAAAACAATGATAGATCAATCTAAAGCCTCATGGATAGATGAGCTGCATAATGTGATGTGGGTATATCGGACATCACCAAGGTCTACCACCGGATTTAGCCTATTTTCTTTGGTATATGGCTCTGAGGCCGTTTCTCCGGTATAGGTAACTATATTATCAAAGAGAGTCATTGCTTACGATGAAGTATTGAATGAGGATATGCGAAAGTTGGATCTTCATTGCGTTCACAATCTCAGAGACAGAGCTTCCATTCGAATGAAGGTTTGTAAAAAGCGGATGCCTAAAAGCACGATAAAGACGTCCGCCCTATGTTGTAAAAGTTGGGGACTTAATTCTAAAGAAAGTGGAAATCTCGAAGCATTTTTGTAAGCTAGATCGAAAATGGGAAGGCCCATATAGAGTGACGGCGGTGGTGAAAGAATGAACGTATAAGATTGGGAATATGAGCCAAGAGGAGCTACCACGGACTTGACATATTTCCAATTCGCACAAGTATTATGTATAGACGTGACTCATCGATCTTTTTAAAATAAAATTTCCCCTCTTTTTTATGATCATATTCTAATTTTTTGAGTATCTTTTTTGACGACATAAATTCAATCGACTAGGAGACTGGTAAGATAGGAGTTTGTCCATTGTGTTTTAGTATGATGGTGGATGAAATAAAATAATAGGTTAGATTAGAAATGCAATGTACCACATGTCATATAGTCGATCATTTTCAAACTCGTCAAATGAGATATTGTGTCAAAATACTTTGAACATGATGAGTCTTCATGTCCGCGGCAGATTCATTTGTACATAAATACTGTTGGAATATGTCAAGGGGCCCGATTTATTATGAGATTGCCGGCTTAGTACCGAGCATGTTTCCGTGGCAAAACGAGGTGCAAGTTAATACCCGACTCCTCCATGACACGCCGGCGAGGGTCGCGCCCTCGTCGGAGGCTGGTCCATTTCCGCAATGGCCCCGGGTGCAAGTATATACCGGTGGTGAAAGTGTGATGACCTCGGGTGCAAGTATATACCGGCGGTGAAAGTGTGATGACCCCGAGTGCAAGTATATTCCGGCGGTGAAAGTGTGATGACCTCGGGTGCAAGTATATTCCGGCGGCGAGAGTGTGATGGCCCTGAGTGCAAGTATATACCGGCGCCGAGAGTGTGATGGCCTCGGGTGCAAGTATATACCGGCGGCGAGAGTGTGATGACCCCGGGTGCAAGTATATAACGGCGGTGAAAGTGTGATGACCCCGGGTGCAAGTATATACCGGCGGCGAGAGTGTGATGACCCCGGGTGTAAGTATATACCGGTGGTGAAAGTGTGATGACCCCGGGTGCGAGTATATACCGGTGGCAAAGGTGTGTTGATGAAAGTAGAATAATCTCGAGTTCAAATAACTACTCATTTAAATGGCATGCTCGCCAAAATCCGTTATTTCGAAGGATCATATGTATTCAACTGTTAGTGGAATGGCCATAGGTCAAGCCCCACTACACATGAGTGCATTTATGGTTTTTACTTAAGGAAACAATCCGGATGGCCGAACGATCGCCATATGATTATTTTCACAAACAAATATTATGATTACTAGGGACTCTTACGCATACTTAGAGTTATCGGAAAGTATTATTTGCATGATTATCGAACATCCTTACATGCATCGGGGAATATCTTGGACTCGAGCAATGCCGTAGGATAATTTATCTTTGATCAGCAAATTATGTGGGAAGTTACTATTATTTCATAGGCTAATCTCATGGAAAGTTATTATCATTTCGAAGGCTAATTTCGGTTATTTGGGTTATTCGGAGTTGTATTTATATTAAAGTGTGATGAGGAATCGAAAAGAAAGCAAGTTCTTAAATACATTGGGGAATACAAAACGGGGGAGAGATTACCAAAGTGAAGAAACTGTAATATTTGGAAGTTTATTTCTTCTGCTTCTTTGAACCCGAACCCTCACTAGGTCCGCTGGGGAGTTTCCTTACCAGCTTGATTGTCGAAGAGGGAGGTTTTGCCCTTTTTTCTTGAATCTCCGCAGTGGTCAATTCCCTCGCGACAAAGCCCGCCATTTTCGCCTCATAGCGTTCCTGAGCTTCTATCACAATAGCGGGAATATATATTGGAGGGTTGCGTTGACCCATTACCTCCTCTTCCTTAAGGAGATCTCCCACGAGGGGACCCATCGGTTCCGGGAATAATGAGGCAAATCTTCGAAATGCATTCGGTGGTGGGCCCTCTTCGGTTTCGATCTTCTCTGAATACAGTTGCTGGTGCAAATCCTCCTCCAGATTGAACTGGAGCGCCCCGAACAGGTCACGCGAGCACTCCAATTTGTCCTCTACAAGCACAGGCTCAAATGTCCCGGAGAGACTGGGATCGAGTCTTCCATTCTCCTCAGGAGATAGGGATATGCCCAGGATTCATTGAGTCTGGACACTCCCTCTAAAAAAATACAGGGTAGATGACTTCGCACTAGCTAGGGCCTCCAGATTTCGAAAAGTCAGGGAATGTACTGCAAACTCCCATATCAGTTTCCGGAAACAATCATTGATCTGGGACGGCATCCTAGCAGCTCGAGCCAGAAGACGGTCTATTGTAGACTAGAGGGATTCATTCTTCTATTTCAGCTCTTTATTCTCCTTCATGGCCTTCCCGAGAGCCTTCTTATAAGCCGCATTGGCATCTTTTGCATTCTTCAGCTTTTCCTCAGTCTCAACTTTTGTCTCCTTCAGAATGTCAAGAGCGTATTTTTCGTTCGCCTTGAGGGTATCTATGGACTTCTCGAGAGCATGCCTCTTCCCGATATAAAAGGCCGCACACTCCTTTAATTCGCTACGATAAGCTCGGGTTAGAGCTTCGATCGCTTTATTGTTTTCTTCCTGGATCACTGCCATCTCTTGGGCATGCTTTTCCAGCTGATACTGAATTAATTTCTCTGCGGCTTTCTTTGTCTACTCCCCTATTATATCCGGACAGTCGAACTCCGAATGCCTAAGCATATAGTATTGCCCTACTGCAGTTGCGGTGCCCAGCTCCACTATCGTTCGCTCCATCTGAAAGAAATAAAAAATCTTGAATAAATAGATAATATATGGATGAAACAAAGAGCGAATAATATAGGAAGTAACAATGGTCAATATTATTACAAACCTCTCCCACCATGCGACGCGTTGACGCAGCTTGGCTCATCAACCGACTAAAATCGGTAAATATCGTGTGGTCGTCCCGTCCACGCGGTGGCAATGTCGGATTCCTGCCAAAATACATCAAGGCCGATCTATTGGAGACACTATCACCCCTCGGAATCCGAACGGTAACTCCGTCTTTTATTAATTTGAGGCCGGCTTGACGTCCCATCTCGAGCCATTCCTTCACTGTAGGCTTCGGGATATCTCTTATGTGGGAAGACATCGAGGAACTCAGCGGTTAACCCACTCTTCTTAATGGGTTCCGCAATTTCCAAAATGGTGGGGCCCTCCATCGGTCTTTTCCCCTTATCCGAATGAGCTTCTTGGTTTATTTCTCCCTCCGGACGGGTCTCCTGCACAATCTCCTCCACCACCGGGTCTATTGGCTTACCCCCGCTTATTTCGCCTTCCTCGTCGTCCACGATAACGTCCACTAGTGTCTCGGCGAAATCATATATCCCTTCATCGGGGGAGAATTCTCTGGCGGCAAGCTCTAATCGCCGGGACACAGGAATTAAGTCTTCGAGACTCTCGGGGACCTCTGCATCCGGCTGATTTTCTACCTGCTCGGGATTTTCCATTGCCGTAGTAGGTGGTGGCGGAGTAACCAGTCTTGCCTCTTCTATTTGTGGCACTGTTTCTTGCAAGCTTAGTGCCAACTCGGCCGCTGCAGTGCGGTTCCGAGACCCTGGTGCCATCTCGAAGATCAGCTCGTCCTTCTCCGTAACTGGAGTACGGAGTGATCTCAATCTATCGCCTAATCTCGAATGATCTTCAGGGGGAGCCATTATTTTATCTGTAAAATAAGCAAGTCGCGTGAGAAATACAGTTCAAAAGATTATAAAACAAATATGCGCTGGATTTAGAAGGGTTTTCTTATCGAAGAAGAGTTGTTGAGATGGTTTAGGTATTAATGCGGGATCAAGATACCTAATAATCCCTACTAAAATGGGTAGGGGCCGGGAGAATGTTGAAAGCAACTAGAATCGGGGCGTAGAACAGAGTCTCCACAGTCCAATCAGCATCCTCCAATCTAGCACAATCAAGAAGAGCCTTTTTTAGAGGCCTTGGAATAAAGGCTCGCGAAATGGAATAGTATTATTCGGGAAAAAATGGTTCCCCTTCGACACGGAACCGTCAAGGGAAGCTGAGTGCGGACAATCTGGTAGTGCCCACATAGGTTACAAAAAAGAAATGTCTCTTCCCGTCATAATTAGATAGGGGAGTGGAAACAGGAAAAGGACTTCTTTGGTGTCTCAGGCGGAAGAATATACAACCGTGGACACCATAGTGGTTAGCGGTACTAATTTGAAAAATTTGGAAGAAACGATCGATGGTTAAGGGAATACGACTCGTTTCCATAAAGGTTATAAAGGCGGATACGAAGGAGACTGAATTTAGATTGAGTTGAAAAAGATGGATTTTTAAGTGAGTCCGGAGTTTTATAATGAAAGGATGAAGTGGAAAGCGGAGCCCACATTCGAAGTATTCAAGACAAACAGTGTGAGTACCGATCGGTGGACACAAAATCCAATCGGTGGGTGTGGGCCGAATAATTAAAGAAATTAACTAATCTAAAAATAAATACCCAAAATATTTTAAGACGAGATCAGTGTTAAATAATAATAATATAATTATTGGAAAATTATGAACTACATTATTTGCACTCTTATATATTCTGGTGAATGTCAAAGAGGTAACAACCTCAATAGAAGAAAGAAGAATCAAATCTATTATTGTGTTATTAATCCATAAAGGATTAATGGATACACATAATATAATAATCTAAGAAATAAAATGAATTAAGAGACAATTAAGGAATAATAAAATGAAGTTGGTTGTGATCAAGTATGATTTCCGTTAATCAAAGATATTGCTATCTTTGATTTATTTCCATAAATTATAATTTAATTAGAAATATAAATATGATTTAAATTAGAAATATAAATTACATACAAAAATATTTTAAAAATAATAAAATTGACCACTCATGTTTGATAAACACGAGTGGCCAATTTGGCAAAAAATTTAGAAATCACGTTTCGTAAACGCGAGTCAACGCAATATTCAACGATTGCGTTTCGGAAACTCAATTCACCACTAAAAACCAAATAGATTCAAAATCTACCCTATTTTACACAATATCCCTTACTCAAGAGGTATAATTAATATTTTATTCATTTAATAATAGGATTAATATGAAAGGGGTCAAAGCTTTAATACTTCTCAAGTTAGAAAGATAAACTTGGAGTTTTTGAACAGATATTTCGACGAAACCAGAAAAGAAACATCATTCCTAGGGTGAAATTGAACTTAGGAGACAGAAATTTTAAGAGGAAAAGTTGAAGTTTAGTGGTATAATTGAGATTTACAAGTTAAACTATAGTTTCTGCATTTTTTGTGATTTTTGTTGATATTCATAAATTGACTGTTACATATTGGCTGCGAATTCTATGATGAAACTTACATGGTTTTGTTCCTTATTAAGTCTAGTTTTTATATATGTTAATTTTACAGGTAGAAGAATACAGGTTAAGAAGTTTTGATATGTTTTCCAAACCTTCGCAAAAGTGTTCCTCTAATTCAATGTTTTACAAGTATTCTGCTATTGAATTTTTACCAAACGTTTGAGTGCTCTGATGAAGTTACGCTGTCTTACGATGTTTTAGCTTGTTGAATTAGCTTTCAAATGAGTCGTTTTACATTAAATTTTAAGTTCATTTGAGCCCTCAAATTGTGTCTAGTGTTTTGTGTCGCTGAACTGCATCTAAAATTCAGCAAGTCGTTTTTATGTGTGTCTTGTTTTGTGAAAATTCGAGGAGGGGTGGACGCATACTCCTGAAAACATGGTTTTACCATGGAATTAGCCACAATCCAAGCTAGTTTCGGTCATCATGAAAGTGGACATGGCCTAAATTGTGATTAAGGAGATCTCAAGTATGTTCTGTTCACATATTCTTGTGTTGTAAAGAGAGATGGTTCTTTCTGATCAATATTTGAGTATTTTTTCTTATGTTTTCTTGATCGTTTGTGATGCCTATACCAAGGGTTAAGACGGGTTACCGGGTTCGTCATGATGCTTTGATTGTTTTTACGTGTTTACATTTCTTATGTTGATACTTTGATTGTTTTGATGTTATATGTTTGTTGTTTCTGTATTTTTTCTTGGTATAGTCTCATGACCACTCATCCCTCACCAGGTAAAGACGACAAGGAGATTTAATAGGTCGATCAGTGAGCCACAAGTCAAGAAAGAGCAAAGAGTTACGTGTAGTTTTGGTTTCAGTGTTTTGTTTTGTCGTAGTCTTCCGTTGTTATATTGTAAATAGTAAACTTTGATGTTTTGAAGTCTAGGAAATAGTTTGAAGTTTGTAATGTCCATGTTTAGAAGTATATGTACATGTATGGATGTTTTGTGTTATGTATATAGAAGTGTTTTAAGTTGTAAGATTTATTTTAGTATTGTTTATGTATCATTTGTACAAATGCATTTGGATAGATAATAAGAACATGTATGACTTTGTACTCTATTTTATAGAGTACGACATCATGTCTCAACTTAGATTATATTTATATAAGATGGATCATGATACTGATGTTGATCTTGGAGTGATTTTGATATTCGAAATTGAACCTCTAGATACATTTTCATGTTGGAAGGTACTATCATGAGTTGGATATTTAGATTGCAATAATGCGTATGGCTCGGCCAAGGACTCGTGTTTTACTCACGAAAAATGCATAGAGATATGAAGTACCATTATATTTGATATATGATCAACAAGAAATTCTTGTAATTAAAGGCGTGAGTAGTGGAAAACTTAATATACATGCTAACCAAGATGTTAACCACATCAAAGCTAGAATTGTGTGTAAGTCTAACTCGACTTACTCAATAGTACTAGAGTTGTACACACCAACCACGCTATGCTGGACTACCAAGAATGCATTTTGGGGAGGTTCATCCCTCCATAGCTATAAAGGAGTGGTAATCTCCTTGTTTCAACACAATATCTATTTTTGTATCTCCCATTAATTGTTGAGTATATGTTGATAGACGAGATTTTATCATATACCAGTGTTTCTTTGAATTATTTGTTTGATTATAAGTATAATTTTCTATCATACTAGCCCCATTTAAAACAATTAACTAATTTACCATCTATATATGTTCTACCACCCGTTTATCTACTCAAATCACTCCTAATAAGAAATTGTCATCCCCACTCAAGACAAGACAAGAATTCATAAAATATCATACAAAATGATTATCGACATTAAACTAGAGCGATTTTAAGCTCAACTGATAATACTCTTTTAACATGTATTAGTTCACATTGCATGCACTATCACCAAAGATGGCTCAACAAGGAATATGCTTCAGTTGCAGGAGATTTGTCTACGCTTAACAATGTTCTCCAAGTTCTGTGACACCAACGAAGTCAAATTCAGATCCTCGAAGCTCAGTTCCCCTCCCAATCTACATCGAAAAACAATGTAACATTACTAATGTTCGCTCATTGAGTTCGAATCTCATGTGTAGCATGTGTATGCAGGAAAATAGGGAATCAAGTGATTTACTTGGGATCAAGAACGAGCTTCTGAACTTCCTTAATGGAGGTGCTTGCAGCATAGAGTGAGATCTTGCGAACCTGAATCATGACCGGAAACTAATTATGGAAACAAGCAAATCGTGACACAACAAGAGCAATCATATGACTGACCTCTAGTACATGAAGCTTTGCATCGTGGTCGTTTGGAAGACCACGGATCTCTTCGGATAATCGTAGAGCTTCTGATAGGCTTTCTGGAGAAAGGAAGTCCAGTCCCAACTGAACTGACGACTGATTAAGTAAAAGGATAAAGAGTCAATCCTAAGAAGATACTGCTACTACCAAGAGTTTATCAGAAAAAATTACTTTCACTGTGAAACGAGCCAACTCGGAGCAACTAGATAAAAAGCATTAAATCTACCTGAATATGTTGTACTTGAAATGGACATCCAGCAGGAATGAATATAGCATCACCTATATGCTGCTCAAATGACCAAGGCTCCACTCCTGGCAAAAATAAAGTTGATGAAAAACTAAAGCACAATACATACGAAACACCATTTTCGGGTGAAATGTTCATGACTAATGGCAATTGGGGATTGTATTAGAAGCAAGTGACTCCAAAAAATTTGAAACACAATAGCATATTGGAAAATAGAAGGGGCACAACAAAAATTGGAACAGAATGAATGCAATAAATTAAACAGAAACTGAGCATACCGAACTCTGCTTTCAACTGGCATTTATGATGCTCATTCATGTATACTACACCGTCATACAGTGGCCGCGGAACCTGTAGGAACATAATTCTTTTGTTAAAACTGAAGGACAATCAGATTATGCTTTATTCTGAGATGTTGTATAGCTCACATGATTATCAATGATCCTATAAGACATTTGCAATTCCTCTTTGTGGATGCTTATATAGTCCATAAGCTTCGATAGATCCTCACGACGGAAAATATCCCATACAGCTCCAGCTCCAGCTCGAGCCTTATCTAAACTTTCCTGAGTAGATCTATTCTCTAGATTGCAATCAACATTTTCCTCTGTGTAACCTTTTTCTTCGATTACCTGACCACCGCTCTCCCAATACTCACTTGTCTGGATATCAGCATTAGAAACTACATCAGGGGGGAAATTTGATGATTTGTCAGAGTTCACAAGGATTTCAGGAGGCCCACATACTTCTTCGGTTGCAGTGTTCACCAACATCTGCATCTCCATCACTGAACTCTGCACAACCATTGGTTTTGGCTCATGTACGTGTAACAAAAGAAATACCTGAACCGAGAACGATATGTTAATAGACAAGTAAGATCATGGCAAGAAAATTTGAAAATGAGAGGGATATCTAGAAAGCAGCTTGGGGGATAGAATTGGTGTTCACCATGTCTCGCATGTTAAGATGAAGATTTTCTGAGGAATCACATTCACCAGTCTCTTTATGATTACCATAGGAAATCAATATTTTAGGACCCACATCATTTTGCAGGGAATAATGAGGCAATTTAGCAGCAACATTCAAAAGCCCCCACTTAGAGTGGATGAACTCCAGCAACGGAAGTTTAGAGATGAAGTCAGGTCTCTGATACAGTAAAAACTCTTCAGAGGAACTTGGCGTAGGCCAATCCTTCAATTTCAACATTTGACGTTCACCATTTTCATCAAATCTACCTTCAAAATATCCATTTATGAACTCCTCGAGTTCAATATTGATCTGCTATCAGATTATGCCAAGGAGCACACACTGCTTGATGTTAGGACAATGCAAAAAAGAACATAACAGAAGACATGTCTCCTAACAGGTAATGAAAACTGGATATAGCATAAAACAGTGGTCAATGTACCTCTGTTAAGGAGCTGCAATCAATAGCCTTAACTGTTCGGTTTAGATCTTTCATTTTCTCCTCTGTTGTCTCTTTAATTCCTGACCATATGCTCATGGGATCCCACATCGTTGCAGAAGAAGCATCAAAAACTTCTTTAATGATAACGGGCTTCCCTCTGCTCCATTGCACTCTGAAATCTTTGATTCCTTCTTTTTTCAGATCTTCTAAAGATAGTTGGAATAAAAAGTTATCATCATTTCCATTCTCTATCTCGCAATCCCGGAAAACATTAAGACCAAAACCAGTTTGATCTGGCTCACCAAATTTCCTCGGCTTACAGCTACTGACCATTTCATCAACGTTTTTAACAAGTTTGGCAACCCAGTTCATTTTGAATATTCTCTTCAAATTCAAAAGAGAAGAACCACAGCCCCCATACTCCTTGGGAGGGCAAGTAATACTTTCATCATTATTAGTTTTCCATCCAGTAAATTTTTCGAATTTTTTCAGCTGAACGTCTGACAGCAGAACACGAGAAAACATCCTTACTTTTGTATCATCAGATACACATGGAATATCATCTGTGTCCTCCCTGGTTGCAAACTTGGATGCCTCCCTGATATCCTTGCAGCAACTTAGGCAAAGATCATATGAACAAATTGTGCAGTGTCGATGATAATCAATTATGGGAATCCTGCAAAAATCGCTGAAATATAGAAACGAAAATCTCAGTCACTGTGTTTTAAAAAAATAATAATTTCTCATCTCTTGCTAGAAAACTCAGCACGGAGAAATTAAATAAAAACCAATTACAGCATCCAAATCAATACATTTACACCATGATAAATTAAAGGGTATAGAAAACATATGTGTGGATTAACTCACCAGCACATCTGTTCATCTGCATTTAATTTTGTCCGGGAGAGATCTATTTCATTTCCTAACAATTAAAAGTGCATTTTTCATTTCAATATGAATTTTGCAACTTAAGCATGCTATAAAACAAGTTACCTTGAATTGTTTTTTCCAGCTCAACCTCATAACACTGTTCAAGATGGATTTGCTTTACAATAGGAAACACTGCAGATAAGAGGCAGTATAGGTATTGCAACTTTTCCTTGGCAGGTATTTCACGAATCATCGCCTTTTCAAGAAAACTCTAATGAGATACAATGAAACTACAAAAACTCAAGAGTTCAGAAAAAAGAAACTGAAAGATACCTTCAATAAATTGTCCCCTCGCATGCACATCCTACAACTACATATACCACGACATGCAGGACAAATTCTTTCAATTTCCTCCATAGGGATTCCTGAGTAACTACGTAAAAGAATCCCAAACTATGAGATTGTAAAACAAAGACAAAATTTAAGTAATTGTTTTTAAAAAAATCGCACCAAGTGGAAATGCAGTTCTCACAGTATCCTCTTCTATCACATTTAAGACACCAAATCACCCTACCCTGGCTATTGCTCCGACACTGGTGGCAGGGCTGTCCTCCGGTATCATCAGAGGATTCCGAGGTTCCATTAGAAGTCTCCTACAGAAAATGAGAGCAACTGAGATACAGAAAAGCGCTGAAACAACTACTTAAATAAATAACAAGAAACGATACTTACAGAAACAACGAAACTGAACGGAAAGAAGTGAAAAGATTACGGAAAATTTTCTAATTACTCACTGTCACAGGACTAACTTCAAATGTCTTCTGTGATCTGCATTTATCTGCATCAGCAGCAGAGATAGGTGGTGTTCTGTAAGACCTACTGACTTCATGGTCAGACTCATCATTGTTCACTTCATCAGTAGATCGTAAAGAACTTCGACCAGAAAAACTCCTAACAGGGAGAACTTCTGGCGAATTAACAGTCTGACCTTTAGTTTCTTTGTCCTTTTTCTTCTTCCCAGAGGACCCAGTGCCATCCCCGAATTGCGAACTAAGTGTTAGGTCCATCTCATCACTCTTGCTTTCCAAGTACATTTCAGGTTCACCAGGATGTTTCCTCTTTGATTTCTTCATACTTGCACGCATTGCAGAATTTGCAGCCCTTTTCTTTGCTTGAATATAATGCTTTTCACACACTGTTTTGTCAGGCATTGACATGGCTGTGCATCTCCACTGCTTCCCATCAGACCTCTTGCACCGAAAATCATCAGGAATTCCAACATTGTCTTCACCGCCTCCAGAGATTGTTCGAGAATGATCCATTAAAAATAAATCACAATGCCACCAAGAAACGCTACCAAAACAAGTAAGATCTTATATTTTTATTCTGCCAACACCAAAAAAAGAGAAAGATAAGGACCAGATCTAACAACAAAACAAATGAGCGTCATTAGCCAAAGATACTTTCTAGTAAACCCAACTGCGAAATAACATGGAAGCTAAGAACACGTCCAATTCAAAATCACCAAATACCGAAGCCATAAACTTTATAGGAAACCTAAATGCAATATTAACATCATTGAAACAAAAACCTGTAACCTTCGCACGTATAACTTCACAAGGCAGAGAAGACTCAGAATCTAATGGGTTCCAACTTCCAATATCATAAATCTAGAATTCTAGATGAGAGTAGTGATGCTATCCTGATTCCAACGCGTCGGTAATGGAAGCGCCGCTTCCCAACTCTGTGGCTCCGCCGAGTAAGAAAAATTTGGGGAAAGTACGAAGTACGAACTATTACTGCTGTAGAATTTTAAAAAAATATTTTATAATGATAATTAATAAACTAATTATCAATAAAATTTGAAGTAATTTCCCAAATTAATTAAAAATAAAATTTGTTTCTATAACTTTACCATTTTTATAAATTTAGTTTCTAAAGTTTCTTAATTGTGAAAATTAATCTTAATATTTTTCATAATTTAACTTAATTGATCATCAATATTCAAGTGGCATATTTAGTTTCAATATTTTTAATTTTGTTAATTGAAATTCCTCATGTATAAAAATGTGTATTTGGTATTCATACTTTAAATAATATGACAAATTGAGTCGTTAATAGTTCTCGAACTTTTGATTTTATGTCAATTATAATCATCATTGTTTTGTGTGGTTCATTCAACTCTCAAAGTTTAGTAAATGTTGTAATTGTGATCCCTTAACCTTATAAATTCCATTTTCTTTCCGATAAACATGGGTGTCATGAGATTTTCATAACATTTTAAACAATTAGTTGAGCTGATGCAAGTGCTTGCATCCACTAGATCATTGTTCACCCACCTTGTTGTTGGACAAAACCGAGTGTCAATCAGTAACGACCTAGATATGGTAATTGACACTCTATATTTGCGTTTTCATTTTCCCCTAGGAGTTAACCGTTCGTGCACAATCCTCCAATTGTTCACTTCACTCTTTCTTCTACAAAATTCACTATTTGTCTCTCTGTTAGAGGTGTTCCAGAAATGTCTACGATCGAGTAAATAGTTCTACGAATGAATGGATCGTAGTTCAATGATCGAAAGATACTCAACGAACTTATTTATTCTTAACAATTCTCAACTTCTCTTCTATATTAGACATATGAATATGCCGTTGGTCTTTAAAGGTGGTTTTTTTAAGATTAAAGAAATTAAAGTATTTGGAGAAAAATTTGTGATCTCCCCTTCCCTATAATTGACATGTGGATCCTACTTCAATGGGAACTTGATGAAAAAATACTTACCCTCTCATATAGGGTTGGGAAAACGACAACGGCTGCTGAATTATTTTTCAAAAATATCGATGTCAAATGAAGAATATTCGCTATTGGATAGCTTTTAGAGGCTACACATTTCAACAATTGAACTACTGGCGAAATAGTTGGCGAAAACCGATGTACGAAGTGGTTTGGCCTTTCTCCTCATTCTCTGAACCACCCTCCTGGATAACATTTATCGGATCCGACCTACTTCCACTTGATTCTCTATTTTGGATTTCTTTGACTCGCTTAACAATAGAATATTGAATGTAGTTTCTTAACTCGCTTCACTAACTGTTCTGGGTCGGCGAAGTTGATAAAGTGGAAATAGATTTGAGGGCTTATTACATAGCGACATGTATGTGGTACAAGATAAAGTAGTTGTATCAGTATGATATTTAAATTATATCTTTTTATTACAAAAAACATATACTATTAAGAAGAGATATGATGAGGTTATGAAAATGATAAAAAACTTTAATATGTGTGGACAAGCTATGATTGTTTATCCAAGGCAGATGTGGGCTTCCTTAAGTTGCCCTTTATTATATGAAGACGAAAAAACTTCAATTCTACTTGGTAATTGAAAGTGATTACTATAGATAATTCAGTTAAGATGAAAAATATTTATTTGATTGCAATAATGTAGAACATACAAGAACCAATATATTCTTAGTCTTTTTGGTTACTTACTTCTTCTCCAATGTTCTACACATACTAAGCGTACATCTCCTAAACTAACATGCATAACTACAAATACCAACTACGTGGTCAAGTCGCCTACTCATCGAGTCTTCTATGTTGGATTCTTCATATTTTGGGCATCATCATTAGGAAGATCTTCTGCTTAAGATCATAGTTAGTTGCATCCAACGGGGAAATTTTCTTTTTATCATCCCCTCACGTGAAATGTCATCCTTTTCAGAATTCACAATCTTCTCATGCATTCATGCAAACCCTTTATTGCTAATGGTTTGGTAAAAACATCAACAGGTTGCTCGAGTGTGCTAATGTAACGCTTGTAAACCAGCCCTAACAATTTCTAAGCGCAAGCGAAATGAAAATGAGCATTTTAATTAAAACATAATTCGAAACCGGGAATACCATCGTTTTTTTTTAAATACAACTAGATAATAACAACCAAAACGAAATCAAAAGGGTGACTCGTACAGCGGACGATCGACGACTTTAGTTCCAATGCCACCTAAGTCTCCGGTCCTCCCCCTACAAAATCTGTAAAACGGTCATAGTCTATTAAAGGAAACTTCTGTATAATGTATTAAAATTCGCAAGATTTTATCCATTTCCTTTCCTTCTTTTATCTTACTTATTCACTTATCTTTTCCTCTCCTTTCTATATTCTTTCTCCCTACTCTTTTTCGTTTTCTACTGTGGTCGGTTTTTACATGCCCGACGACATGTCTCGCCCAAACCAACCGTTAGATGTTAGCTGGCTCGACGAGACTATATGCTTCCCTTCTCCGGTCAGGGTTCGGGCGCTACCCCGTCCTACCCGGTTCTGTTCGGCTCTGTAATGCGCACAATTCTGTTCCGGGAACTCAAGTATTCCTCCTCGAACATGTCCTACATGTGGCTGGCCGTGCTCATGAACACGATGCCGGGTTTGGTGTTCTCACCTCGCCCCGAGATTTCTGTTTTTAATTCACGCTCCTTTCTATTCGGTTTAGTGTTCATTAAACTCCTAATTGTGAACCTTCTTTTAATTTATTATGTTTGCTCCGCTTACTTGGTCGTTCTATCGTGACAATTTTCTTTGCAAATCCGCGACAGTTCTGCAAGTAGATCTCAAAACCGCGATAATTGCACCACAGCCCTCGAATCCGCGACAATTTACACGTAGCCCTTGAAATTCGCGATAATTTGCACTTCAGCCCAAATTCGCGACAATTTTGCAAGTGGAACTCAAAATCGCGATAATTTACACTTCAGCCCAAATCCGCGACAATTTTGCATGTGGATCCCAAATCCGCGACAATTTCCTTCATGGTCCAGATTTCCGCGATAATATTAGCCTTTCCCTCAGTTTTTGCGATAATTCTCTTCTTCGTCCTGATTTCCGCGATAATTTCTTCTTTACCCCAATTTTCGCAATAATTTCAATTCCTCTCGAATTTATCACGTTTTTTGTGCCAAATGACCCCTTTTTTCCCATTCCACTCCTATTTATAGGTTTCTAACTTGTCCAAATGACCCTTTAGTCTCTCCTTCCTCATTTCTCTCTTCTTATATTAATTTACTAAACTACCCCTCATTTCATGTTTTTAACAAGAATTTATGCGATTCTAACCTGTCTGGATTCCGTTTGTGCCGTCTTCCTAGGTCATTACAGCTAACATGCGTCAACCATATGAATCCTTCTTTATATTGATCTCTCACTAGATGGCAATCGACCTGCAAGTGTTTAGTTAGCTCATGAAACACCAAGTTTTTTGTAATTTGAATTACTGCCTTATTATCACAAAATACATTAATCGGTAACGTAAAGCACACATGGAAATCATTCAGCAAATATCTTATCCATATTAATTCACATACTAGGCTCTCATACTTCCACTGTGGAACGAGAAATTGTTTCCTACTTCTTTGTTTTCCAAGAGATCAGCGAAGAACAACCAAATATGATTCCATAGCCTGTAAGTGATCTTGTATTCACACATTAAATCCTATCCGCATCACACAACTCTCGAATAACCATGTCTGGACTCCTTTCGTAAAACAGTACCATATCTGGCGTCCCTTTAAGATACTTGACCACATGGTAAGCTGCTTCCCAATGAGTTTTGGTTGGTTTCTGCATGAATTAACTTAATTTTTGTGTTGCATTGCTAATGTCCGATCTTGTGAAGCTGAGATATAAGAGTCGACCCCACTAATCTACAGTAGTGCAATGGAGGAATCAATTGATCATTTTCTACTTCTTTCATAGGCAAACTTGGTGGCAAGGGAATGTTTACAGGCTTTTCTCCGTTGAGTTTCACATCCTAAATCATATCCACGACATATCTTTGTTGATTTTCAAATATTCCTTTGTTTGAAAAATTAATTTCCAAAACCAAGAAAATAATTTGCCAATCCTAGATCTTTGATGCTGAAAGTAACATCAATTTGTTTCTTCATTACCTTCATGTGTTCAATATCCTTAATCATTAAGAGAATTGTCTCCTTACTTCAATTTGCTCCGTTGAGTTTGACATCCTAGATCTTTGATGCTGAAAGTAACATCAATTTGAAAAACATGTACTGCAAGAGGCAATAAATTGTCTCCTTCCCCCTTTATGAATAAACAATGATCATGCTTTGACTCGCGAAATCCATAGGATATCAAACATCTAGTGAGCTCAATATCTCATTGTCTCGATGTCTCTTTCAAACCATATAGAGAGTGATTTTGTTTATAGACCATACATGGACATGATAACTCCACACCTTTCCGTGGATCCATATAAACTTCCTCCTCCAAGTACCCATGCAAGAAAGCGTTATTCACGCCCAATTTATGCAATTCCCAACCATAAGCAGATGCAAATATCATTTGGACAGTTACTTGTTTGGTGACTGGCGAAAAAATGTCATTATAATCTAGGCCCTTGATCTAATTGTAGCTTTTGGCTAAAAGTCATGCTTTGTATTTAAAGACATAATTCATCTGCATGAATTTTAGTCCTGTACACCTATTCCTATTGCCCTTTTGTTGGGAGCATGGTTTTAAAAAATCGTCGAATCAGCTAGTTCGATTGGAAATCGATGTTATCCCAATCTGATTTAAACCGATTTGTGTACTATTTTAAAAATAGGTATGGCTGCCCTAAAAACCCGATCGAACCGATTCTTTTATGCAAAATCAGATAAAAAATTGGTTTTAATTGCAATTTGGGTAACAATTAATCTAATGGGTAATTAGCTAATTGTCTGGGCATTGACCCTATATCTACCTTCAATCAAGTTCTATGATTCACCAGTTTCAACACTGTCTCACGCCTTACAGAAATAATACAAGGAAGTATGACACTCTACGTTTCTTCATCTTTTTTTGTCTAAGTATATTCTTCTCCCTAATTGGTTTATGTTATGAATTCTTACAAGGTATACAAATATTTATTTATTTGATATGAGTTTTTATTTTACATCTACAATCTTTATTTGAGGGATTAGGGTTAGATTAGTAAGTCTTGTCATTATTTATTTTTATTATTGTACGATTGTCATGATTTGTTTGGTTTCGTTTGACTCTAATTTGTTTAGCAATTTTTTTCCCCGGTTGTAATGATATTGCATACCATTATGGAGAGCGAATCAAATCCAACTTCATCTAACTGTAGAAAGAGTGATCATGCTTGGGCGTATGTGATTGAAAAATATCTAAATGAAAAGAAGATAATAGTATGTAGATTTTGTCAGCAAACTATTAGTGGGGTAGGATGTATCTGATTAAATAACATTTAGCGGATAAAATTGGAATGTCAGAAGATGTATGAAAGTTCCCCACCACATCAAATTCAGATGGAAGAATTTATAAAAGAAATTGATAATAAGAAAAGATCCAAAGAATGTGAATATTTGTTTGACATAAATGATCAAGGTGAATTTGAATGAATTAAGTTCAAACAATAACAAAAAACAAAGGCACCTACATGTCCAAAAAAAGTAAATGAACACAATGTCACAAGATGTTTTTCTCCAATGACATCTCATGAATCACAAACTTCTTTCAGATTCTCTATTGCGAGTTTAGAAACTTAAAAAGACTGATCTTGTTGTTACAAAGTTTTTATATGGTGCTTGTATTCACTTAATGTAGTAAATTGTTCAATTTTGAAGAAATCATTGATGTTATTACTGCAATTGGTCCAGGATGCAAACATCCAAATTATCATAATGTACGTTTATCTCTTTTGAGAGTAGCAAAACTAGAATTGCAGTTGTAGATTGATATCATCAAAGAGATATGGTTGATACATCTAATATTGTAAAGAATGCACAAGTTCTATTTCAACCACTATTATGAGTGATGGTTGGATAGACCAACGAGATCACACTTTAATTAATTTTCTTGTATATTGTCCTCGTGTGAAAATTTTTGGCGCTCTATTTGTACATCTGATATTGTATTAGATGTAGTGCAAATTGTGACAGACAATGTTGTCAATTATGTTGCAGCTGGAAGGCTAGTGCGGAATAGTATAACACAATCAATTGGACTCCATGTGCACTTCATTTTTTGAATTTGATTCTTAAAGGACATTATAACGATAATAATTATCAAAATTGTTTTGGGTAAGACATCAATATGCAAAAGGTTTGTTTATAACTATGTTGGTTTCTTGGCATTGTTGAGAAAATGTAAGGATTTTAAGTAGATTGTATGTCCTGGTGCAACAAAATTTGGTTCTTATTTTAATGCATTATATAACATTTATCAAAACAAATATCATTTGTAAGCTTGGTGACTAGTACTCACTTCAACTCAACAAAAGTTTCTAGAGAAAGTAAGCGGAATCAATTTTTACAAAGTGCCATAGATTTGAAGTTTTTGAATGATTACTTAATCATAGTGAAGATAATAGAACCACTTATGCACCTTTTAAAGATTGTGGATGAATTTGTCTACCTTTGCAGAAAATCTTAAGCTCATTTTTCTTGGGATTTATCTCAAGGCACATAACTCAATGTTGCTTCGTGGTGGCTTGACATTTGGGAAAATTTTTGTATTGTTAAGAGTAAAAATCTACTCTACGATGTTTTATGTATTAAGTGAGGATACCGATGGTATTCGGTTGCCGTAATGAAAGGAAAACAATAAATTATACATGGGAAACCTGAGAACCAGGAGGAAAACCCACGGGGCACCAAACCCAGAAAGAGTTCACTAAGAACTTAGAATCAGGAACTCTCCAGAGAGTTTGTCATTTATCAGCATTTCCAGCCTCCCTTTTATAGAGACATTCTATATATTTAAATTGTACATAATCTAATCGTAATCTTTTGTGATCACATCGCAGTCGCCTCGAGCTGATTTATGAAACTATTGGGCACGCCGAAGCCGCACAACGCCGTCTGGAGTAATGGCGTAGCTTTCGTTGACATTTGGCCCGAAGATCTCGATCGCACACCCATCTTTCCGATCGTAGCAATTTATTGTCAATCATGCATCGCTCAATATGATACCGATCGACAGATTATTGATTCTTTCGTCCGATCGATAAAAGGATGGTCGATTGGACATACTAACCTCATCTAGTCTAAAAATATTTTGGAGCGTTTGCTTTTAGATCAGTCAATTTTTAATTACTCGAAATTAAATTGTTGTGAGGACACGAGCGATATACAAGGTTGGGCCCACAATGTGTGGGCTTACGTCCTAGGGAGAGCGAAACTCTACCTTGGTTTCCACTATAATAATCAAAGGATACAAGTACAATGAGGTGGTTATAATAACACGGGCAAAAACGGCTCGAAAAACGATGGAAAACACTCAGTCGGGCTCGAAAGGCTGGCAGCCGCGAGTTGTGGTCAGCAACACGCAAGAAAAACTGTATCAGCAAAACGTCGCGAGAGTCACTGTATCAGCAACAAGTCGCGAATGGAATAGTGCAGCAAGTCGCGAGAGTCAGGGTGGAACAATAAGTCGCGACTGAAATAGTGCAGAACCAATAACTCGCGACTGTAATAGTGCAGAACCAATAACTCGCGACTGGAATAGTCGGGATGACCACACGGTGTTTACCGTGCGATAAGTCGCGAGTCTACAGTGCAGGAAAATGAAGTCTTGCCTTAGGAAACGCGATAACTGTCTCCACCCGTTCAAAGGTACTGGGGCTTGTATTTATTGAGGAATCTAGCCCAACTTCACTTACTTGAGCCCATAAGCCCAGTTTACTTCAATTAGCCCAAAACACTTATATAACCTCCAATTATAATATAATAAATGACATGCTGATACCGAAGTTTTGGGAATCAATCCCGGTCAAGATATTAGTCGGAAATACGATGAGGAAATACTGGAAAACCTCGTAAATTAGTTCTTTGCCTCCAAGCAGTGAATACGCAGCCACATAACATCGTTGCAACCGACCGGTGTGCTCCCGGGTGGCAAATTACGAAAATACCCCTGGCCTCGTCCGGGGCCGAGATGACCCGAAACATCTGAAAATGCTTACAGAAACTTTAAATGGGGCCCAGAGAGCCTGAATTGAGAGAATACCACCTAAGAATGTCTTGTGATAAAATATGAAAATACCGAAAATACTACATAACCACGTCGGACGAGCCCCCGGGTATGGATAAATACAAGAGAATATACCCGGGTAATATCAATAGTCCCCTGGTTTTCAGATTCAGATTCTGAGTCGTAAACCATATATCAACAGCTCGTCCCGAAAGCCGATTATCGTTCTGGAGCCCCGCCGAAGAAATCCCTAGCATGGTTGAAATTCTCTCGTCAATACGATCATTTTGACACTAAGTACGTCTGATTCTGAGCACGAGTGAAAATTTCGGGATTTTCCGACTCGGGATTTCGCCCCTATAAATACACTGTTCGCCCCTCATAAATCCGACTCGGGACTCCTGAGCATTCGCAACTTATCGCAGATACTGTGCTATCCACGACTTATCGCGCCCCTGTGCTTCTCGCGACTTATTGTACTCTCGCGACTATCGTAATTGTGCTTCTCACGACTTATTGTACTCTCGCGACCATAGCACGCGACTCCTTGGACTAGACTGATAAGCGTAACTCGCGAACTGTGCTTCTCGCGACGATAACTCGCACCAGACTTACAACCAACAACTCGCGAGTACTGTACTACTCGCGACAAATCTTCCACAACTCGCGACTAAGGACTCAAACAGTAATTCTCGCGACTTTTCGCCAATAACTCGACTCAAACAGAAACACTTCTTTTTTGTCTGTGGTGTGGGGGATACGAGGTTGTCTCCTCTGAGTCTTCCTTGGCGGTTCCCCGTTGAAGGGGAACCATTTTTTCCCGAAGCCTACGGCCCTATTCCTCGGACGGCCCTTCCGAGACCTCTGAGGAAGGCAATCCTCGATTGCGTTAGGTCCAACGGCGCTGACTGGATCGTGAAGACCTTATTCTACGCCCCGATTCTGGTTTCTTTCAACCTCCTTCCGGTCCCCCCCCATTTTAGTACAGAACTACTAGGTATCTGAACCGTACATTCATATCGGAGCTAAACTTGATAACTCTTCTTTGATAGGAAAAAACCTTAGGATCTTGATTTAACTTTCTTCAAATTTCCACTTCGCGTTTTTCACTTAGTTTACTTGTCTTGCATATAAAATAATGGCTCCAGCTAAGGACCCAGCAAAGAAGGGGGATCGGCTGAATTTCCTCCGTGACCTACTTGCGGAGGATGATGAGCTCGTCTTTGAGGCGCCACCGGGGATTCGGAACCGAACTGTCGCGGCCGAGCTGGCGTCAAGTCTACAAGAGGCGGCATCCCCGACTGGGGAAATAAGGCGCGACACTCCTCCACCACCACAACCTGCTGTGACGTCGGCCAATCCCGAGCCGGTAAACGAGGAGCCCGCTGCAGCTATTACTGAGAGTCCCGAAGATCTAATCCCATTGTCTCGGCGATTAGAGTACGTTGTTGAGGAGCCCACCCCCGATGAAGGCATGTACGACTTTATTGAAACATTAGTGGATATCATCGGGGACGACGAGGAGGGCAAGATTAGCGAGGACCAACAGAAGAACCCGGTGGTGGATGAAATATGCCAAGAAACCCGTCCGGAGGGAGAGACCAATCAAGGCGCCCGTCTAGACAAGGGGAAAGGACCGGCGGAGGGTCCCACCGTCTTGGAGATCGCGGAACCCGTCAGAAAAAGTGGGTTAACCGCTGAATTTATCGATGCCTTCCGTATACATGATATCCCGAGACTGACGGTTAAGGAATGGCTCGATATGGGACGCCGGGCAGGCTTCATGTTGATAAAGGACGGGCTCACCTTTCGAATTCCGAGAGGTGACAACGTATCGAGTCGGTCGGCCCTGGCATATTTGGAGCGCAACCCGGAGTTGCCGCCTCGTGGTCGGGATGACCACACGGTGTTTACCGACGTTGGTCGGTTAATGAGTCAGACCGCGACGATGCGTCGCGCTATTGGGGAGGTTCGTTGCGACACTAGCAATTACTCCTCTATAACTTTATCTCTTACGTCGTATGTACTAACCATTCTTGTTTTCATTTCAGATGGAGCGGACGATAATCGAGTTGGGCACCGCAGCAGCAGTAGGGGAATAATGTATGCTTAGACACTCGGAGCTCGACTCTCCGGATATTATCGGGGAGCAGAAGACGGAGGAGGGCCCATCTCCGGATGCGTTTAGGAGGTTGGCT
>RWGZ01000166.1:372085-477515 GCA_009725065.1 Utricularia reniformis
GTTGCGACACTAGCAATTACTCCTCTATAACTTTTACTCTTACGTCGTATGTACTAACCATTCTTGTTTTCATTTCAGATGGAGCGGACGATAATCGAGTTGGGCACCGCAGCTGCAGTAGGGGAATACTGTATGCTTAGACACTCGGAGCTCGACTCTGCGGATATTATCGGGGAGCAGACGAAAAAGGCGGCGGAGAAGCTGATGCAGAATCAGCGAGATAAGCATGCCCACGAGATGGCAGCACTCCGTAAGAGCATAGCAAGGCAATTGACTCTTTGCTTCGAGCTCATCGCAGCGAGCTGACGGAGAATTCAGCTTTTCATATTGGGCAAAGGCACGCCCTAGAGCAATCCATAGAAACCCTCAAGGTCAACGAGAAGTACGCACATGACAAGTTGAAGGAAATCCGAGAGCAAACTGAGGAGAAGCTGAGGAAGGCCAAAGAGGAAAAAGCGGTCGATATGAAAGCTCTCGGGAAAGCCACGGAGGAGGTTAAAGAGTTAAAAGCAAGGAATGAAGGCCTCCAATCCATCACTAATCGACTCCGGGCACGAATCACCAAGTTGCCGTCCCAGATCAACGACTACTTCCGAAAGTTAATATGGGAGTACACAGTACACTTCCCTACTTTACGGAATCTGGGGGCGATAGCCCATGCCAAGTCGAATGCCAAGTCGAATGTCTCCCCTACTTCACACACTCGCCACCGGTATATACTTGCACCCGGGGCAATCACACTCTCGCCGCCGGTATATACTTGCAATGAGACAGGGACAGACGGAGAGGGTAAACTCCGTGCAAATGGAACCAGGGGCAAGGCCCGAAAAGGGTAGGATGTACTACAACGAGGCATTAAAGAAGGTTGGGATGAACAGCATCACGGGAGATAAGATGGGAGATGCGGAAGCATGGATTATCCGCCTTGAAGAGAAGTTCGAACTGATCGAAGCCCCAGAAGAGCTTAGGGCAGGACTGGCCCCACTATGGTTCGATGGTAGTACCGCCCGATGGTGGGGGAGTGTGTCGGCTGCATTACTGAAGGATGGGCCTATCTCCTGGGCAAAGTTTAAGAATGCGTTCTTGGACTACTACGTGCCGAAAGGACTTAAGAAAGACAAGAGGGCCGAATTTGACAGATTGACTCAAGGAAACCGCCCCGTTATGGAATACATGCAAGAATTCATTGAGCTAGGCAGGTACGCCCCCGAGATCATGGGGAGCGAACATGAAAAGATGCACCGCTTCACGGAAGGGCTGAATGAGAAAGTGAAACTGACTATGTATGGCCGCGACGATGAGGAATTTTCTAGTTTGGTGGCGGCGGCAGTCCGAGTTGATGGAGGGTTACGGAGAATGGATAAGGAACGCACAAAAAACTCTTCAAAGAACGAAGTCCAAGGACGGGGAGAGTGGAAAGGAAAGGGCACTATAGAGGGTTTCGGATCGGCACCAGGACTACCGATCAGGCCTGNCGCCCCCGAGATCATGGGGAGTGAATAGGAAAAGATGCACCGCTTCACGGAAGGGCTGAATGAAAAAGTGAAACTGACTATCTATGGCCGCGACGATGAGGAATTTTCTAGTTTGGTGGCGGCGGCAGTCCGAGTTGATGGAGGGTTACGGAGAATGGATAAGGAACGCACTAGAAACTCTACAAGGAACGAAGTTCAAGGACGGGGAGAGTGGAAAGGAAAGATCACTGCAGAGAGTTTCGGATCGTCACCAGGACTACCGATCAGGCCTGCGTGCGCCAAATGCGGAAAGAACCATTTTGGAGAATGTCGCGCAGGAACTAACAGTTGTTTCAAGTGTGGCCAGGAAGGACATTTCGCCAAAGACTGCCCGAAGAGAAGGAGGATCGAAACCGGGGTAACCGAAAACAGGGTAAGGGAAAGGATTACTGGAAATGCTCGAGTGTTTGCTGTGAACAAGGAGCAGGCCTCGGAGGCTGAGGACGTCGTCGCAGGTACACTACTTATTAACGGCTTTACAGCTTTCGTATTATTTGACTGTGGGGCGACACATTCGTTCGTGTCGGAGAAGTAAGCAAAACGGTTTGGGATAACGGGGAGTAATGCTAAAATCAAAGTAAAAACACCGGGATCCGAAGCCATGGAGGCAAATAGAATCTACAAAGGGTGCACGGTAGAAGTGGACACAGTGCGAACAGAGGCAGATTTGATTGAGTTAGGGGATATGGGATTGGATGCCATACTAGGAATGGATTGGTCCTGTGCTGCCTTAATGTTCTTTCGTACCACGACCACCTTTTCAATGGTGACTTCCACCAATTCCGTCCCCGTGGTCGTTCTATCTCCCACCTCATCCCAGCATAGCGGTGTACGACACTTCCTCCCGTACAATGCCTCATATGGGGCAATGCCAATGCTGCTCTGAATGCTATTATTGTACGCAAATTCAACTAGTGGTAGGAAATCCTCCCAACCTCCCTTAAACTCCAACACACATGCGTGTAACATATCCTCCATAATCTGGTTGGTTCTCTCGGTCTGACCATCCGTCTGTGGGTGATAGGCTGTGATCATGCATAACTGAGTTCCGAGCGATTTCTATAAACTTTGCCAAAATCTAGTCGTGAATCTCGGGTCTCTGTCTGGAACGATGTTTACTGGAACTCCATGTAACTTTACTATGTTATCCACATATATTCTAGCTAGCCTGTCCACTCCGTACGTTGTCTTGACTGCTAAGAAGCGAGCCGCCTTCGTAAGACGGTCCACCACCACCCATATCGCGTCGTTCTTCCGTGGGCTCTTGGGTAGTCCTACCACAAAGTCCATGCCGATGCTATCCCATTTCCACTCTGGGATCTCCAAGGGTTGTAGCTCGCCTCCCGGGCGTTGGTGTTCGGCCTTAACTCGTTGGCAGTTTTCGCATTTGGCCACAAAGTTTGCAATCTCGTTTTTCATTCCATTCCACCACCAGTGCGTCTTTAGGTCCCGATACATCTTAGTACTTCCTGGGTGCACTGAGAAAGCTTAACTGTGTGCTTCTGCCATAATCTTTTTCCTTAGTTCCGGCATGTTTGGTACCCATACACGTTCATTCATTCGGATTAGCCCATCGCCTCCTTTGCTTATTTCTGATTTATCGGTTCTGTTTCTCTTTCTTCGCGTTACGGGTTTCTCGGGGTCTGATATATGTGCTTCTAGTACCTCCTCCAGTATCCATGGCTTCGCGGTAACCGTCCCTAACATGACTGTGGCCGACTCTACCACTTCTAGTTGTAGATTCTCCATTTCCCTTACCAACGTATTGGCTAGCACGCCATGAGTCTTCCTGCTCAGTGCATTGGCTACCTGGTTTGCCTTTCCGGGGTGGTACTGAATGTCCATATCGTAATCTTTTATCAGTTCCAACCATCTCCGTTGTCTCATGTTAAGCTCCCTCTGAGTGAATTGGTACTTCAAACTCTTGTGGTCGGTGAATATCTCACACTTCACACCGTACAGGTATTGTAACCAAATCTTGAGTGCGAATACCACCGCGGCTAATTCTAAATCGTGTGTCGGATAGTTCAACTCGTGTATCTTTAATTGACTGGATGCATATGCTATAACTTTCCTTCCCTGCATCAGTACACACCCGAGTCATTGCTTCGATGCGTCGCTGTATACAGTGAAGTCCTGTCCTGGTGTGGGTAATACTAGTATTGGTGCGGATGTCAATTTCGTTTTGAGACATTCGAAACTCTCTTCACATTTCTCATCCCATGTATACCTCGTTTCCTTTCGGGTCAAATTTGTCAACGGTTTAGCAATCTTTGCGAACCCCTCGATGAACTTCCGATAATACCCGGCCAATCTAAAGAAGTTCCTTACTTCACGAGCATTTGTTGGTCTGGGCCAATTCGTCACTGTCTCTATCTTTGTTGGGTCTACCGTCACCCCTCCTGCTGATATCACATGGCCTAGAAAAGCTATGTTGTCCATCCAATATTCACACTTGTTGTATTTGGCATACAACTTCTCTTGTCGGAGAGTCTGTAATACTATTCTCAGATGTTGCCCGTGTTCCTCATGGTTGCGAGAGTAAACTAGGATGTCGTCAATGAACACCACCACGAACTTGTCTAGGTACTGATGAAATACCCGATTCATCAAATCCATGAAGATTGATGGGGCATTAGTCAATCCAAACGGTACTACCGTGCATTCGTAATGGCCGTACCTCGTTCGATTGGCCGTCTTCGGCATGTCTCCTTCTCTTACTCGGACCTGATGATACCCTGACCTCAAGTCTAGTTTTGAGAACACCTTCGCGCCTTGTAACTGGTCGAACAAGTCGTCGATCCTAGGCAACGGATACTTGTTCTTTATCGTGACCTTGTTTAACTCCCGGTAGTCGTAACACAGCCTCAACTAGCCACTTTTCTTTCTAACAAATAACACTGGTGCTCCTCAAGGGGAGTTGCTTGGCCTAAGAAATCCTTTTTCCAGTAGCGACTCAATCTGCTGTTTCAGTTCCTGCATTTCTCTGGGTGCCATTCGGTACGGAGCCTACTAGATCGGTTGTGTTCCAGGGAGTAGTTCTATTTCCATTTCCACCTCTCTCTGAGGTGGTTGACCCGGTAGTTCGTCAGGAAATACATCACTGTATTCACAAACCACTGGAACGGACTTCAATGGCATCCCTTCCTTCACTGCCGTGACGAACGCTAACCAGTTCGATCGATCCTTATATTCCTCGTCCTCACTCATAATCGGTCTTCCGACCATGTCCTTTCTCCATTCCCACGGCGAACTAAAAGTGATCGTGCGTTCCCGACATCTCACCTGCGCATCGTATTTAGATAACCAATCCATTCCTAGTATGGCATCGAATCCCATATCCCCCAACTCAATCAAATCTGCCTCTGTCCGCACTGTGTCCACTTCCACCGTGCATCCTTTATAGATTCTATTTGCCTCCATAGCTTCGGATCCCGGTGTTTTTACTTTGATTTTAGCGTTACTTCCCATTATCCCAAACCGTTTCGCTAACTTCTCCGACACAAATGAATGTGTCGCCCCACAGTCAAATAATACGAAAGCTGTAAAGCCGTTAATAAGTAGTGTACCTGCCACGACGTCTTCAGCCTCCGAGGCTTGTTCCTTGTTTACANCATTAATCATCCACCCTTGAGCTATCAACGCCTTACTCCGAAGGTCCTGAATCATGCATTTACGACCATAAAAAATTACGTTAACTGCATTATCACTCACCAATTTAGAAACCGATAGCAAATTATAATGGAAAGAATCCACTTTGATAACATCTTTCAGAAATAAGCCATCATCCAAGGTATAATTCCCAATTTGGGAAGGAATGAGCTTGTCGTTGTTCGGAAGATGTACTCGGAGATCCTTTTGTGGCAATCTCATATGAGACAGTACAATATGACGAGAACACACATGAGATGAAGCTCCTGTATCTATAATCCACGATACCTGCGGATCAATAAGAGAATTGGTATTAATTAATGAAGTATCTGCTGCTGAAAAAGCTTGTGCAGAATTTATTTTCGGAGGAAGTTCATTGTTGGTTGCACCATTCTGATCCTGCAGCATCCTCTTGATCTGAATACTAATGAGTTCAGACAATTCAGCGGGTATTTCCATAGGAGAATCACATACAGCAGCATCCTCTGGAGCCGAAGGGTCCACAACAGTAGCATTAGCAAAGCGTTGCACTGGATTTTTTGCCTTCTTGTGCGCGATCAGTTCTTTGTACCACTCAGGGTAACCTGTAAGTTTAAAGCAACGCTCCTTATCATGACCATTGGCACGGCAGTGAGTGCAACGCAGATGATTGTTCTTATTGCCTGAATTTTGTGCCTTAACATGCATAACAGAAGATGCACAACTTTCAGCATTAACATTACCATGTCCTCTTTGCCTCTCAACTAATAATACCATCCTATATGTTGTCTCCACATTAGGTAATGGTACGGTGATAAGGATCTGGTTCCTTACAGACTCATATGCCTCATGCAAGCCAGATAAAAACTGAAAAACATGTGACATTTCTTCTTTCTCAATCAACAGTCTAGCCATATCACCATTCAATATCGGCAACGGATCCAAAGCAGATGATTCGTCCCACAGATGCTTAAGCTTATTGTAATACAAAACAACAGACTCAGTACCTTGAGTAGTATGATGTATTTGATGCTGCAGGTGGTATAGCTGAGGGCCAGAAAAATGACCGTAGCGTCTCTCAACTTTGGCATAAACAAAGCTTTCAGCAACATTTTTTTGCATGCTGTTGAGAATCCATGATCTGACCATACAGTCATTACGCCTCCATGCTCTGAGGTTAGGAGAATCAGCAGATGGCTCAATAGCCGTTCCGTCGATGTATTCAAGTTTTTCTTTCGCTCCTAAGGCGAGAAGAATCGCTTGCTTCCAGGCATTAAAATTGCCTCCATCCAGGCGATTTGTAACAATGATAGCAGCGGGAGAGAACTCTCCATCGGTATTAGTTGTCGTCATCGCCATAAAGGAAATCAGAGTAATTTGAGAAAAAGAGGATCAGAAAGCTAGAAGTAGAATCGATTCTTCAGCTTCAGAATCGCTCCGATACCATGTGAAAATAGACCCAAGCGAGAGGATAACCGCCACGATTGGGAAGAAGCAAAACAGAGACGAAATACAATTGATTTCCAATTGAATAAAGAAGTCTGTACATGAATCATATTTATACAAAATACAAATAGTTAAAGACCTAATTACCCCTTATACGTATCCTATTTACAAACTTCAACAGGGTTCGGTCGGACGGTCCATCCTTCCTCACCCCGAGTCTTATTACCATTTATCTCGTTCGTTCGTGTCTTTTCTTTCTTCTTTATTAACCCAATCCCGTTCCCTAAGCCTGAACCTTCCCTTACTATATTGTGTTCACTCCGCTTACCTGTTGTTTTCGCTTGTTATGATCTCCGGTGCTTCCCTACAATCCGTAACATATTTTAGTACTTCATTTTTTTGACGTTATTTTCTTAGTGTTGACTGTTTGGTTACCGTAGACCCTTCGTATCTTTCTCCTTCACGATCCGACGTCGAAATGCGACGAAAACACCCTAATTGTATATTTCCGCGATAAAATCACTCTGTTCCTCCAATCCGCGATAAAACTACTCTATTCCTGAAATCCGCGACAAAACAACACGTAATTCAGTTTCCGCGACAATTTATCAAGCTCTGAAAATCCGCGACAATTTTCTTCTTCGAAAAATCCGCGACAATTCTCAACATGAAATTTTTCCGCTATAATTTTCCATTTGAAACATTTCCGCGACAAAGTTCTTACCCAAAATTTCCGCGACAATTTGCACTGATCATGAAATTTCCGCGATAATTTGATGCATTGGCGTTTTTCCGTTCGTTTTTGCGGTTTAGTGATAAATGACTTGGTTTTTAAGCCTTCTAACCCCTATTTATAGATATTTTAACTTCTCTAATTCACATTTTGACCCCTCCTTCTTTTCATTTTCCCCCCTCCTTTATCTCATGCTTTTCATTTAAATCTTTTCGTTTCTTTTTATCATTCTTTCGTTCCCATATCCCTCGTTATTTCTCCTCTAGACTTTATCACCATATTCCCTACTATTATCCCGACATACATTTTTCCTGGCTATTACAAGTGCACTCCCCGACTTTCCGAAACCTGGCGGCCCTAGCTAATGCGACGTCGTCTGCTCTATATTTCTTTAGAGGGAGTGTCCAGACTAAGAGAATCTTGGGCATATCCCTAACCCCCGAAGAGAGAGGATGACTTGATCCCAGTCTGTCAGGGAAGTTCGAGCCTGTGGATGCGGAGGACAAATTAGACTGCTCGGGGGATCCGTTCGGGGTGCTCCACTTCAATATGGAGGAGGACTTGCACCAGCAGATGTATTCGGAGGAGATCAAAATACCTGAGGAGGGTCCATCGCCGGACGCATTTCGACGATTGGCCACATTATTCCCGGAGCCGGCGGGCCCCCTCGTGGGATATCTTCTAAAAGATGAGGAGGTGATGGCTCAACGTGACCCTCCATTATACGTTCCTGCTAGTGTGATGGGAGCTCGGGAACGCCATGAGGTCGAGATGGCGAGTTTTGTCCCCGAGAAGTTGACCACTGCGACGAATAAAGAAAAAGAGGATGATCCTCCCTCATCAACTATCAAGCTGGTAAGAAAGCGCCTCAACGGACCAGGTGAAGGTTCGAGCTCCAAGAAGAAGAAGAAATAAACTTCTAATATTTTAATTTCTTCACTTTTGTAGTCTCTCCGCGTTTTTGTATTCCCCATATATAAAGAATTTTGATTCTTTGCTTTCCTCTTAGCATTCATATACCGTCATATTCTTCCAGAAAAATATAACTCCGAATAATCCAAATCAAGAAATAAACTTCCGAGATAATAAGAATATGCATGAATCTCATGTAGGGATGCTCAATAATAACGCATATAATAACAATAACAATAATGCGTAAGAGTCCCCAGTGTAGCGAGGCTTGAATAAGTGTGCGATAACTCTAAAGCGAACGCCTATTTAAAATAAGTAGATAGTTAAAATAAGTCAACCGCTCTACTTTCACCAATATATCTTCGCCACCGGTATATACTTACACCCAGGGCCATCACACACTCGCCAGCGGTATATACTTGCACCCGGGGCTATCACACTTTCGCCACCGGTATATACTTGCACCCGAGGCCATCACACTCTCGCCGTCAGTATATACTTGCACCCGGGGCTATCACACTCTCGCCATCGGTATATACTTGCACCCGGGTCCATCACACACTCGCCGCCGGTATATACTTGCACCCGGGGCTATCACACTCTCGCCACCGGTATATACTTGCACCAGGGGCCATCACACTCTCGCCGTCGGTATATACTTGCACCCAGGGCCATCACACTCTCGACCCGTCCATAAGACGGCGTCACCACTTACTCGGCCCGTCCATAAGACGGTGCCATCACATTCTCGACCCGTCCATAAGACGACGTCACCACTTACTTGGCCCGTCCATAAGACGGTGCCATCGCACTCTCGACCCGTTCATAAAATGGTGTCATTCGGCCCGTCCATAAGACGGTGCATGCGGAAATGGACCAGCCTCCGGCGAGGGCGCGACCCTCATCGACGTGTCATGGAGGAGTCAGGTATATACTTGCACCCTGATTTGCCACGGAAATATGCATCACAACAAACAGGCCTCTTAACATATTCCAACAGTCATTATGTACAGACGGTTTTGCCGCGGACAGGAAGACTCATCACGTTCAAAATATTTTGACACAATATTTAATTTGACGAGTTTGAAAATGATCGACTATAAGACAGGTGGTACATTGCGTTTCTAATCTAACTTATTTAATTTATTCCATCCTCCTTCGTACTAAAACGCAATGGACCTACTCCTACCTTACCAGTCCCCTAGTCGATTGAATTCATGTCATCAAAAAAGATACTTAAAAAATTAGAATATGACCACAAAAAAGAGGGGAAATTTTTATTTTCAAAAAGATCGATGAGTCACGTCTATACATAATACTTGCGCAAATTGGGAATATGCCAAGTCCGTGGCAGCTCCTCCCCGCTCATATTTGCGATTTTGTACGTTCCTTCCTTCACTACGGCCGTTACTCTGTACGGTCCTTCCCACTTTCGATCCAACTTGCCAACATGCTTCGAGACTTCCACTTTCTTAAGAATCAAGTCTCCAACTTTTAACAATATAGGTCTAACACCTTTGTCGTGCTTCTTAGCCATCCGCCTTTTTCATACCTCCATTCGTATTGCGGTTCTATCACGGATATCATCAATACAGTGAAGGTCCAACTTTCTCATATCCTNGGCGAGGGCGCGACCCTACGTCGGCGTGTCATGGAGGAGTCAGGTATATACTTGCACCCTGATTTGCCACAGATATATACATCACAACAAACAAGCTTCTTAACATATTCCAACAGTCATTATGTATAGACGGTTCTGCCGCGGACAGGAAGACTCATCACGTTCAAAATATTTTGACACAGTATTTAATTTGACGAGTTTGAAAATGATAGACTATAAGACATGTGGTACATTGCGTTTCTAATCTAACTTATTTAACTTATTCCATCCTCCTTCGTACTAAAACGCAATGGACCTACTCCTACCTTACCAGTCCCCTAGTCGATTGAATTCATGTCGTCAAAAAAGATACTTAAAAAATTAGAATATGACCACAAAAAAGAGAGGAAATTTTATTCTAAAAAAAGATCGATTAGTCACGTCTATACATAATACTTGCGCAAATTGGAAATATGCCAAGTCCGTGGCAGCTCCTCCCCGCTTATATTTGCGATTTTGTACGTTCCTTCCTTCACTACGGCCGTTACTCTGTACGGTCCTTCCCACTTTCGATCCAACTTGCCAACGTGCATCGAGACTTCCACTTTCTTAAGAATCAAGTCTCCAACTTTTAACAACATAGGTCGAACGCCCTTGTCGTGCTACTTAGCCATCCGCCTTTTACATACCTCCATTCGTATTGCTCTCTATCACGGATATCATCAATACAGTGAAGGTCCAACTTTCTCATATCCTCGTTCAACACTTTGTCATAAGCGATAACTCTTTCTGATAAAATAGTCACTTCTATCGGAGACACGGCCTCAGAGTCATATACTAAAGAGAAGGGGCTGAATCCGGTAGTGGACCTCGGTGATGTCCGATATGACCACATCACATTATGCAATTCATCCACCCAAGAGCCTTTGGATTCATCTATTCGTGTTTTCAGCTGTTGCAGGATAATACGGTTGATAACCTCTGTAAGCCCGTTTGTTTCTGGGTGTGCCACGGAGGTAAACCGCTGTTCAATTCCATAACCCTCGCACCATTCATTAACCCTCTTTCCGGAAAATTGCGTTCCGTTATCTGATACCAAAATCCTGGGAATTCCGAATCGACACACGACGTACCGCCAAAGGAAACTGATAACTTCATGTTCCCGAACTCGCGATACATCTTCAACCTCTATCCACTTAGAGAAATGCTCCACAGCCACGATGCAGAACATCTTTTGGCTAGGTGCCTTCAGAAATGGTCCTAAAATATCGATGCCCCACATATCGCAAGGGCATGTTGTTGGCAGAAGCTTCATACTAGCTCTTGGTACATGATGTACGTTCGAATGGAACTGACAAGCAGGACAGGCCCGAACAAAATTCACACAATCTTTTACCAGCGTTGGCCAAAAATAACCGGCCCTCTTAACCTTATTCGCTAAAGATAGACCTGCTAAATGATCACCACAGTCCCCAGCGTGAACTTCTTCTATAACGGCCTTGGCCTGTACTGGGGACAAACATCGAAGATATGGGCCTCCGAAATTTTTCTTATACAGCTTATCATCCACATAGACAAAATTTGTAGCTCTTTGCATAGTTCTTCGGGCCTCGCCTTCGTCGGTAGGCAATTCTCTCTTGATTAGATAATTCACAATAGCATCCTTACATGATGGCATCCAATAAAAACCATGTCTCATTCGAAAGTTCCAAATTAGCCACCTCGGCTGTCTGTTTCTCCACAGGACTGATAGAGGGCTGGTAGTGGATCATTGTTGTTATCTTCGACTCATCCGAGAGTTCTAAAATCGTCGCCGCCTTTGCAAGACCGTCTGCACGCGTGTTTTCCTCCCTTGGGATATATGTAAGCGTGAATATCTTAAGATTCTTAGCCGTCTCTTTGAGCTTTTCTAAATACCTCCACAAATGATTCCCATTGGTAGTGTAAGTATCTGCAAATTGGTTCACCACTAACTGCGAATCAGAATGAGCATGCAAACGAACGATTCCAATTTCCACTGCCAAATTAATACCAAATATCAAGGCTTCATACTCGGCGACGTTGTTAGTTGCGGGGAAGCGCAACTTTACAGTATATTCATGCTCTTCACCAGACTTCCTTTCTTTAAAATAAACACCGATACCGGCTCGCCCGGCAGACACCGATCCATCTACGAAGGCGTCCCAGTACTCCTGAATACCCAACTCTTCCAACCGAGTCATCTCTATTATGAAATCCACTAACACCTGGGTCTTTAATGCTCGCCTTGAGATATACTCTATCTGATACTGGCCCAACTCGATATTCCACTTTGCTAGCCTACCAGAGGCATCAATCTTTGATAACATACTTCGGATAGGCTGATCTGTCAAGACTGCAATATGATGTCCTTGAAAATAGTGCCTCAATTTCCGTGAGGCGACTATCAGAGCTAATACGAACTTCTCTAGATCAGTATATCGGGACTCCACTCCCAACAATTTCCTGCTCACATAATATATCGGTCTATGTTCTTTATCGCTAAGTTTGACTAACGCGGCGCTCACTGCCTCTTTTGTCACTGCCAAACATAAACCCAATGGTTCCCCCGGTGAAGGAGGTGACATAAACGGTGGTTTACTCAGATAATCTTTCAAACTTTCCAAAGCTCTGCTACATTCGTCGTCCCAATACAAAAGGTTCGTCTTACGCAAAACCTTAAAAAATGGCAAACTTCTCTCTGCTGATCGCGAAATGAAGCGATTCAATGAGGCCAATCTTCCAATTAGCCTTTGAACTTCCCTAACAGTCGTCGGAAAGGTCATTTCCTGGATAGCTGTTATCTTGTCAGGATTCATCTCAATTCCCCTCTAGGATACCATAAAGCCGAGAAACTTGCCTCCTTTCACACAAAACGCACACTTAAGCGGATTCAACTTCATTCTACACTTTCTCAGTACTCCGAAACAATCATTCAAATACTGGATGTGGTTATCCCCATGTTTACTTTTTATCAATATATCGTCGATATAAACCTCCAAAGATTTTCCGATCATATCTTTGAACATCGAATTCATTAAACGTTGATAGGTGGCCCCAACATTTTTCAACCCAAATGGCATAACTCTATAGCAAAAAATGCATTTATTTGTCATAAATGAAGTAAACAACTTGTCCTCACAATGCATAAAAATTTGATTATATCCCTTAAAAGCATCTAACATACTAAGGAATTCAAAGCCACAGGCCGCATCCACCATCATGTCAATGGCCGGCAGCGGATACGGATCATTCGGGCATGCTTTATTCAAATCAGTAAAATGAATGCAAACTCTCCAGCCANTTTCCGATCATATCTTTGAACATCGAATTCATTAAACGTTGATAGGTGGCCCCAGCATTTTTCAACCCAAATGACATAACTCTATAGCAAAAAATGCATTTATTTGTCATAAATGAAGTAAACAACTTGTCCTCACAATGCATAAAAATTTGATTATATCCCTTAAAAGCATCTAACATACTAAGGAATTCAAAGCCACAGGCCGCATCCACCATCATGTCAATGGCCGGCAGCGGATACGGATCCTTCGGGCATGCTTTATTCAAATCAGTAAAATCAATACAAACTCTCCAGCCACCATTCGACTTTGGGACCACCACTGGATTCGCGACCCAATCCGCGTATCTAACATGCTCTATGAATCCTGCCTGCAACAAACTTTCCACCTCCTCATCAATCGCCCTCTCTTTCCCAGGGGAAAACTTCATCTTCTTCTGATGAACTGATCGCACATATGGGTTAACATTGAATCTATGAGAACAGACTTGGGGATCAACCCCCACATAATCCTGATAAGACCAAGCGAAAACATCTACATTACATTGCAAAAAAGAAATTACCTCCTTCTCAACCTCTGGTGACAACTTGGAACCGATCGTCACTGTCATTTCAAGATTACCGGGGAATAAATGCACTGTCTTGATTCCCAAAGGCTCCATCTTCATATCGTTCTCTTTAAACTTCCTAAGAGACGGTCCGTCATTTGTGTCAATAACTTCATCGGACGAGAATTCCACCATACAAACAGGTAACTTCGCTTTAGATCCATCCATACTACTCCTACACATCACATTATAACAAGAGCGCGCCAGCTCTTGATCTCCCTTCATCTTCCCAACCCCTAACTGTGTTGGGAACTTCATCATCAAATGTGGTTGAGACACCACAGCTCCAAATAAGTTCTGATATTAACCGGGTATATTCTCTTGTATTTATCCATACCCGGGGACTCGTCCGACTCCGTTACTGGTATTTTCGGTATTTTCATATTTTTATCGGATGACATTCTCAAGTGGTATTCTCACAATTTTGGCCCGCCGGGCCCCATATAAAAGTCTCTGTAAGCATTTTGAGATGTTTCGGGTCATTTCGGCCCCGGACGGGGCCAGAGGTATTTTCGTAATTTGCCACCCGGGAGCTCACCGGTCAGGTGCAATGATGTTATGTGGCCGCGTATTCGCTATCTGGAAGCAGTGGATTATTTTACGAGGTCCTCCGATATTTTCTCATCGATATTCCCGCCTAATTATAGACCGAGACGCATTTCCGAAGTTCTGTTGCAGAATGTCATTTCTTCTAATTTAATTGGATATTATTTAGTTGACTTGGGCTTAATCTAATGAAATTGGGTTCTTGGGCCTAAACTTGTTGATTGGGCTACATTCCTCTATAAATAGGAGTCCTAAGGCATTGAGAAAGGATTCGTACCCCTTTTCGCATCTTCTAAGGCAAGACTTTCGCTCCAAATCGCGAGACTTCGTATTTCAGTCACTGTTCGTGAGAACTCGCACCTAAACTCGCGACCACCCTCATCTTGGTCACTATTCGCGAGAACTCGCACCAGTTCGCGCGGCCACCCTCATCTGGTCATTATTCGCGAGAACTCGTACCAGTTCGCGCGGCCACCCTCATCTGGTCATTATTCGCGAGAACTCGTACCAGTTCGCGCGGCCACCCTCACCTGGTTACTATTCGCGAGAACTCGCATCTGCAGTTACTATTCGCGAGTTCCTGATCGTACAGTGTTCTCTGCACTGTTTGTACAGTGCCGGCTGCGCTGCTAGTACAGTATTTTCTGCAAGTTATCAACCACAACTCGCGGCTGTCAGCTTTCCGAGCCCGACTGAGTGTTTTCGATCGTTTCACGAGCCGTTTTCACCCGTATTATCATTATCATCTCATTGTAATTGTATTCTCCGAATTTTAAAGTGGAAACCAAGGTAGAGCTTTGCTCTCCCGAGGAAGTAAGCCCACACATTGTGGGCCTAACCTCGTATATCGCTCGTGTCCCACAAACAATCTAATTTCGAGTAAATTATAAATTGACTGATCTAAAAATAAATACCCAAAATATTTTTAGGCTAGATCAGTTTGGTGCCGTCCGTGGGGACTCGAGATTTTTATCCCATTGAGAGCTTTATTGCTGAGTTCGGATTTATATTATCATGACTACTCGGAATTCTAATGAAGATACTTTTGATGAAGAATTTGAGGCGGATCCTATTCCTCAAATTAATGATGATTTTGCTGTGTTACCGGGGGNCTCTTCTTCTGATGAACTGGTCGCACATATGGGTTAACATTGAGTCTATGAGAACAGACTTGGGGATCAACCCCCACATTATCCTGATAAGACCAAGCGAAAACATCTACATTACTTTGCAAAATAGAAATTACCTCCTTCTCAACCTCTGGTGACAACTCGAAACCGATCGTCACTATCTTTTCAATATTACCGGGGAATAAAGGCACTGTCTTGATTCCCAAAGGCTCCATCTTCATATCGTTCTCTTTAAACTTCCTAAGAGACGGTCTGTCATTGGAATCAATAACTTCATCGGAAGAGAATTCCACCATACAAACGGGTATCTTCGCTTTTGATCCATCCATACCACTTCTACACATCACAGTATAACAAGAGCGCACCAGCTCTTGATCCCCCTTCATCTTTCAAACCCCTAACGGTGTTGGGAACTTCATCATCAAATGTGGTTGAGATACCACAGCCCCAAATAGGTTCAAACAACTTCTCCCAATGATCGCATTATAAGGGAGTATAGGGAGATCCACCACCACAAATTCTACCATCAAAGTCCTTGATATTTCGGATCGCCCAAGGTTACTGGTAGAAAAACAGATCCCTCAACAGCAACAACACTGTTATTAAAACAGACTAACTTTGTATGTACGGGCTGGAGCTGGGTGGTTCCCTTCATTGCCATCTGCTCAAAAGCTGCAAGAGTCAAAATATTGGTAGCAGCTCCGGTGTCCACCAAGACTCGTGAAACGGGATGATTAGCAATAATAGGAGAGACAACCAACGCATTGTCTTGTGGGGAGAAAACCCCAGATAAATCCTCAGGTCCGAAAGAGATCGTCATCCTGTCCAAATCTATCAACTGGACCGTGTTAATTTCCATGAATCACCCCTGCTGGTGTAGTGCGTGATAAGAACGTTTACGGGCACGATTCGAATCACCGGCGCTTCTTCCCCCAGCGATAGTCATAATGTTGGGGCCTAGATTACCCCATCTCAGTTGAGCATTCTCAACATTCAAAATCGGTTGGCCCGGGTCTGAGCCAGCTGGAGGAGGAGGTAGTGCTTGCTGATTTGCCGGGGCTGGTGGGTAAGCTTCATACCTGTACCCTTGCTGATTTCTTTGCGGCTGATTTCTGCAGCGACCACGATAGTGGTTTCCTCTTCCTCCTTCTCTCTGGTTTTGTCTACCACCATTAAAGAATCCTCTCTGGCCTCCTGCTTGACGCTGGCCACGCTGTCCTCCATATCCACGCCCTCTCATGTTTGGCCTTGGCGCATCGGCTTTCGGGGGTTTAAGTGATGCCCCAACTGGGACACTTACATCAATCTTTCCCAGCTTGGACTCCGGTAGAGCCTCCACAGTACTGATCAGTTCATCAAGCTGACCCAATTCTAGCAACCTTTCCACTTCAGACATTAATTCCTGGAAATCATTCGTTGCGTGTCCAAAACTCCTATGAAAACGGCAAAATACCTGGGACTCGTAAGTCCCCGACGTTGGTTCTTGCAAAGGAGGAAGGCAACGAAGAGATCCACCCTTCTTTTGCTCATTTATGGCAAAAATCTGTTCATAATTGTACGTAGTAAACACTCTCAACTTAGACTTTGCAGGCTGGACAATAATATCCAGCCCACGACTTGCAACAATATTATGAGACCCATACGCCCGAATCTCGATAACCCCGTGATCCCGCAATCCTTCATCTTCTCGGATGTACTGTGTACATCTCAATGCCAAATCCTCCATACTTTCCGGGGGGTCTCGATTCAAAGAGTTACATAACGGGTGTCCAGCTAGAATAAGCTGGAGCACCCCAACCTTCTAACTTACAGTAATCCGAGGTATCTTCCTACACTCGGCCTCAAAACGGGTAATAAAACCCAACAACCTTTCCGAAGAATCATACCGTAACGCGGTCAAAGAAGTAATAGACTTTATTGGTTCATTGAAAGGCTCGAAAGCTGAATAGAATTGATCCTTGAAGTCCAGATATCAAACAATCGAGCGCCTCGGTAACCGGTTAAACCATCGTAGGGCTGATTCCTTAAGAGAAGCGGCAAAAACGAAGAACATGGCCGCATCACTGAAATTCATCAAACTTACATGAATCTCCAAATTCGATGTATGAGCATGTGGGCCAGTCGACCCGCGATACTGCGAAAGATCCTTGGGCATTTCAATAAACTCAGAACGGGTGGCACTAATAATTGCCGTGGAAAACGGAGATAAAGCATTTGAAGTGTTCCACGGACTATGCAAAACTTTCATTGATGGCAGAAATTTTCCTCGACTGCCAGTGGGCTCATTAGCCCTCTCATTCTCAGTATAATCTCCCTCATCAGCTGAGGTCTGATGAGTATCTCGGGTATGCTCCCCGTACACTCGTCTCCTTTCCTGGCCAAGAGCCAGGTCGGCCTCTAATTGATTCATCCTGGCCTCGTTTTGTTCCATCTTCCCACTCATCTCCTTAAACTTTAACTCGATCAACTCTCCAATCTTTTGCAGAGTATCGTTCTGCTCTCTGGTTGCTGCAGTATTTCCTCGCGGTTCCGGAACGCGATCGGTATCCTCCTCTGCCACCTCATGATTCACGGGATCCGGAGTAACATTGTTCCTCCGGGCTCTCCTTTGAGCTTCGACTTGCTCTAACTGAGCGATTAAACTACGCATTCGCTCTTCAAAATCTTCATCTATTTCCGTTTTATCCGCAGATCTCGAGCGTGCAGGTGGCGAAAGGTGGGCATTATTACGTACCGCAACTCGGCCAACTCTTGCGAATTCATAACAGTTAGATAAGCACTAGCGTGATTATGGGTAAAAATTGGGTGCCCTTACGGACGAAAACCCGCTCCGGGAGGGCCGAATAGTTACATTTTGAGCAGGGGGCTCCTCCAAAACTGACGACCGAGCCCCCGGTAACGCAGCAAACTCATCATTAGCCTGAGGAATAGGATCCACCTCAATTTCTTCATCAAAAATATCTTCATCAGAATTCCGAGCATTCATGATAATAGAAATCCAAACTCAGCAATAAAGCTCTCAATGGGATAAAAATCTCGGGTCCGCACGGACGGCGCCAAACTGATCTAATCTAAAAATATTTTGGGTATTTATTTTTAGATGAGTCAATTTTTTAAATATTCGGAATTTAGTTTATGTGGGGACACGAGCGATATACGAGGTTGGACCTACAATGTGTTGGCTTACGTCCTCGGGAGAGCGAAGCTCTACCTTGGTTTTCACTATGATTTTCAACAAATACAAGTACAATGATATAATAACAGCAATATGGATGAGAACGGCTCGGAAAACGATCGAAAACACTCCGTTACGTCAAAACTGCCAAAAACTCGCGAGTGAGGGGGTGGTCGCGAGTTTTCGTACGAAAACTTGCGAATGGCACTATTCCAGCAAGGTCTAGCGAACAGTAAGCGCCTAACAGACACTCGCGAACAGTAACTCCGAACAAGAACTTGCGAACAATAACTTCTATGGCAGTCGCGAGAATTGGTGCGACATCTCGCGAATAGTGGCACAAACGGTGTGGTCACGAGATTTGGTACGAAATATCGCGAACAGTGGCTGAAAAACGAAGTCTCGCGAATCCTGATGGAAGTCTTGCCTTGGGAGATACAAAAAGAGTCAGGGCCCCTTTTCAGTGACTTGGGGCTCATATTTATAGAGAAATCAAGCTCAATTAATATTTTTCAGGCCCAAGAGCCCAATTTCACTGGATTAAACCCAAAGTACCTAAATAATATTCAATGAAATTAGAATAAATGCCGTTCCGCAATAGAACTTCGGAAATGCATCACGATCGAGAATTATCCGGAAATATCGATGAGAAAATACAGGAGAACTTCGTAAAATAACTCACTGCTTCCAGATGTCGAATATACAACCTCAAATATCGCCATAACTTACCAGCATGCTTCTCGGGTGCCAAATTACGAAAATACCATTGGCCCTATCTGGGGCCGAATTTACCCGAGACTGCTAGAAACGTTAGTCAAATGCAAATATGTGGTCCACGGGGAATCCAAATTACGAGAATACCCCCAAAACTGTTGAGTGACGTAAATACACGAGAATACCAAGAATACCGAAAATACCATCTAGCTACGTCGGAAGAGCTCCTCGGGCGTCGTGATACCGAAAACATCCCCGGGTAATATCACACTCGAATGTGCACCATGTGCCGAGAACGAACATGAAACCTTTGCCAACAACATGTCCATTTGATACTTGTGGGATCGATATTTTATGTCAATTTCTAACTGCACCTAGCCAAAAGAAATTTTGTATTGTGGTTGTGGAACATTTTCTAAGTGGATAGAAGTTGAAGCTGTAGCCCGAGTCCGGGAACAAGAAGTTATAAGTTTTCTTTGGAGATATATTAGATGTCGATTCGGAATCCCCAGGATTCTGGTATTAGATAATGAAACGCAATTCTCAGGGAAACGTGTGAACGAATGGTGTGAGTGTTATGGTATTCAGCAAGGATTTACATCCGTGGCACATCCAGAAACGAACGGGCTTACAGAAGTTATTAATTGTTTCATATTGCAACAACAAAAAACAAAGATAGATGAATCAAAAGTCTCATGGATAGATGAGCTGCATAATGTGATGTGGGCATATCGGATGTCACCAAGGGCTACCACCGCATATAGCCCGTTTTCCTTGGTATATGGTTCTGAAGTCGTTTCTCTGGTAGAGGTAACTATTTTATCCAAGAGAGTCATTGCTTACAATGAAGTATTGAATGAGGATATGCAAAATTTGGATCTTTATTGTGTTGACGATCTTAGAGACAGAGCCGCCATATGAATGGAGGTATGCAAAAAGCGGATGGCTAAAAAGCATGACAAAAATGTGCGCCCTATGTTATTAAAAGTTGGGGATTTAGTCCTAAAGATAGTGGAAGTCTCGAAGCCTGTTTGTAGTAGCCAGGAAAAAGGTATGATGGAACAAATAGTAGCGAATGTAGCGGTAAAGTCTAGACAAGGAATAACGAGGGATACGAGAACGAAAATACGTAAAAGTAAACGATAAATAGAAAAGTAAAGTAAAAGATAAAGGAGGGGTCAAAAAACAAAGGAAGGAGGGGTTAAAGTGTGAATTAGAAAAGTTAGGATGTCTATAAATAGGGGTGGGGAGGCACAAAAACGAGATAATCATCATTAAGACACGAAAATTCGAAAATTGCCGTGAAGAAGGAAAATTATCGCGAAAATTTTGTGGTGCAAAATTGTCGCGGATTTTTACGTGTGGAAAAATATCGCGGATTTTCGGACGAGCAATTATTGTCGCGGAAATGAGGAAGAACGAAATTGTCGCGGAAATTTACGAAGTGTAAAATTGTCGCGGATTTCCACTTATAGCACAAATTATCGCGGATTTGAGCATTGCATGAAATTGTCGCGGATTACGGCCCCAGTGTAGAATTGTCGCGGATTTCGGTCCCAGTGTAGAATTGTCACGGATTTCAAGGAAGAAGTGAATTATCGCGGAAATACTATGTTCGAGTGTTTTCGTTTCGTCTCAACATCGGATCGTGGGAGGAAAAGGACACGTAGGGTCGACGGTAATGACATAGTTAACAATAAGATAATAACGTCGGAATTCGAATAACTAAGACATGTTAGGAAATGCAGGGAAGCACGAAAAGATTATAACAAGCTAAAGCGAACGGTAAGCGGAGTGAACACAATATAGTAAGGGAAGGTTCAGACTTAGGGAATGGGATTGGGTTAATAAAGAAGAAAGGAAAGACACGAATGAACGAGATAAATGTTAATAAGTCTGGGGGTGAGGAAGGATGGACCGTCCGACCGAACCCTGCATCGTGCCTAGTACACGATTCGCCAAAGGAAGGGCATGCCGGATGAAGGGAACGATAATTTCCAAAGAGGAAAAGTGTAACGACCCTAATTTGGGCCTAGTTGTTTTGCTAAAATATGATAATTAAAAACGGAATATTCGAATGCAAACTTAAAACATAGGATGTAATAACCGAGAAAAAGGTACGACGAATCAAATAGTAGGGAATGTAACGGTAAAGTCTAGACGAGAGATAACGAGGGATACGGGAACGAAGGAACGTAAAAGGAAACGAAAAATAGAAAAGTAAAGAAAAAGATAAAAGAGGGGTCAAAAGCAAAGGAAGGAGGGGTTAAAGTGTGAATTAGAAAAGTTAGAATGTCTATAAACATGGGTGAGGATGCCCAAAAACGAGTTAATCATCATTAAGACACGAAAATTCGAAAATTGCCGCGAAGAAGGAAATTGTCGCGGAAATTACGAAGGGTAAAATTGTCGCGGAAATTTCGAAGGGTAAAACTGTCGCGGAAATTTACGAAGGGCAAAACTGTCGCGGAAATTACGGAGGGCAAAATTGTCGCGGAAATTACGAAGGGCAAAATTGTCCGGGAATTTTGTATTGTGGTTGTGGAACATTTTCTAAGTGGATAGAAGTTGAAGCTGTAGCCCGAGTCCGGGAACAAGAAGTTATAAGTTTTCTTTGGAGATATATTAGATGTCGATTCGGAATCCCCAGGATTCTGGTATTTGATAATGAAACGCAATTCTCAGGGAAACGTGTGAACGAATGGTGTGAGTGTTATGGTATTCAGCAAGGATTTACATCCGTGGCACATCCAGAAACGAACNTAGGCAGAGAGGAAAGAAGGCTCAGAAACAAACAAATCCCCATGGTGAAAGTACAATGGTCCAATCAAGGAGAGAGGGAAGCTACATGGGAAACATAACGAGAAATTAGACAAAGAGCCCCGGAGTTAATGGAAGATTGGTACGCACGAGTTTCGAGACGAAACTCAAAATGAGTGCGGAAGGATGTAATAACCGAGAAAAAGGTACGACGAAACAAATAGTAGGGAATTTAACGGTAAAGTCTAGACGAGAGATAACGAGGGATACGGGAACGAAGGAACGTAAAAGGAAACGAAAAATAGAAAAGTAAAGAAAAAGATAAAAGAGGGGTCAAAAGCAAAGGAAGGAGGGGTTAAAGTATAAATTAGAAAAGTTAGAATGTCTATAAACATGGGTGAGGATGCCCAAAAACGAGTTAATCATCATTAAGACACGAAAATTCGAAAATTGCCGCGAAGAAGGAAATTGTCGCGGAAATTACGAAGGGTAAAATTGTCGCGGAAATTTACGAAGGGCAAAACTGTCGCGGAAATTTACGAAGGGCAAAACTGTCGCGGAAATTACGGAGGGCAAAATTGTCGCGGAAATTACGAAGGGCAAAATTGTCGCGGATATTACGAAGAGTAAAATTGTTGCGGATTTCCAGTAAGGCATAAATTATCGCGGATTTCATCCCCAGTGTAGAATTGTCGCGGATTTCGATCCCAGTGTATTATTATCGCGGATTTCAAGGCAGAGGTGGATTGTCGCGGAAATACTAAGTTCGAGTGTTTTCGTTCCGCCTCGAAGTCGGATCGTGGGAGGAAAAGGACACGTAGGGTCTACGGTAATCACATAGTTAACAATAAGATAATAACGTCGGAATTCGAATAACTAAGACTTGTTACGAAATGCAGGGAAAGCACGGGAAGATGATAACAAGCTAAAGCGAACGGTAAGCGGAGTGAACACAATATAGTACGGGAAGGTTAAGACTTAGGAAACGGGATTGGATTAATAAAGAGGAAAGGAAAAAACACGAATGAACGGGATAAGTGTAAATAAAGACTCGGGGTGAGGAAGGATTGACCGTCCAACCGAACCCGGCATCGTGCCTAGTACACGATTCGCCAAAGGAAGGGCATGCCTGATGAAGGGAACGATAAGTTCCAAAGAGGAAAAGATACGTACGAAAAGGGCAGAACGGATCCGGGTGGAAAAAGGGGTATCGCCAAAGTAACCACCCGGGGAAGGGAAGCATATGTCCCGTCGAGTCATCCAACAATTAACGGTTGGCTTGGGCGGGACATGCACCGAGCATGTTACTCTCAGCAACAGTAAAGTTAAAGTATAATGGGAATGACAAGGGTAAAAGAAGAAGGAAATAAGAAAACGGTTAAATGGAATTATTCATGTGGGTGTATACGGTTTAAATTAAGAAATGTAATGATAATGTATAGTGTGGGTGAAGTTTCCTTTAATAGATTGTGACCGCTTTACAGATTTTGTAGGTGACGCAGACGAGGTATGAGAGGGGCATGGGAAGGAGGTCGTCGGTTGTCCGGTGATAGAGTCCGGTCCTTTGGAGAACACTCTAAATTATGCTGTCGAACTTTGATGTTTTCGAACTACGTTTTAAGTTTACATTCGATTGCTTCCGTTTTATTTAGCACGTTTTAAGAAAACAGCTAGGCCCAAATTAGGGTCGTTACAACGTTGGTAAGCTAGATCCAAAGTGGGAAGGTCCTTATAGAGTAACGGCAGTTGTGAGTGATGGAACATATAAAATTGCGAATATGAGCAGAGAGGAGCTGCAACGGACTTGACATATTCCCATTTTGCGCAAGTATTATGTATATACGTGACTCTTTGATCTTTGTATAATAAAATTTCCCCTTTCTTTATGGTCATATTCTAATTTTTTAAGTATCTTTTTTGACGACATGAATTCAATCGACTAGGGGACTTGTAAGATAGGAGTAGGTCCATTCCATTTTAGTATGATGGAGGATGGAATAAATTAATAGGTTTGGTTAGAAATGCAATGTACCACCTGTCTTGTAGTCGATCAATTTCAAACTCGTCAAATTAGATACTGTGTCAAAATGCTTTGAACACGATGAGTCTTCTTTTCCGCGGCAGAATCGTCTGTACATATATACTATTGGATTATGTCAAGGGACAAGATTTATTATAAGATAGACGGCTTAGTACTGAGCATGTTTCCGTGACAAACCAGGGTTCCTTTTTAACTCGACTCCTCCATGACATGCCGGAAAGGATCGCGCCCTCGTCGGAGGCTGGTTCATTTCCGCATTGGCCCGGGGTGAAAGTTTATACCGGCATCAAGAGTGTGATGCCGCGGTGCAAGTTTATACTGCGATGACCACGGTGCAATGCCGATGGGACAGTGTGATGCCACATTGCAAGTTTATACTGTGATGACCACGGTGCAATGCCGATGGGACAGTGTGATGCCACGGTGCAAGTTTATACCGTGATGACCACGGTGCAATGCCGATGGGACAGTGTGATGTCGCGGTGCATGTTTATACCGCGATGACGACGTTGCAATGCCGATGGGACAATGTGATGATGCGGTGCAAGTTTATACAGTGATGACCATGGTGCAATGCCGATGGGACAGTGTGATGGCCGCGGGTGTAAGTTTATACCGGCGGCAAAAGTGTGATGGCCCCAAGAGCAAGTATATGCCGGCGGCGAAAGTGTGATGACCCCGGGTGCAAGTTTATACCGGTGGCGAAAGTGTGTTGACCCCGGATGCAAATTTTTGCCGGAGGGAAAGTAAGATAATCTCGAGTTCAAATAACTACTCATTTAAAAGGCATGTTTGCCAAAATCTAATATCATAAAGGATAAGATATTTTCGACTGATATTGAAATGGCCAAAGGTCAAACCCCATTAGACATGATCGTATCTATGGTTTTCACTTGATGTAATAGTATAATTAATGGGGACTCTTATGCGTACTCGGAGTTATCGAAAAATATTATTTGTATGACTATCCAGCGTCATACCCGAGTCGAAGCATATCTTGGACTCAGGCAATCCTCGTTGAAGGATTATTTATCTTTGATCGGCAAATTATATAGAAAGTTATTATTATTTCGGAGGCTAATTTCTCAAATTGAATTATTCGGAGTTATATTTTCCTTGAAATAAGATGAGAAATTTAAAAGAAACGAATGTTATATGGAAAGCTATTATTATTTCGGAGGCTAATTCCTCCAGCTGGATATTCGATATTCTATTTTTATTAAATTTTGATGAAAAATTGAAAAGAAAGGAAAGCAAATTCTTATATACACTAGGGAAGACATAACGAGGAGAGATTACAAAAGTGAAGAAACTATATTAAGAAGTTTAATTCTTCTTCTTCTGGGAGCTCGAACCTTCACCGGTTTCACTGGGGCGCTTTTTTATTATTTTGATCGTCGGAGGAGATGTATCAAACATGTCTTTGACAAATTCCGCATCGGTTAGTTTTCTCGGGACGAAGCCTGCCATTTAAGTCTCATGGCGATCCCGAGCTTCTATCACATTAGCGGGAATATATATTGGAGGGTCACGTTGACCCATCACTTCCTCATGCCTAAGGAGATCCGCCACGAGGGGACCCACCGGTTCTCAGAATAGTGGAGCCAGCCTTTGGAATGCGTATGATGGCGGGCCCTCTTTAGTCTAGATCTCCTCCGAGAAAAATTGTCGATGCAAGTCTTCCTCCTGATTAAAAAGGGAGCGCCCCGAATGGATCTTGAGAGCAATCCAATTTCTCCGCCGCAAGGACAAGTTCGAACTTCATGGAGAGGCTAGGATCTAACTTCTCGTTTTCCACCTACGATAACGATATGCCCAAAATTCATTGAGTCTGGTCACTCCCCCTCAGAAAGTACAGGACGGATGATTTTGCATTCGCTAGGGCGGCCAAATTCCGGAAAGTCGGCGAATGTACCATGAACTCCCATATCAACTTCCAGAAACAATCATTTAACTGGCGCGGCAACCTAGTTGCCCGAGCCCTGAGACCATCATCGGAGAGAGAAGCTCTACCTTGGCTTCCACTATAATAATCAAAGGATACAAGTACAATCATGACATAATGATAATCCGAATGAAAGCGGTACGAAAAACTATCGAATCAACTCTGTCGGGCCGTGGACCAAGCTAGTCGTGAGATATTGACAAAATCTCGCGAGTAGATACGAAATGTCGCGACCATGTGCACAATCTCGCGGATGAGGGCGAACACTCGAGACTCCATGGAGTAAGTGACGAAAAGTGGCGAGTGAGGGGGGCATATGACGAATTCTCGCGAGTAGATACGAAATGTCACGACTCCATGGAGTAAGTGTCGAAAAGTCGTGAGTGAGGGGGGCATGTGACGAAATCTCGCGAGTAGATACGAAATGTCGCGACCATGTCCACAATCTCACGGATGAGGGCGAAAAGTTGCGACTCCATGGAGTAAGTGACAAAAAGTCGCGAGTGAGGGGGGCATGTGACGAAATCTCGCGACTACGGGCATGGATGCATATTCTCGCGACTTTTTGAGCGAAATGTCGCGAGTCATGGGTTTCAATGAGGGTCTCGTGACTTTTTAGTAAAAAGTCGCGACTAGGGGATAAACTCAAAAAATCGAGAGCATTGAGAAGCGTGCCAATAGTCTCAACCCTTTTATGGGGGCCTAAGGTCTTATATTTATAAAAAAACTCGGCCCAATAAGTCAACTTAAGGTTCAAAAGCCCAATCTTAGTAAAATTAGCCCAACTTACTTAGAAAATATCCAATTAAAACGGAGTAAGTTTCACAGCGTCCCGGAACTTCAAAAATGCACCCTGATCGAACATGAATAACACGTAATGCCGAGAAAATACCCGGGAATACTCTTTTATCAGTTCATCGTCTCGAAATGCTTAGGAGGTAACGATAAAATATCGCCTTAGGTCGCCAACGAGTTTGTCGAGTGCCAAATTACGAAAATACCCCTAGCATCATTTCCGACCGAAATCATCCAAAACAGCTCAAAGCACCATCATAATCCCCATACGTGGGCCTGGAATGCCCAAATTATGAGACTACCCCCGAAATTTCATTACTCAATAAATATAATAAAAGATCAAAAATATCATTTAGCCACATCGGACGAGCCCCGGGGGTATCATAATTACATAAATAACCCCTGACAATATCAACAGTCCCCTGGTATTCAGATTCAGATTGTGAGTCGTAAACCACATTATATCAGCTAGTCTAGAAATCTAGAACTCGTTCATAAACTTTTTAACAATACCATGAATAAGGTCAAAGTCATCTCGTTATTACTAACGGAATCAGATTCCGAGATGAATTGAGAATTTCACGCTTTTCAACTCAGAGTGTACGCTCTTATACATATCACTCTTTAATTTGCATACTTGTGCGCTTCGTTATTGACTGAAATTCTGATGCATCGCTTCGATTTGTTAGTATTACTCGATCGAACTTAGAAAATATTTCTCAACTTTCATCAAGGGGTTTTAGTTTCGCCTAGGGGTTCTCGCTTTCTTCTTAGTCAAAGTTCGCTTTGCATAACTTTGAGGGTTCGCTCGACTCCTTAACACCACAATTCAATCTTGTTCCCGTTGTATATTTTTTCCAGCATCATATAGTTTTTTCCACAAAACATCGAGCTCATATATTTTTCCAACATGAGATATCCACATTTTCGAGCAAGAAAATCACTTTGCCGCCCTTGTCAGAAGGTTGATACTTATTCCTATGTCATTCCCACTAATTTACAATTATCGGCTACCATAAGGTCGATACAGTCTTCTACTACATAAGGGTTGCAATCCGATACACTTTCTTCATCTATATCACTCTCATGTTAGGAATCCCGTATCCTCACAATACATAACAAGCTCCAAGCTCAGCACAAGAGCTCTCAATGGGATTAAGTCTCGGGTCCCCACGGATGGCGCCAAACTGATCTCGTCTAAAAATATTTTAGAGAGTTTGTTTTAGATGAGTCAATTTTTAATTACTCGAAATTTAATTGTTGTGGGGACACGAGTGATATACGAGGTTGGGCCCACAATGTGTGGGCTTACGTCATCGGGAGAACGAAGCTCTACCTTGGTTTCCACTATAATAATCAAAGGATACAAGTACAATCATGACATAATGATAATCCGAATGAAAACGGTACGAAAAACGAACGAATCCACTCCGTCGCGCTGTGGACCAAGCTAGTCGCGAGATATTGACAAAATCTCGCGAGTAGATACGAGATGTCGCGACCATGTGCACATTCTCGTGGATGAGCGCGAAAACTCGAGACTCCATGGAGTAAGTGACGAACTGTGGACCAAGCTAGTCGCGAGATATTGACAAAATCTCGCGAGTAGATACGAGATGTCACGACCATGTGCACATTCTCGCGGATGAGCGCGAAAACTCGAGACTCCATGGAGTAAGTGACGAAAAGTCACAAGTGAGGGGGCATGTGACAAAATCTTGCGAGTAGATACAAAATGTCGCGACCATGTGCACAATCTCGCGGATGAGAGCGAAAAGTCGCGACTCCATGGAGTAAGTGACGAAAAGTCGCTACTGAGTGGGGCATGTGACGAAATCTCGCCACTACGGGCATGGATGCATATTCTCTCAACTTTTTGAGTGAAATGTCGCGAGTCATGGGTCTCAATGAGGGTCTCGCAACTTTTTGGCAAAAAGTCGCGACTGGGGGATAAACTCAAAAAATCGGCAGCATTGGGAAGCGTGCCAAGAGTCTCAACCCTATTATGGGACCTAGGGTCTTGTATTTATAGAAAAACTTGGCCCAATAAGTCAACTTAAGGTCCAAAAACCCAATCTTAGTAAAATTAGCCCAACTTACTTAGAAAATATCCAATTTAAATGGAGTAAGTTTCACAGCGTCCCGGAACTGCAAAAATGCACCCCGATCGAACATGAATAACACGTAATGCCGAGAAAATACCCGGGAATACTATTTTACCAGTTGATCATCTCCAAATGCTTAGGAGGTAGCCAAAAATATCGCCTTAGGTCGCCAACGAGTTTTTCGAGTGCCAAATTACAAAAATACCCCTGGCATCATTTCCGACCGAAATCATCCGAAACAACTCAAAACACCATCATAATCCCCATACGTGGGCCGGAATGCCCACATTACGAGACTACCCCCGAAATTACATTACTCAATAAATATAGTAAAAGATCAAAAATATCATTTAGCCACGTCGGACGAGCCCCGGGGGTATCATAATTACATAAATAACCCGGGGCAATATTAGTAGTGCAACCCAATTATAACACTCCCGATCCATCAATAATGAAGTCCAATAAATAAGGGCGATACGCAAATATAGTCCCCACTGTTTAGGCATAATGGCAAATTGAGTCCCCACTGTTTATGCATAATGGCAAATTGAGTCCCCACTGTTTATGCATAATGGCAAATTGAGTCCCCACTGTTTTAAAGTTTTGGCAATTTTGAACCCCAAAGTTTTAGAATGGCAAAACAGGTCTCCGACTTTTGTATGGTTTGGCAAAATAGTCCCCATTGTTTATCAATTTCGGCAATGTTAGTCCCCAAACAAAAACAATGGCGTATTTGATCCTCATAATTTCAAAGTTTTAGCAAAAAAAGTCCCCAACGGTGTTAGAGATTCTCAACGATTTGAAATATGACAATTACGATCGTTAAATAAATTTGCAACGGTGTTCCTCAACGTTTTGAAAAACGTAAACTTGGGGACTAGTTTTGCCACCAAACGTAAATAATGAAGACTAGTTTTGCATTTTTTAAACTTTGGGGACTAATTATGAACTTTGGTGATTGAATTTGCCAAATTTTACAAACTATGGGGATGAATATTGCCAATTAACCCTAAGTTTGGGGACTCTATACGCCAAAAAAAAATTTGGGGACCAAATTTGCTAAAATCAACAAAATTTGGGGACCAAACCTGCCATTTTCTCAATAAATAATGATCCAATAATCTCCAAATTATGCACAATGGTCTGCTAAATAAGTAACCCGACCCAAATACTACGAAAAGCTACAAGCCAAGTTAATTATCAAATTATCTCGATTTTCTTCATTTCTTGAGTGAGGAACAACTATATAGAAATATGTGTGTCCTCAAATACCAAATTTATCACGACGATACCAGTGTTGATCAACCTCTACAAGTACAAAGTCATGGACTAGATTCCTTGGCGAAGATCAATGCACATTTGGAAACTCTCCACCAACCGTCCCCAAGAGACGTTCGATATCCCTTAGAATCTAACTTGATGCATGGATAAACATCATGTTCTCCAAAGTCCAAGTGGAATATTTTATTGGTATATCACCCCGTCTGTAATAGCCAGGAAAAAGGTATGATTACAATAGTAGTGGTAAAGTCTAGATGATGAATAATGAGGGATACGGGAACGAAAATAAACGATAAAGGGAACGAAAGATTGAAAGGTAAAACAAAAGATAAAGGAGGGGTCAAATAAAGGAGGTGAATTTGGGAAGTTAAAATGCCTATAAATAGAGATGGGGAGGCCCAAAAATGAGTTAATTATCATTAAGCCACGAAAATCCGGAAATTGTGGCGAAAGAAGGAAAATATCGCGAATTTTACGAAGGCAATTAATGTCGCGCAAATTTCACCCTTAAAAATTATCGCAGATTTGATGTGGTGAGAAAATTGTCGCGGATTTTTGGGAAGGCAATTATTGTCGCGAAAAGTTCCTCTTTGAAATTTGTCGCGAAAACGTGAAGGGCAAAAATTATCGCATAAATGAGTGAATAACAAAATTGTTGCGAAAATGCTTGAAGTGTAATATTATCGCTCAATTTAGTTCTAGCATAAATTGTCGCGGATTTTGGTTCCAGCATAAAATTGTCGGGGATTTCAAGGAAGAAGTGATTTATCGCGGAAATACTAAGTTTGAGTGTTTTCGTTACGTCTCAACTTCGGATCGTGGGAGGAAAAGGACACATAGGGTCTACGGTAATCACAAAGTTAACAATAAGATAATAATGTCGGAATTCGAGTACCTAAGACCTGTTACGAAATGCAGGGAAGCACGGAAAGATTATAGCAAGTGAAAGCAAACGGTAAGCGGAGTGAACACAATATAGTAAGGGAAGGTTCAGACATAGGGAACAGGATTGGGTCATTAAATAAGAAAGAAAAAGACACGAATGAATTAGATAAATGTTAATAAGACTCGGGGTGCGGAAGGATGGACTGTCCGACCGAACCCGACATCGTGCCTAGTACACGATTCGCCAAAGGAAGTGCATGCCTGATGAAGGGAACGACAAGTTCCAAAGATGGAAAGATATGTACGAAAAAGGGTAGAACGGATCCGGGTGTAAAAAAGGGTAGCGCCTAAGTACCCACCCAGGGAAGGGAAGCATATGGCCCGTCGAGTCATCCAACAGCTAACGGTTAGCTTGGGCGGGACATGTACCGAGCATGTTACTCTCGGCAACAGTAAAGTAAAGTATGAGGGGAATGATAAAGGTAGAAGAAGAAGGAAATAAGAAAACAGTTAAATGGAATGATTCACGCGTGTGTATACTGTTTAATTAAGAAATGAAAGGATAATGTGTAGCGTGTGCGAAGTTTCCTTTAATAAATTGTGACCGCTTTACAAATTTTGTTGGTGACGCGGACGACTTATGAGAAGGGCATGGGAAGGAGGTCGTCGGTTGTCCGGTGATAGAGTCCGGTCTTTTGAGAACTCTCTAAATTATGTTGTTAAACTTTGATGTTTTCGAACTACGTTTTAAGTATACATTCGAACGTTTCGTTTTATTTAGCACGTTTTATCAAAACAGCTAGGCCCGAATTAGGGTCGTTACAAAATGGTATCAGAGCATAACATCGTTACTAAACCAGTAACGGTGCAGTCCTACGTAGAAGAGTCAAGGAAACTCATAGGAGGACAACCGACCATAGTAAGGGGTGTGAATAGAATGTAACGGATGACATGAGTAAGCAAAGACATAACGAAAGCATAATGTAGGAATGGCTCCTATGACGAGAGCATGGAAACCGAGAGGAGGATAGCAATGCATCAGAACAGGCACCGGCGACAGAGACTCCGGTTGCGGATTCATCGACGCCTCTCACGTTTAGCCAGGAAAGTCTCAGGGATCTGTTCCATACCATGGCGAGTTCCCTAGGTAGTGCAATAAGACAGGGACAGACGGAGAGGGGAAACTCCGTGCAAATGGAACCAGTGTCAAGACCCAAAAAGGGTAGAATGTACTACAACGAGGCATAAAAGAAGGCTGGGATGAACAGTTTCACGGGGGATAAGATGGGGGACACGGAGGCGTGGATTATCCGCCTTGAGGAGAAGTTCGAGCTGATCGAAGCCCCAGAGGAGCTTAGGGCGGGATTGACCCCGCTATGGTTCGACGGTAGCACTGTCCGATGGTGGGGGAGCGTGTCGGCTTCATTACTGAAGGATGGACCCATCTCTTGGGAGAAGTTTAAGAATGCGTTCTTGGATTACTACGTGCCGAAAAGACTTAAGAAAGATAAGAGGGCCGAGTTTGACAGATTGACTCAAGGAAACCGCCCCGTAATGGAGTACATTCAAGAATTCATAGAACTAGGCAAGTACGCCCCCTAAAGCATGGGAGTGAACAGGAAATGATGCACCGCTTTACAGAATGGCTAAATGAAAAGGTGAAACTGACTATGTATGGCGGCGACGACGAAGAATTGTCGAGTTTGGTGGCGGCGGCAGTTAGAGTGGATGGAGGGTTGCGAACAATGGATGAGGAACGAACCAGAAGCTCTGCGAGGAACGAAGTTCTGGGACGGGTAGAGTGGAAAGGAAAGATCACTACAGAGAGTCTCGGATCGGCACAAGGACCCCCGATCAAGCCTGCGTGCGCCAACTGCGGGAAGAACCATTTTGGAGATTGCCGAGCAGGAACCAACCGTTGTTTCAAGTGTGGCCAGGAAGGACACTTTGCCAAAGAATGCCCGAAGAGGAGTAGGATCGAAACCGGGGTAACCGAAAACATGGCAAGGGAAACGGTTTACAGCTTTCGTATTATTTGACTGTGGGGCGACACATTCGTTCGTGTCGGAGAAGTTAGCGAAACGGTTTGGGATAATGGGAAGTAACGCTAAAATCAAAGTAAAAACACCGGGATCCGAAGCCATGGAGGCAAATAGAATCTATAAAGGGTGCACGGTGGAAGTGGACACAGTGCGAACAGAGGCAGATTTGATTGAGTTAGGGGATATGGGATTCGATGCCATACTTGGAATGGATTGGTTATCTAGATACGATGCGCAGGTGAGATGTCTGGAACGTACGATCACATTTAGTACTCCGCGGGAAGGGAGAAAGCACATGGTCGGAATACCGATTATGAGTGAGGATGAGGAATATAAGGATCGATCGAATTGGCTAGCATTTGTCACGACAGAGAAAGTAGAGACACCATTGAAGTCCATTCCAGTGGTTTGTGAATACAGTGATGTATTTCCCGACGAGCTACCGGGTCAACCGCCTCAGAGAGAAGTGGAAATGAAAATAGAACTACTCCCTGGAACACAACCGATCTCCAAGGCTCCATACCGAATGGCACCCAGAGAAATGCAGAAATTGAAACAACAGATTGAGTCGCTATTGGAGAAATGATTTCTTAGGCCAAGCAACTCCCCTTGGGGAGCACCAGTGTTATATGTTAGAAAGTAAAGCGGCGAGTTAAGACTGTGTTATGACTACCGGGAGTTAAACAAGGTCACGATAAAGAACATGTTTCCGTTTCCCAGGATCGACGACTTGTTGGATCAGTTACAAGGCGCGAAGGTGTTCTCAAAGTTAGACTTGAGGTCAGGGTATCATCAGGTCCGAGTAAGAGAAGGACAAATACCGAAGACAGCCATTCGAACGAGGTACGACCATTACTAATGCACGGTAGTAACGTTTGGATTGACTAATGCCCCAGCTGTTTTCATGGATTTGATGAATCGGGTATTTCGATAAATGTTAAATGTTAACAGCTAGGCCCAAATGTAACAACCCTAATTTGGGCCTAGCTGTTTGGTTAAAACGCGCTAAATAAAACGAAAACATTCGAATGTAAACTTAAAACGTAGTTCAAAAACATAATTTAGTGTGTTCTCCAAAGGATCGGACTCTATCACCGGACAACCGACGACCTCTTTCCCATGCCCCTCTCATACCTCGTTCGCCTCATATACAAAATGTGTAAAGCGGTCACAATCTATTAAAGGAAACTTCACACACACTACACATTATCTTTTCATTTCTTAATTACACCGTACACGCACATGTGAAACATTCCATTTAACCGTTTTCTTATTTCCTTTTTCTTTTACCCTTATCATTCCCATCATACTTTAACTTTACTATTGCCGAGAGTAACATGCTCGGTGCATGTCCCGCCCAAGCCAACCGTTAGCTGTTGGATGACTCGACGGGCCATATGCTTCCCTTCCCCGGGTGGGTACTTAGGCGCTACCCCTTTTTCCACCCGGGTCCGTTCTGCCCTTTTTCGTACGTATCCTTTCCTCTTTGGAACTTATCGTTCCCTTCATCAGGCATGCCCTTCCTTTGGCGAATCGTGTACTAGGCACGATGCCGGGTTCGGTCGGACGGTCCATCCTTCCTCACCCCGAGTCTTATTATCATTTATCTCGTTCATTCGTATCATTTCTTCCTTCTTTATTAACCCGATCCCATTCCCTAAGTCTGAACCTTCCCTTACTATATTGTGTTCACTCCGCTTACCGTTTGCTTTAGCGTATTATAATCTTCCCGTGCTTCCCCTGCATTTCATAACAGGTCTTAATTATTCGAATTCTGAAATTATCATCTTATTATTAACTATGTGGTTACCGTAGACCTCACGTGTACTTTTCCTCCAACGATCCGACTTCGGGACGTAACGAAAACACTCGAACTTAGTATTTTCGCGACAATTATACTTCTGCTCTGAAATTCGCGATAATAATACCCTAGGATTAAAATTCGCGACAATATTGCACTGGAATGAAATCCGCGATAATTTATGCCTTACTGGAAATCCGCGACAATTTTACTCTTCGTGAATTTTCGCGACAATTTTGCCTTCTTAATTTTCGCGACAATTTTTGTTCTTCAAATTTTTCGCGACAATTCTTGCCTTCAAATTTTTCGCGATAATTTTGTGCCTTGGAGATTTTCGCGATAATTCTCCTTCTTTGCGGAAATTTTCGGATTTTCGGGTCTTAATGATGCTTAACCCGTTTTTGGCCTCCTCACTCCTATTTATAGACATCATAACTTTTCTAATTCACACTTTGACCCCTCCTTCCTTTACTTTTGACCCATCTTTTATCTTTTCTTTACTTTTCTATTCTTGGTTCCCTTTTACGCTCTTTCGTTCCCGTATCTCTCATTATCTCTCGTCTAGACTTTACCGTTACATTCCCTACTATTTGTTTCGACATAACTTTTTTCTCGGCTATTACAGCAAACCTCAGCGAGGACGCTGAGTCCATAAGGAGGGGTGAATGTGAAGTCCCCTCGGGGGTGCGAGAGAGAGGGCACCTTAGGCGAATCCCTACATCGGCTATAGACGGGGAACGATCGTTTGTTAAGTATAATGATTCGTCTTCCATTGCACGAGGCCTTTTCCATAGCAAAGTGGCAAGCGGAACGTTAGAACTGGAAAGTTAAGCGTGACCCACTGGGAAGTGTGAGTGCTAGGGAAAAAGTAAAGTCGTGAGGACTAGGTGTGTGTCATTAGGGTCAGCCTAGTCCAAAGCGGACAATATCGTGCAAGCGGAAAGGCGGGTCGTTACAAACATAGTCACATGGAATTCCAGTAAATATTGTGTCAGACAGAGACCCGGGATTCACGTCTAGATTTTGGCAAAGTTTACAGAAATCACTTGGAACCCAGTTAAGGATGAGCACAACATACCACCCACAGACAGATGGTCAGACCAAGAGAACCAACCAAATTATGGTGGATATGCTACGAGCATATGTATTGGAGTTTAAGGGAGGTTGGGAAGATTTCCTACCTCTGGTGGAATTCGCATACAACAATAGTTTTCATAGCAGCATTGGCATGGCCCCGTATGAGGCATTGTACGGGAGGAAGTGTCGTACACGACTATGTTGGGATGAGGTGGGAGAGAGAAAGACCACGGGAACATAATTGGTGGAAGTCACCATTGAAAAGGTTGTCGTGGTACGAAAGAACATTAAGGCGGTACAAGACCGATATAAAAGTTGGGCAGACACAAAAAGGAGACCCCTAGAGCTACAGGTTGGGGATCATGCTTATCTAAAGATACCACCGATAAAGGCGGTACTAAGGACCACTAGGACAGGGAAGCTGAGTCCTCGGTACATCGGAACATGCGAGGTGGAAGGAAAATTCGGAGACATAGCATACCAGCTAAAGCTTCCCGAAGAAATGGGGGGGATACACAACGTGTTCCATGTATCCCAACTGAGGAGGAGGGTGACTGAAGGAATCCAAGAATGTGTGGGGTAACCCATAGAGATAACCCGGAACTAACATACGAGGAAGTTCCAGTAAAGATCCTAGGCAGAGAGGAAAGAAAGCTCGGAAACAAACCAATTCCCATGGTGAAAGTACAATGGTCCAATATGGAGAGAGGGAAGCTACATGGGAAACGGAACGAGAGATTAGACAGAGAGCACGTGATAAAGTCTAGAGGAGAAATAACGAGGGATACGGGAACGAAAGAACGATAAAAGAAACGAAAAGATTGAAAAGTAAAGCAAAAGATAAAGGAGGGGTAAAAATGAAAAGTGGGAGGGGTCAAAATGTGAATTAGGGAAGTTAAAATGTTTATAGATAGGGGTTAGAAGGCCCAAAAACAAAGTCATTTATCACTAAACCACAAAAACGTACTGAAAAACGCCAAAGCACTAAATTATCGCGGAAATTTCGAGAGCAGTACAAATTGTCGCGGAAATTTTAAGCAACATTGTCGCGGAAATTTTGGTAAGCAACTTTGTCGTGGAAAAATTATTAACGTGGAAAATTATCGCGAAAATTGCCAATGTTGAAAATTATCGCGGATTCTTCGAAGAGAGAAATTGTCGCGGAAAAGCAGAACTTGATAAATTATCGTGAAAAACTAAACCGTGTGTCGTTTTGTCGTGGATTTCAGGAACAGGATAGCTTTATCGCGGAAACATACAATTAGGGTGTTTTCGCCGCATTTCAACGTCGGATCATGAAGGAGAAAGATGCGAAGGGTCTACGGTAACCAAACAGTCAATAATAAGATAATAACGTCAAAAAAAAATGAAGTACTGAAATATGTTACGGATTGCAGGGAAGCACCAAAGATTATAACAAGTGAAAACAATAGGTAAGCGGAGTGAACACAATGTAGTAAGGGAATGTTCAGACTTAGGGAACTGGATTGGGTCATTAAGGAAGAAAGAAAAAGACACGAATGAATAAGATAAATGTTAATAAGACTCGGGGTGAGGAAGGATGGACCGTCCGACCGAACCCGTCATCGTGCCTAGTACACGATTTGCCAAAGGAAGGGAATTTCTCATGAAGGGAACGATAAGTTCCAAAGATGGAAAGATACGTATGAAAAGGGCAGATCGGATCCGGGCGGAAAAAGGGGTAGTGCCTGAGTACCCACCCGGGGAAGGGAAGCATATGGCCCATCGAGTCCTCCAACAGCTAATGGTTGGCTTGGGCGGGACATGTGTAATAGCCGAGAAAAAGGTATGTCGAAACAAATAGTAGGAAATGTAACGGTAAAGTCTAGACGAGAGATAATGAGAGATACGGGAACGAAAGAACGTAAAAGGGAACGAAGAATAGAAAAGTAAAGAAAAAGATAAAAGAGGGGTCAAAAGTAAAGGAAGGAGGGGTCAAAGTGTGAATTAGAAAAGTTAGGATGTCTATAAATAGGGGTGAAGAGGCCCAAAAACGAGCTAATCATCATTAAGACCCGAAAATTCGAAAACTCCCGCGAAGAAGGAAATTATCGCGAAAATCTCCAAGGCATAAAATTATCGTGAAAAAGTTGAAGGCAAGAATTGTCGCGAAAATTTTGAAGAACAAAAATTGTCGCGAAAATATACAAAGGCAAAAATTGTTGCGAAAATTCACGAAGAGTAAAATTGTCGCGGATTTCCAGTGAGTCATAAATTATCGCGGATTTCATCCCAGTGCAATATTGTCGCGAATTTTAATCCCAGGGTATTATTATCGCGAATTTCAGGGCAGAAGTAGAATTATCGCGAAAATACTAAGTTCAAGTGTTTTCATTACGTCCCGAAGTCGGATCGTGGGAGGAAAAGTACACGTGAGGTCTACGGTAACCACATAGTCAACAATAACATAATAACGTCGGAATTCGAATAACTAAGACCTGTTACGAAATGCAGGGGAAGCACGGGAGGATTATAACAAGCTAAAGCAAATGGTAAGCGGAGTGAACACAATATAGTAAGGGAAGGTTCAGACTTAAGGAATGGGATTAGGTTAATAAAGAAGGAAGAAATTATACGAATGAACGAGATAAATGATAATAAGACTCGGGGTGAGGAAGGATGGACCGTCCGACCGAACCCGGCATCGTGCCTAGTACACGATTCGCCAAAGGAAGGGCATGCCTGATGAAGGGAACGATAAGTTCTAAAGAGGAATAGATACGTACGAAGAGGGCGGAACGGATCCGGGTGGGAAAAGGGGTAGCGCCTAAGTACCCACCCGGGGAAGGGATGCATATGGCCCGTCGAGTCATCCAACAGCTAACGGTTGGCTTGGGCGAGACATGCACCGAGCATGTCAATCTCGGCAACAGAAAAGTTAATGAATGATGGAAATGATAAGGGTAAAAGAAGAGGGAAATAAGAAAACGGTTAAGTGAAATTGTTCATGTGTGTGTGTAAGATGTAACTAAGAAGTAAGAAAGATAATGTGTAGTGTGTGTGAAGTTTCCTTTAATAGATTGTGACCGCTTTACAGATTTTGTAGGTGACGCAGGTGAGATATGATAGGGACGGGGAAGGAGGTCGTCGGTTGTCCGGTGATAGAGTCCGGTCCTTCGGAGAACACTCTAAATTATGCAGTCGTACTTTAATGTTTCGAACTATGTTTTAAATTGCTTTCGAATATTTCCGTTTTAATTATCATGTTTTAACAAAACAACTAGGCCCAAATTAGGGTCGTTACAAATGGTATCAGAGCGTAACATCGTTACTAAACCGGTAACGGTGCGGTCCNGAGCATGTTAATCTCGGCAACAGAAAAGTTAATGAATGATGGAAATGATAAGGGTAAAAGAAGAGGGAAATAAGAAAACGATTAAGTGAAATGGTTCATGTGTGTGTGTAAGATGTAACTAAGAAGTAAGAAAGATTATGTGTAGTGTGTGTGAAGTTTCCTTTAATAGATTGTGACCGCTTTACAGATTTTTTAGGTGACGCAGGTGAGATATGATAGGGATGGGGAAGGAGGTCGTCGGTTGTCCGGTGATAGAGTCCGGTCCTTCGGAGAACACTCTAAATTATGCAGTCGTACTTTAATGTTTCGAACTATGTTTTAAATTTGCTTCCGAATATTTCCGTTTTAATTATCATGTTTTAACAAAACAACTAGGCCCAAATTAGGGTCGTTACAATGTGTATTGGAATTTAAGGGAGGTTGGGAGGATTTCCTACCGCTAGTGGAGTTTGCGTACAATAACAGCTTTCAGAGCAGCATTGGTATGGAGCCATATGAGGCGTTATACGGGAGGAACTGTCGGACACCGCTATGTTGGGATGAGGTGGGAGAGAGAACGACCATGGGGACAGAATTAGTGGAAGTCACTGTTGAAAAGGTTGCCGTGGTACGAAAGAACATGAAGGCGGCACAAGACCGATACAAAAGTTGGGCAGACACAAGAAGGAGACCTTTAGAGCTAAAAGTTGGGGATCACGCATACCTAAAGGTATCACCTATGAAGGGGGTGCTAAGGACCACAAGGACAGGGAAGCTGAGCCCCCGGTATATCGGACCATATAAGGTGGAACGAAGGATCGGAAACCTAGCATATCAACTGAAGCTTCCGGAGGAAATGGGGGGGATACACAACGTGTTCCATGTATCCCAACTGAGGAGAAAGGTGACTGAAGGGATCCAAGAATGTGTGGGGGAACCCATAGAGATAACACCGGAACTAACGTACGAGGAAGTCCCAGTAAAGATCCTAGGCAGACAGGAAAGAAGGCTCAGAAACAAACAAATCCCTATGGTGAAGGTACAACGGTCCAATCAAGGAGAAAGGGAAGCTACATGGGAAACGGAACGGGAAATTAGACAGATAGCGCCGGAGTTAATGAAAGATTGGTACGCACGAGTTTCGGGATGAAAGTCAAAATGAGTGGGGAAGGATGTAATAGCCGAGAAAAAGGTATGTCGAAACAAATAGTAGGGAACGTAGCGGTAATGAGAGATACGGGAACGAAAGAACGTAAAAGGGTTCGAAGAATAGAAAAGTAAAGAAAAAGATAAAAGAGGGGTCAAAAGTAAAGGAAGGAGGGGTCAAAGTGTGAATTAGAAAAGTTAGGATGTCTATAAATAGGGGTGAGGAGGCCCAAAAACGAAGCTAATCATCATTAAGACCCGAAAATTCGAAAACTCCCGCGAAGATGGAAATTATCGCGAAAATCTCCTAGGCATAAAATTATCGCGAAAAAGTTGAAGGCAAAAATTGTCGCGAAAATTCACGAAGAGTAAAATTGTCGCGGATTTCCAGTAAGGCATAAATTATCGCGGATTTCATCCCAGTGCAATATTGTCGCGAATTTCACCTGCATGTCTTTTTATCGCGGAAATTTTCATGAGCAAATTGTCGCGAATTTTATGTGAAGAGGAAATTGTCGCGAAAGTGGAAGCTGTGTAAATTATCGCGGAAATTGTGATCAGTGCAGTATTATCGCGGATTTGATGATGAAGAGAATTATCGCGGATTTTGCTTAGTGAAGAGAATTGTCGCGGATTTGGTTTAATGAGTAAATTATCGCGGATTTGATATTTCAGCATAGAATTATCGCGAATTTCGAGTAAATTCTAAGTTTAAGTGTTTTTGTCGCGTCTCGACGTCGGATCGTAGAAGGAAAAGAACACGTGAGGTCTACGGTAACCACATAGTCAACAATAAGATAATAACGTCAGAATTCGAATAATTAAGACCTGTTATGAAATGCAGGGGAAGCACGGGAAGATAATAACACGCTAAAGCAAACGGTAAGCGGAGTGAACACAATATAGTAAGGGAAGGTTCAGACTTAAGGAATGGGATTGGGTTAATAAAGAAGGAAGAAATGATACGAATGAACGAGATAAATGATAATACGACTCGGTGTGAGGAAGGATGGACCGTCCGACCGAACCTGGCATCGTGCCTAGTACACGATTCGCCAAAGGAAGGGCATGCCTGATGAAGGGAACGATAAGTTCCAAAGAGGGAAAGATACGTACGAAGAGGGCGGAACGGATCCGGGTGTAAAAAGGGGTAGCGCCTAAGTACCCACCCGGGGAAGGGATGCATATGGCCCGTCGAGTCATCCAACAACTAACGGTTGGCTTGGGCGGGACATGCACCGAGCATGTTAATCTCGGCAACAGAAAAGTTAATGAATGATGGAAATGATAAGGGTAAAAGAAGAGGGAAATAAGAAAACGGTTAAGTGAAATGGTACATGTGTGTGTGTATGATGTAACTAAGAAGTAAGAAAGATAATGTGTAGTGTGTGTGAAGTTTTCTTTAATAGATTGTGACCGCTTTACAGATTTTGTAGGTGACGCAGGTGAGATATGATAGGGACGTCGGTTGTCCGGTGATAGAGTCCGGTCCTTCGGAGAACACACTAAATTATGCAGTCGTACTTTAATGTTTCGAACTATGTTTTAAATTGCTTTCGAATATTTTTGTTTTAATTATAATGTTTTAACAAAACAACTAGGCCTAAATTAGGGTCGTTACAACATGTACCGAGCATGTTACTCTGGCAACAGTAAAGTTAAAGTATGAGGGGAATGATAAGGGTAAATGAAGGAAGAAATAAGAAAACAGTTAAAAGAAATGATTTACGCATGTTTGTATGGTTTAGTTAAGAAAGGAAAAGATAATGTGTAGCGTGTGTGAAGTTTCCTTTAATAGATTGTGACCGCTTTACAGATTTTGTATGTGACGCGGACGAGGTATGAGGACGGCACGCGAAGGAGGTCGTCGGTTGTCCCGTGATAGTGTCCGGTATTTCGAGAACACTCTAAATTATGTTGTTAAACTTTAATGTTTTTGAACTATGTTTTAAGTTTACATTTGAACGTTTCGTTTTATTTAGCACGTTTTTCCAAAACAGCTAGGCCCAAATTAGGGTCGTTACAGAAATCATCCGGGTCGAGGTGAACAGGTTGTTGCTGTCGGGATTCATTTGGGAGATTCACTACACTGAATTTGTTGCAAACCCGGTGGTGGTCTCCAAGGCAGATGGGAAGTGGAGGATGTGCATTGATTTTACTGACGTCAACAAGAGCTGTGAGTCGGACCCTTTCCCACTGCCGCACATTGACCGATTGGTGGATGCTGTGGCTGGCAGCACAATTATGAGTACCATGGACACTTACTCCGGGTACCATCAGATCTTCCTTACTAAGGAAGATCAAAAGAAGCCATCATTCATGACAGAAGACGGCGCTTATTGCTACGAGGTTATGCCTTTCGGCTTAAAGAACGTCGGAGCAATATACCAGAAGTTGGTCAACAAGATCTTTAGGGATTTGATAGGCCATGTTATGGAAGTATATGTTGATGATATGATTGAAGTCCATGAATGATGAAGATCATATTCCTTATTTGTCTCGATATTTTGAAGTATGCCGTACATATAAGCTCAAACTAAATCCAAACAAGTGTTGCTTCGGGATTCGAAGTGGCAAATTCCTGGGATATTATGTTTCTGAGAAAGGCATAGAGGTTAATCCGGAAAAAGTCCAGGCCATTATTGACATGCAACCTCCGAGAAACAAGCGAGAATTTCTGAGGCTAATTGTCGATTGGCAGCGCTGAGCAGGTTTATCTCTAGGTCCACGGACCGGGCCCTTCCCTTTGTCAGGACATTAAAGAAACCCAACCATTTCGACTGGACCGAAGAGTGCGATCGGGCATTTTCCGACTTTCAGACTTATTTGAGCACTCCTCCTGTAATGGTGAGCCCGACTTGCCACGAATCCTTAGGGTTATATTTGGTAATGTCAGATGCTGCAGTCAGCGCAGCCTTGGTAACCATTGGGGATGACATTCACCGACCTGTCTACTACGTGAGTCATTCCCTGGTACCAGCCGAAACGAGATACACTACCTTGGAGAAATTCTTGTTGACCTTGCAGAAAGCTATATCTATGCTTAATCATTATTTCAAAGGCCGAAAGGTTTATGTGTATATTGATCAGCCTTTGAAGGCAGTTTTGAGTTAGGCAGACTCCAATGAAAGGTTGGCCAAGTGGAAAATCAATATCAGCTCCATGTATTTGGAATTCGTTCCCCGAAGGGCGATCAAAGCTCAAGTCCTCGCGGATTTCGTGGTCGAGATGACCCGATCACTCATATTTTTGAACCAAGAGGACGACCGGTGGGTCATTTATGTTGACGTATCATCCTTAAGGGGGAAAGGGATCGGGCATCACCCTTACTACACTTCAAGGCGATGTTATCCACTCCGCGGTCAAGTTCTTGTTTTCTGGAACGAATAACGTCGTGGAATACGAGGCTGTGTTATCGGGGATGACCTTAGCCCAAAAGATGGGAGTTGCAAAGGTGTGAATGTTCTCAGACTCCAAATTGGTGGTGGAGCAATTCGCAGGACGATTCGAGACACATGAGCCAACCATGAAGCTATACCATGCGTAGGTCTTGGAGATGGAAAATAGTTCCGTGAGTTCTCACTTGACCACGTGCCTATAAAACAAAACAAGGTGGCCGACTCGTTAGCCAGACTGGCTGCAGGCTTACCAGACGTTGGACCAAGCACAGTATCGGTCAATATTCAGGACCAACCTTCGGTTGAAATCTGTGTGACCGAACAGTCGTTTGAGGAGGAGGGGGCTTTATGCCATGAACTCCAAGACTTAAAGATAAACGCCGTTGACTCACCGGTAGATACCACGTGGATGCCCCATTTTATCAAGTATCTAACCAACGGCCATCTACAGGAAAATGCATCAGAGGCCAGGAAAATTAAAACCCGGGCGACGCGATATGCGCTAAATGACGGGCACTTATTCAAGAGAAGCTTTGAAGGACCGCTCTTGCGATGCCAATCCCCTATAGAGGCCGAGGCCGTCATGATTTATGTTGATGAGGGGATGTGCGGTATACATTCTGGGGCCAGATCGTAATATCATCGCGTTATTAGGGTCTGGCCGACGCTCCTTAAGGACGCTAAGAAGTACACACAACGTTGCGTTGCTTGCCAACACCATTCTCCTGTCCCCCAATTGCCAGGAGCATCTTTTTCGATGACCCCACTTCCTTGTCCATTTGACAGATGGGGAATTGACATCTTAGGACCGTTTCCTCGATCGGTCCAACAGCGAAAGTTTTGCATTGTGGCTATTGAATATTAAACAAAGTGGATCGAGGATGAAGCGGTGGCTATTATTTCCGAAAAGGTTGTGAAGCACTTCCTATGGAGGAACATCATAAGTCATTTTGGAGTACCTCGAGCATTTGTATCAGATAATGAACTTGAATTCCGCGGAAAAGCCGTTCGGGATCTTTGCGTCAAATTGGGTATCGCTCAGCACTTCTCGTCGGTGGCTCATCCCTAGAGCAACGGATTGACAGATGTGTCCAACAATGTTATCCTGAAGGGATAAAAAACTAAGTTGGAAGATCTTGTGGGAAAGTGGCCCGATCACATCTACGAGGTTCTATGGGCTTACCGCACTACTCCCCGTTCAACGACCTAGGAATCTCCATTCTCTTTAGTATATGGGTCCGAAGCGGTCAGTCCAGTGGAGGTGGCCATATGATCACCTCGGATAACCCAATATGACGAGCATCTGAATAATGAGCGAAGATCCTTGGATTTGGAAATAATTGAAGAGAAAATGAACGCCATCTATGCGCGCATGTGTGCTTATCAAAGAACCATGGAGCGAGCTCATAACAAACGGGTCGTGCCCAGAGAATTTTCACAAGGCGACCTCGTTCTCAGGAATGTAAGAGTTCATAGAAACGTTGGGAAGCTGGACAGGAATTGGGAAGGGCCCTATCAGGTCCTGAAGAACCTAAGTGCTGGGGCTTATAAGTTAGAAAATTTGGATGGAAGTGAGATCCCCCGAAACTGGAATGTTATGAACTTAATGCGGTATTTTATATAAAGCATTTGACATTATTCGGTAATTCTGAACTGTAAAGTGTGACTCAAACATGAATAAGTTACAATGGGTGCAACACAAATGATTTCTAGCTATGTGATTGACCGATCTCGAAGTTGGATTTTCTGGACAAGTTTGGACTAGTGGCTATAGCGATCCATCCATAAGGCTCCCAAGTAGTGTGACCGCTCTGATGAGTCAGTGCTTCCACGCTTACTGAGTACTTAGATGAATCACATACTCCCAGAACTCACTACAAACTCAATTTCCCCTTCAATGGCACCCACCACCTAGAAGTAGCTCTTGCCTTCTTGTGCTTGATCCATGAGCGAGATAACAATGATAGAGTTAACCGGTCAAATTGCAAGCCAAAGTTCGCCATGGGACTATTTTAAGAACCGGGGCTTCGGCTAAATTTGTCATGGGAACCAAGAAAACGCCGCCAAAGTCATAATATTTTATAGGGACGGATTCAAGTGTGGCCAGCTGGTGCAATTGGAGTTCCCTAACTTATTAAACCTAGCAGGATTCAGAGTTAAGTTGAGAGGACCGTTCGGTCCTTGTTTAGCCTGAGCCCCGAACTTACATTTAGCAAAAAGGATATTTTATTCAAAAATGGAGTTTACAAATACAGAAGGGAAGGGATAGGAAATTTAGATCCTAGTCTATTTGTCATTTTTCCTTATCTGCTTCCCCAGACTTCTCCGCAATCCATGCCTTGAGATTCTGCACCTTTTTCCCCCTTTCTTCAACTATTTCTGTAACGACCCTAAATTGGGCCCTAGCTGTTTTGTTAAAACGTGCTAAATAAAACGAAAACATTCGAATGTGAACTTAAAACGTAGTTCGAAATCATCAAAGTTCGACAACATAATTTAGAGTGTTCTCCAGAGGACCGGACTCTATCATCGGACAACCGACGACCCCTTTCCCATGCCCCTCACATACCTCGTCTGCGTCACCTACAAAATCTGTAAAGCAGTCACAATCTATTAAAGGAAACTTCACACACACTACACATTATCTTTTCATTTCTTAATTACACCGTACACGCACACGTGAAACATTCCATTTAACCGTCTTCTTATTTCCTTCTTCTTTTACCCTTATCATTCCCATCATACTTTAAATTTACTGTTGCCGAGAGTAACATGCTCGGTGCATGTCCCGCCCAAGCCAACCGTTAGTTGTTGGATGACTCGACCGGGCCATATGCTTCCCTTCCCCGGGTGGGTACTTAGGCGCTACCCCTTTTTCCACCCGAGTCCGTTCTGCCCTTTTTCGTACGTATCCTTTCCACTTTGGAACTTATCGTTCCCTTCATCAGGCATGCCCTTCCTTTGGCGAATCGTGTACTAGGCACGATGCCGGGTTCGGTCGGATGGTCCATCCTTCCTCACCCCGAGTCTTATTAACATTTATCTCGTTCATTCGTGTCTTTTCCTTTCTTCTTTATTAACCCAATCTCGTTCCCTAAGACTGAACCTTCCCTTAGTATATTGTGTTCACTCCGCTTACTTGTTGTTTTCGCTTGTTATGATCTCTGGTGCATCCCTGCAATCCGTAACGTATTTTAGTACTTCATTTTTTTGACGTTATTATCTTATTGTTGACTGTTTGGTTACCGTAGACCCTTCGTATCTTTCCCCATCACGTTCCGACGTCGAAATGCGACGAAAACACCCTAATTGTATATTTCCGCGATAAAACTACTCTGTTCATGAAATCCGCGATAATACCACTCTATTCCTGAAATCCGCGACAAAACAACACATGGTTCAGTTTTCGAGACAATTTATCAAACTTTGGAAATTCGCGACAATTTTCGTCTTTCGAAGAATCAGTGACAATTTTCAACAGGAAATTTCCGCGATAATTTCCCACGTGAACCATTTCCGCGACAAAATTACTTACCTAAACTTCTGCGATAAAAATGCCTAAAAATATCCGCGACAATTTGCACTGATCATGAAATTTCCTCGACCATTTGATGCTTTTGCGTTTTTCCGTACTTTTTTGCGATTTAATGATAAATGACTTGGTTTTTGGGCTTTCTAACACCTATTGATAGATATTTTAACTTCCCTAATTCACATTTTAACCCCTCCTTCTTTTCATTTTTACGCCTCCTTTATCTCATGTTTTTCATTTAAATCTTTTCGTTTCTTTTTATCGTTCTTCCGTTCCCGTATCCCTCGTTATTTCTCCTCTAGACTTTATCACTGTATTCCCAACTATCATCCCGACATACCTCTCTCCTGGCTATTACATCCTTCCCCACTCATTTTGAGTTTCGTCCCGAAACTCGTGCGTACCAATCTAAAATCAACTCTGGCCCTCTCTGTCTAATCTCTCACTCCGTTTCCCATGTAGCTTCCCTCGCTCCTTGATTTGACCATTGTACTTTCACCATGGGGATTTGTTTGTTTCTGAGTCTTTTTTCCTCCCTGCCTAGGATCTTTACTGGGACTTCCTCGTACGTTAGTTCCGGGGTTATCTCTATGGATACCCCCACACATTCTTGAATTCCTTCAGTCACCCTCCTCCTCAGTTGGGATACATGGAACACGTTGTGTATCCCCCCCATTTCCTCCGGAAGCTTCAGCTGATATGCTAGGTTTCCGATCCTTCGTTCCACCTCGTATGGTCCGATATACCGGGGACTCAGCTTCCCTGTCCTTGTGGTCCTTAGCACCACCTTCATCGGTGATACCTTTAGATAGGCGCGATCCCCAACCTTTAACTCTAAGGGTCTCCTTTTTGCATATGCCCAACTTTTGTATCGGTCCTCTGCCGCCTTAATGTTCTTTCGTACCACGGCCACCTTTTCAATAGTGAATTCCACCAATTCCGTCCCCGTGGTCATTCTTTCTCCCACTTCATCCCAGCATAGCGGTGTATGACACTTCCTCTCGTACAATGCCTCATATGGGGCCATGCCAATGATGCTCTGAAAGCTATTATTGTACGCAAATTCCACTAGTGGTAGGAAATCCTCCCAACCTCCCTTAAAGTCCAACACACATGCCCGTAACATATCCTCCATAATTTGGTTGGTTCTCTCGGTCTGACCATCCGTCTGTGGGTGATAGGCTGTGCTCATGCATAACTGAGTTCCGAGCGATTTCTGTAAACTTTGCCAAAATCTAGACGTGAATCTCGGGTCTCTGTCTGAAACGATCTTTACTGGAACTCCATGTAATTTGACTATGTTATCCACATATATTCTCGCTAGCCTGTCCACTCCGCATTTGCGGAGTGCGCCAAATGCGGAAAGAACCATTTTGGAGAATGCCGAGCAGGAACCAACAGTTGTTTCAAGTGCGGCCATGATGGATACTTTGCCAAAGATTGCCCGAAGAGGAGGAGGATCGAAATCGGGGTAACCGAGAACAGGGCAAGGGAGATGATTACTGGAAATGCTCGAGTGTTCGCGGTAAACAAGGAACAGGCCTCGGAGCCTGAAGACGTCGTGGCAGGTACACTACTTATTAACGGCTTTATAACTTTCGTATTATTTGACTGTGGGGCGACACATTCATTTGTGTCGGAGAAGCTAGCGAAACGGTTTGGGATAATGGGAAGTAACACTAAAATCAAAGTAAAAACACCGGGATCCGAAGCTATGGAGGCAAATAGAATCTATAAAGGATGCACGGTGGAAGTGGACACAGTGCGAACAGAGGCAGATTTGATTGAGTTGGGGGATATGGGATTCGATGCCATACTAGGAATGGATTGGTTATCTAAATACGATGCGCAGGTGAGATGTCGAGAACGTACTATCACTTTTAGTACGCCGTGGGAAGGGAGAAAGGACATGGTCGGAAAACCGATTATGAGTGAGGATTAGGAATACAAGGACCAATCGAACTGGTTAGCGTTCGTCACGGCAGTGAAGGAAGGAACGCCATTGAAGTCCGTTCCAGTGGTTGTGAATACAGTGATGTATTTCCTAACGAACTACCGGGTCAACCACCTCAGAGAGAGGTGGAAATAGAAATAGAACTACTCCATGGAACACAACCGATCTCCAAGGCTCCGTACCGAATGACACCCAGAGAAATGCAGGAACTGAAACATCAGATTGAGTCGCTACTGGAACAAGGATTTCTTAGGCCAAGCAACTCCCCTTGGGGAGCACCAGTGTTATTTGTTAGAAAGAAAAGCGGCGAGTTGAGACTGTGTTACGACTACAGGGAGTTAAACAATGTCACGATAAAGAACAAGTATCCATTGCCTAGGATCGGCGACCTGTTCGATCAGTTACACGGCGCGAAGGTGATCTCAAAACTAGACTTGAGGTCAGGGTATCATCAAGTCCGAGTAAGAGAAGGAGACATACCGAAGACAACCATTTGAACGAGGTACGACCATTTCGAATGCACGGTAGTACCTGTTGGACTGACAAATGCCCCATCAATTTTCATGGATTTGATGAATCGGGTATTTCGTCAGGATCTAGACATGCTCGTGGTGGTTTTCATTCACGACATCCTAGTTTACTCTCGCAACCAGGAGGAACACAAGCAACATCTGAGAATAGTATTACAGACTCTCCAACAAAAGAAGTTGTATGCCAAATATAGCAAGTGTGAATTCTGGATGGACAGCATAGCTTTTCTAGGTCACGTGATATCAGCAGGAGGGGTGACGGTAGACCCAACAAAGATAGAGACAGTGACGAATTGGCCCAGACCGACGAATGCTCGGGAAGTAAGGAGCTTCTTAGGATTGGTCGGGTATTATCGGAAGTTCATCGAGGGGTTCGCAAAGATTGCTAAACCATTGGCAAATCTGACCCGACAGGAAACGAGGCATACGTGGGATGAGAAATGTGAAGAGTGTTTCGAAGGTCTCAAAACGAAATTGACATCTGCACCAATACTAGAATTACCCAACCAGGACATGACTTCACGATATACAGCGACGCATCGAAGAAAGGACTCGGGTGTGTACTGATGCAGCGAGGGAAAGTTATAGCAATTGCATCCCGTCAATTGAAGACACACGAGTTGAACTATCCAACACACGATTTAGAATTAGCCGCGGTGGTATTCGCACTCAAGATCTGGAGACATTACCTTTACGGTGTGAAATGTGAGATACTCACCGACCACAAGAGTTTGAATTACCTATTCACTCGGAGGGAGCTTAACATGAGACAAAGGAGATGGTTGGAACTGATAAAGGATTACGACCTGGACATTCATTACCACCCCGGAAAGGCAAACCAGGTAGCCGATGCACTGAGCAGGAAGACTCATGGCGTGCTAGCCAATACGTTGGTAAGGGAAATGGAAAACCTACAACTGGAAGTGGTATAGTCGACCACAGTTGTAACGACCCTAATTTGGGCCTAGTTGTTTTGTTAAAACATGATAATTAAAACGGAAATATTCGAAAGCAATTTAAAACATAGTTCGAAACATTAAAGTACAACTGCAAAATTTAGAGTGTTCTCCGAAGGACCAGACTCTATCACCGGACAACCGACAACCTCCTTCTCCGTCCCTATCATATCTCACGTGCTTCACCTACAAAATCTGTAAAGCAATCACAATCTATTAAAGGAAACTTCACACACACTACACATTATCTTTCTTACTTCTTAGTTACATCATACACACACACATGAACCATTTCACTTAACCGTTTTCTTATTTCCCTCTTCTTTTACCCTTATCATTTCCATCATTCATTAACTTTTCTGTTGCCGAGATTAACATGCTCGGTGCATGTCCCGCCCAAGCCAACCGTTAGCTGTTGGATGACTCGACGGGCTATATGCATCCCTTCCCCGGTTGGGTACTTAGGCGCTACCCCTTTTTCCACCCGGATCCGTTCCGCCCTCTTCGTACGTATCTTTTCCTCTTTGGAACTTATTGTTCCCTTCAGCAGGCATGCCCTTCCTTTGGCGAATCGTGTACTAGGCACGATGCCGGGTTCGGTCGGACGTTCCATCCTTCCTCACCCTGAGTCTTATTATCATTTATCTCGTTCATTCGTATAATTTCTTCCTTCTTTATTAACCCAATTCCATTCCTTAAGTCTGAACCTTCCCTTACTATATTGTGTTCACTCCGCTTACCGTTTTCTTTAGCGTGTTATAATCTTCCCGTGCTTCCCCTGCATATTATAACTGATCTTAATTATTCGAATTCTGACGTTATTATCTTATTGTTGACTATGTGGTTACCGTAGACCTCACGTGTACTTTTCCTCCCAAGATCCGACTTCGGGACGTAACGAAAACACTCGAACTTAGTATTTTCGCGACAATTCTACTTCTACCGTGAAATTCGCGATAATAATACCCTGGGATTAAAATTTGCGACAATATTGCACTGGGATGAAATCCGCGATAATTTATGCCTTACTGGAAATCCGCGACAATTTTACTCTTCATGAATTTTCGCGACAATTTTTGCCTTCGTAAATTTTTGCGACAATTTTTGTTCTTCAAAATTTTTGCGACAATTCTTGCCTTTAACTTTTTCGCGATAATTTTATGCCTTGGAGATTTTCGCGATAATTTCCTTCTTCGCGGGAGTTTTCGAATTTTCGGGTCTTAATGATGATTATCTTGTTTTTGGGCGTCCTCACCCCTATTTATAGACATCGTAACTTTTCTAATTCACACTTTGACCCCTCGTTCCTTTACTTTTGACCCCTCTTTTATCGTTTTCTTTACTTTTCTATTCTTCGTTCCCTTTTACATTCTTTCGTTCCCGTATCTCTCATTATCTCTCGTCTAGACTTTACAGTTACATTCCCTACAATTTGTTTCGACATACCTTTTTCTCGGCTATTACAGCAGTTATGTTAGGCACGGTTACCGCAATGCCAGGGATACTGGAGGAAGTACTAGAAGCACGAATATCAGACCCCGAGAAACCCGTAACGTGAAAAGAGGGAAACAGAACCGATAAAACAAAAATAAGCAAAGGAGGCGATGGGCTAATCCGAATAAATGAACGTGTAAGGGTACCAAACAGGCCAGAGCTAAGGAAAAAGATTATGGCTGAAGCACACAGTTCAGCTTTCTCAGTTCACCCAGGAATTACTAAGATGTATCGGGACCTAAAGACGCAATAGTGGTGGAATGGAATGAAAAATGAGATTGCAAACTTTGTGTCCAAATGCAAAAACTGCCAACGAGTTAAGGCCGAAAACCAACGCCCGGGAGGCGAGCTACAACCCTTAGAGATCCTAGAGTGGAAATGGGACAGCATCGGCATGGACTTTGTGGTATGACTACCCAAGAGCCCACGGAAGAACGACGCGATATGGGTGGTGGTGGACCGTCTTACGAAGGCGGCTCACTTCTTAGCAGTCAAGACAACGTACGGAGTGGACAGGCTAGCCAAAATATATGTGGATAACATAGTCCAATTACATGGAGTTCCAGTAAACATCGTTTCAGACAGAGACCCGAGATTCACGACTAGATTTTGGCAAAGTTTACAGAAATCGCTCGGAACTCAGTTATGCATGAGCACAGCCTACCACCCACAGACGGATGGTCAAACCGAGAGAACCAACCAAATTATGCAGGATATGTTACGAGCATGTGTGTTGGAGTTTAAGGGAGGTTGGGAGGATTTCCTACCGCTAGTGGAATTTGCGTACAATAATAGCTTTCAGAGCAGCATTGGCATGGCCCCATATGAGGCATTGTACGGGAGGAAGTGTCGTACACCGCTATGCTGGGATGTGGTCGGAGATAGAACGGCCACGGGGACTGAATTGGTGGAAGTCACCATTGAAAAGGTGGCCGTAGTACGAAAGTACATTAAGGCGGCACAGGACCGATACAAAAGTTGGGCAGACGCAAAAAGGAGACCCTTAGAGTTAAAGGTTGGGGATCGCGCCTACCTGAAGGTATCACCGATGAATGGGGTTCTATGGACCACAAGGACAGGGAAGCTGAGTCCCCGGTATATCGGACCATACGAGTTGGAACGAAGGATCGGAAACCTAGCATATCAGCTGAAGCTTCCGAAGGAAATGGGGGGGATACACAACGTGTTCCATGTATCCCAACTGAGGAGGAGGGTGACTGAAGGAATTCAAGATTGTGTGGGGAACCCATAGAGATAACCCCAGAACTAACCTACGAGGAAGTCCTAGTAAAGATCCTAGGCAGGGAGGAAAGAAGACTCAGAAATAAACAAATCCCCATGGTGAAAGTACAATGGTCCAATCAAGGAGAGAGGGAAGCTACATGGGAAACGGAACGAGAGATTAGACAGAGAGCGCAGGAGTTGATGGAGGATTGGTACGCACGAGTTTCGGGACGAAACTCAAAATGAGTGGGGAAGGATGTAATAGCCTGGAAAAATGTATGATGGAACAAATAGTAGGGAATGTAGCGGTAAAGTCTAGACAAGGAATAACGAGGGATACGGGAACGAAAGATTGTAAAAGGAAACGAAAAATAGAAAAGAAAAGTAAAAGATAAAGGAGGGGTCAAAAAGCGAAGGAAAGAGGGGTTAAAGTGTGAATTAGAAAAGTTAGGATGTCTATAAATAGGGGTGGGGAGGCCCAAAAACGAGTTAATCATCATTAAGACACGAAAATTCGAATATTGCCAGAACATACGAGGTGGAGCGAAGAATCGGAATCCTAGCATACCAGCTGAAGCTTCCGGAAGAGATGAGGGGGATACACAACGTTTTCCACGTATCCCAACTGAGGATGAGTGTGACTGAAGGAATCCAAGAATGTGTGGGGGAACCCATAGAGATAACCCCGGAATTGACATACGAGGTAGTTCTAGTGAAAATCCTAGGCAGAGTGGAAAGAAAACTTAGAAACAAACTAATTCCATGGTGAAAGTACAATGGTCCAATCAAGGAGAAAGGGAAGCTACATGGGAAACAAAACGAGAGATTAGAGAGAGAGCGACGGAATTAATGGAAGATTGGTACGCACGAGTTTCGTGACAACCGAAACTCAAAATAAGTGGGGAATGATATAATAGCCAGGAAAAAGGTATGATGGAACAATAGTTGGGAATATAGTGGTAAAGTCTAGACAAGGAATAACGAGTGATACGGGAATGAAAGAATGAAAAAGGAAAGGAAAAGGTAGAACAGTAAAGCAAAAGATAAAGGAGGGGTCAAAATAAAAGAATGAGGGGTCAAAATCTGAATTAGAGAAGTTAAAATGTCTATAAATAGTGGTGGAAATGCCCAAAACCAAGTTTATTATCACTAAGCCACGAAAATCCATAAATTATCGCGGAAGAACGAAATTGTCACAGATATTGGGAGAGCAAATATTGTCGCTTATTTTATGTAAAGAGCATATTGTCGCGGAATTTTGAAGAGAGCAAAATTGTCACGGAAAAACGTAAACGACAAAATTGTCGTGGAAAACCTAAACAACAAAATTATCGCAGAAATTGTGAAGGCCAAAATTATCTCGGATTTGCCCCTTAACCTCATTTTATCGTGAATTTCGAGGATTTGAGTAATTTATCCCGGAAATATCAAATTTGGGGTGTTTTCGTCGCGTCTCAACATCGGATTGTGAGAGAGAAAGGATACGTATGGTTTACGGTAACCACATAGTCAATAAAGAGATAATAACATCGGAAATTGGGTACTAAGATATGTTACGAAATGCAGGGAAGCACGAAGGGGTTGTAACGAGCGAAAACAATAGGTAAGCGGAGTGAACACAATGTAGTAAGGGAATGTTCAGACTTAGGGAATCAGGAAGAGTTATTAAGAAAGAAAGTAAAAGACACAATTGAATGAGGCAAATGTTAATAAGACTCGGGGTAATGAAGGATGGACCGTCCAACCGAAACCGGCATCGTGCTTAGTACACGATCCGCCAAAGGAAGGCATGCCTCATGAAGGGAACGATAAGTTCCAAAAATGGAAAGATACGTACAAAAAAGGCGGAACGGATCCGTGTGGAAAAATGGGTAGCGCCTAAGTACTCACACGGGGAATGGAAGCATATGGCCCGTCGAGTCAACCAATAGCTAACGGTTGGCTTGGGCGGGACATGTACCGAGCATGTTACTCTCGGCAACAGCAAAGTTAAAGGATGAGGGGAATGATAAGGGTAATATACTAAGAAGAAGAAAACAAGAAAACGATTAAAAGAAATTACTTACGCGTGTGTGTATGATTTATTTAAGAAATGAAAAGATAAGTATAGCGTGTGTGAAGTTTCCTTTAATAAATTGTGACCGCTTTACAGATTTTGTAGGTGACGCGGACGAGGTATGTGAAGGGCATGGGAAGGAGGTCGTCAGTTGTCCGGTGATACACTCCGGTGTTTTGAGAATACTCTAAATTATGTTGCTAGACTTTAATGCTTTTGAATTATGTTTTTAGTTTACGTTCAAACGTTTCGTTTTATGTAGCACGTTTTTACCAAATCAGCTAGGCTCAAATTAGGGTCGTTATATTGCCTATCCCCTATTGAGGCTGAGGCCGTCATGATTTATGTTCATGAAGGGATATGCGTTATTCACTCAGGGGCTCGATCTATATATCATCGCGTCATCAAAGCCGGATACTTTTAGCCGACGTTGCTTGAAGATGCCAAGAAGTATACCAAACGCTCTACCATATGTCAATATCATGCTCCGGTCCCACAGCTGCCTGGGGCTCCCTTATCGGTGACCCCGTTGCCTTGTCCGTTTGACAGATGGGGAATTGATATCCTCAGACCTTTTCCTCGGTCAATAGGACAAAGGAAATTTTGTATTGTGGGCAATTGAATATTACTCAAAGTGGATTGAAGCAGAAGCAGTGGTCGTTATCTTCGAGAAGGTCGTAAAACAATTCTTATGGAGAAATATTGTGAGCCGCTTCGGGGTGCCCCGAGCATTCATATCAGACAATGGGACCCAGTTCCCTGGGAAAAGCGTACAGGATTTCATTATCAAGTTGGGCATCGCCCAGCATTTCTCATCAGTGGCCCATTCCAAACTAATGGACTTACAGAGATATCTAACAAGGTTATCCTGATAGGATTGAAAACCAAGTTAGAAGATTTTGGCGGGAAATGGCCCGAACATATCTATGAGGTCCTATGGGAGTTCCGAACTACACCCCGCTCGACGACCCATGAATCACCCTTCTCATTATTATATGGATCTGAAGCAGTTAGCCTGGTGGAGGTTGCCATCCGATCGGCCCGAATATCTCAATACAACGAGCATATGAACGGTGAAAGGAGACTGTTGGATCTCGAGATGATCAAGGAAAAGAGAGATGCGAATTACGCGTGAAAGTGTTCATATCAGCGAACAATGGAACATGCCCATAACAAACGAGTCCTCCCATGGGAACTCTCTAACGGCGACCTCGTCCTCAGAAGCATAAAGATGCAGAGGAACGTCGGAAAGCTTGGCAGAAATTGGGAAGGACCGTATCGAATATTGAAGAAATTGGAATCTGGTGCATATAAACTCGAAACATTGGATGGTGATGAAATCCCCCGAACTTGGAACGTCATGAATCTAAGGCGGTATTTCTTGTAAATCTTCGATTAATAGCTCTGACTCAGTAAATATTCATTCCTCTAAACGTAAGCAGAAAGCAAATAAGTATAATACAAACTGTTTCTAATTAAATGATGGACCGACACTAGAGTCGGATGATTTAGGACGAGTCTGGACTGGTGACCGAAGCTACTTATCCGCAAGTCTCCCAAGTTGCAGTGATCGCTCTGACGAGTCAGATGCTCCTGGGCTTTCCCAGTCCCAAGGATGAGTTGCGATTCTCCCAGAAGTCACTACGAAAAGAAGGAATGAGAGTCAGCATATTGAAATACAAGTTCCGACCTAACGTGGGACATATGAAGAACCAAAGCTCGGCCAATACAACCTACGGGACTTCAGTAGAATCAAGGTATGGTCAAAGCTTATTATGGGACTCATAATGAACCCAGACCGTGCCTTTCCAATTCAACTATGACCCCAAGGACAGAATAAAAGTGATCCACACATAATGTGAGATGACCAATCCAGTTAAACCAATCAGAGCTAACCAAGGGTAAAATTGGGGACCGATGAGTTAGCACAATATAGCCAGGCCCGATCTTACACTTAGTGGTTGAACACACTCGTTTATACCAAACACACTTGATTATTTTATAAGGTCAGTTATAACAACCTTATTCCGACTTTGAAAATGATGGATATAGAAAGAAACTCTTGTTTAGATAAGGAACGAAGCAGAAATAAAAATACAATCAAGTTTTAACTATCCTGCCATCTTCCTTATCCTCCACTCTTTGTTCCTGCGGTTCGGTCCGGGCCGCGAGCTGCCTCGCTCTTCCTCTTGATCGGAGACCTTCTTGTTGACCACTCTTTCCATTTCTTCATAGAGGTAGAAGAATAGGTCATCCTCTAGAATAGGTTCTTCCAAGAATGGAATTACTTGAAAATTTCCATCCTTCTCTAGAGGTTCGATCATCTTCCACCTTTCGTCCAGAGGGGAAAGCCCGAATTGCTTAGTAACTTGATCCCGCATGTTATCCAGGTACTTAGCAATATACAACCCATGTATGTTATCCGCCAAAGCGAATAACAAAGGGGACCGAGCGAATCCCTGGACCGCTTCCCGAACCGAACTTTCAGCCGAAATGCCGGTTCTAGCTAACTCCTTCTCCAATCTCGTTTTTTCTTCCAAGGCCCGAAGAAGAAGCTCGTTAAGCTTATTCCTCTTCTCTTGAGCCCGAGTTTGGACTTGGTAAATTTCATCATCTTTGGCCCGCAGCTTGGCTTCCAGTTCAGAGACTTGATCCTGAGTTGTTTTTCCTTTCTTATCCAGCTCAGAAACTTGATCTGTTAAGAGTGAGATTTCCGTCCCAGCTCTTAACAGTTCACTGTCCAATCGGTCCCGGTCCTCTCGTACCGCGACCCATTCATCATGTTTGATTTCAACTTGTCTTTTTCCAATGTCAAGTTTATCTTGGACTTTTTGGGCCACAATCTGGTCACCCTGGTTCTTTTCCATGGTGGTCGCAGTTGTGAAACTTTTCCGCAGCATCTGCATAAGACATTAAGATTAGAACATAAACCTTCGGGCCTTAATATCAAGGGAACTTACCTTAGTTGCGAGGTCGAGGAAACCCTTGATTATTTCTTCCCCATACATGTCCAACTGAACATTGTCTGGGTTTTGTTCCCCGTAGAGGCGGATATCTTCAATGCATGCACTCCTCCAGGAGGCCAACTTCTTCTCATTCTTAAACCTGTCCAGCAGGCCCAAGGCAACCCCTAGTCGGAGATAGTCTTAGGGCCCGAGGCAGGATCCTTCAAAACGATCCCCTTGGTAGGGACTGATGCATTCCCTCCTTTTTTCAGCCTTTTAAAAACCCTTGGGGCTGCTGCTTTAGTCGCTCTCTTTCCTTTACCCAAAGGGATCGGTGGCAGGGAAACGTTCGCCTTAAGATTGGGGCCGGGGAGAACTTTCTCCACGGGAACGGCTCCCCATAGCAACAAATTAATTGTGTAAGTGCTAATAGCGGAACTATTTCCGATTTGGTTGAGGCTGGATAGGCTCAAAGAGCGAATCAATGCCGTTATCACCTCCTCTACCAGTCCAAATACCCAAAGCCCGGGTCCTTTGCCCGTTGAGGGCTATCTTGAGCAACGCAGAGTTAGTGTGCCTGCGTTGGTGGTCTGGATCTGGGGGTTCCCTCCAGTGGACGACCCCGATGGAATTAACATACCCCCTGTCGCTGATTCAGATGGCTCCGCACTATCTGTTGCTTCTTGTCGTCCTCCAAAAGGAAAGCCGAAGCGGCTGCCAAACGCTTAAATCTCGAGCTCGGCATCGTTTCGGTTGAATCTGCAAGATAAATATATAAGTATCAGGAAGTGACGAAGTAAAAATATAACTTCATAACCGATCCTTCATATGGATCTAAACAAGAAAACATCCCCTTCGGGGCTGGGGCTCCAGTCCTACCCGCGACCCCTATTTCTATCAGTCTCTCCTCCCGAAGCAACTCTATCCGTTTGAAACGTGCTTCAGGGGGGAAACATCGCAAGTGTGTTTGCGATATCCGGACGGGAAAGGTTGAACCTGGTTCGGTCCAACTGACCAATGCGTGGGTGGGTTATAAGTGGCCACACCTTTAACATGTCCTCCTTAGGGACTCTTATTCACACATAACAAGACCCCCACGCATGAAGTGATTCTTCCTTATCAATTATAGCTCACTCATTGGTGCGCATCGCTATGTAATATAACCTATGACACTTACCCCTTCGGGACCCGACCAAGAACAATTTGAAAAAGTGTTCTAAGTTTGGGACCATTCTTTGTATGTGGCAATTAAAAATAAACGCCACTCTATACACATATCTACCCGGAAATAACGCAAAGGTCGGCAATGGATTTCCTTAAGTACGGCCGCTACGAACGGGTGTAACGAAAACGTAACCCGCACTTCAGGGAGGCATAACTGCAGGAATAGAGGTAGCCGGAACGTTCATTTTCGCTTGAAGGAAGCAAGGGATATCTTCCCGCCCATTCCATATGGAGTAATGAGCCGGAATCGAAAAGCTAGACCTAAATTCTTCGATATCCAACTCAGACATGGTTGGGTATCTCATTTTACGAGGAGGCATGGCTAGTACCTTGATGAAAATTTGTAGGAAAGAGTTTAAACGTAGGCAAGAACGAAGACGTAGAGAACTTGATTTGGGCGATGTTTTCTTCGCGAAATGACGGTGAGGAGGAACAGTATCTGAAACCATTATTTAAATAGTAATTTCCCGACCAATTGTAAGCTGCCATGTTGGATTACCATAGGCGGTTGCAGTCTGTACGCACTCATCACGCTTATTGAGTAATAGAATACTGATCTAGTCTAAAATATTTTGGATATTTATTTTTAGATCAGTCAATTTATGATTAATTCGTAAATTACATTGTTGTGGGGACACTAGCGATGTACGAGGTTGGGCCCACAATGTGTGGGCTTACGTCCTCAGGAGAGCGAAGCTCTACCTTGGTTTCCACTATAATAGTCAATGAGAAACGAATACAACGATGTAATAACGATAATCCGAATGAAATCGACCCGAGAAACGATCAAATATACTCCAAAAAGCCAAATATGACGAAATGTCGCGAAGAAGGGCTGTGTCAAGCCTGGCCGCGAGATTTGGCTCGAAATCTGGCGAGCCTGGACTAGCCGCGAGGTTTGGTCTGGTTTCTCGCCAAAAGGGCTAGTCGCGAGGTTTGGTCTAAGGCATGGCCTGGTCGCGAGGTTTGGTGCGATTCCTCGCGAGTCTGGGCTGGCCGCGAGATTCGGTACGAAATCTGGCGAATAGTAATTGCAGTGTTGAAATCTCGCGATTTCAAGCGAAAGTCTCGCCTTGGGAGATGCGAAAAGGATCCGACCCCTTCTCAATGCCTTAGGACCTCTATTTATAGAGAAATGTAGCCCAAAACACAAGCTTAAGTCCAAGAGTCCAATTTCATTAGATTAAGCCCAAGACACCTCAACTAATATCCAATTAAATTAGAACAAATACCGTTCTGCAATATAACTTCGGAAATGCGTCTCGATCCAGAATTAGGCGAGGATATTGATGAGAAAATACCGGAGGACCCCGTAAAATACTCCACTGCTTCCAGATAGCGAATATGCGGCCACATAACATCATCGCACCTGACCGGTGCGCTCCCGGGTGGCAAATTACGAAAATACCCCTGGCCCCGTCTGGGGCCGAAATGACACGAAACATCTCAAAATGCTTACAGAGACTTTATAGGGGGCCTAGCGGGCCAGAACTGTGAGAATACCACTTGAGAACGCCATCCGATAAAAATACCAAAAATAACGAAAATACCAATAACTGCGTCGGACGAGTCCCCGGGTATTGATAAGTGCAAGAAATATACCCGGGTAATATCAATTGTCCCCTGGTTTTCAGATTCAGAGTCTGAGTCGTAAACCACATACTAACGGCTCGTCCGAAAGTCGAAACTTGCTCGGGAATTTTCCCGGAAAAACGGGTAGTAGGGTTGAAAACCCCTCGCAGACGCGATCGTTTTGACACTAAGAACATCATATTCTGAGCTCGGGCCAAAATCTCGAGATTTTTCGGCTCGGAAAATTCCTCAATAAATACAAGGTCCACTTCGCTGCATTCTCGTTACATTCTGAACGAAATCTCGCGACATCTTCCAGTATACAGTACCTCTCGCGACATTTGGAGCGAAATGTCGCGACGACCTTGACTGCACAGTTCCTTTCGCGACATTTGGTACGAAATCTCGCGACGGAACAGTTAATCACAGACTTAAAACTGATAACGAAACCTCGCGACGGAACAGTATAATCAGACTTAAAAACCTTAACGAAATCTCGCGACGGAACAGTGACTCTCGCGACATTTGGTACGAAATCTCGCGAGACACTTGCAAAAATCTGAAAATTTTCTAAAAATTCCAAAAACCTTAATTTCGAGAATTCCACACCATGTCTTCCGACTCCGCTCGTTCCTCGAATTCCGATGCCTCGTCTTCTCATTCCTCGGACTCCTCATCCAACTCGGGGAGTTCCAATTCGAGCCTTTCTGCTTTCTGCTCTCCAATTACGAACCCGTATCCACATTTTTTCGATCGGCTCACATGTCTCGAGAATACGGCCGGTTCTCGAAGTCCTGCTGTCAGTGTCCTAAAGTCTTTTTACCGGCCTTTCACCATGCACCCTCGGAAGTGGAAATCTTTGGTGGAGGATTACCACTTCCCTTCCGACTGTGTCCTCTATCAACCGGGTCCCTCTGATCGGATCCTACGTCCACCGGTTGGTACCCACACTATCTGTCTTGAGTACCTAGAGTGTGGTCTCCGCTTTCCGCTTCACCCATTCATTTCAAACCTCCTAACTCACTTGAACATCCACCTCTTTCAGCTGAGTCCAAATTNGGAGCTCCTGAAAGACGACGATGTAATGGCGGCGTATAACCCTCAAATATATACCCCCGCTAGCGTAACTGGAGCTCGGGAGCGCCACGAAGATGAAATAGCGAGGTTTTCAGCTGCCAAACCTCCCTCCTCTCAAAAAATAAAGCTGGTGAAAAAGCGCCCCAGCGGACCTGGTGAAGGCTCAGGCTCCCAAGAAGAAGAAGAAATAAACTTCTGTAACTGACTTCTTCGGTTTTTGTATTCTCTCCCCGTTTTTGTATTCCCCACATATATAAAATTTGCTTTTATTTTCCTTTCGATTTTTGCACTTTACTTTCGAATAAAGAACCATACTCTGAATAATGTAAATTCTCCTCTTCTCAACTTATTTTCCCGTCACATTCTTCGAGAAATGTATAATTCCGAATAATTCACTTTAAGAAAATGACCTTTCGAGAATATATAAGAATATGCGTGAATCTCCGATATGGAATCTGTAATTCCGAATAATCCTTGACAAGAAATAACCTTCCGAGGTAATAAGAATATGCTTGAATCTCGGATTATGGATGCGCAACAACAGCGCATATAATAATAATAAGGATGTAAGAGAGTCCCCAGTGTAGTGGGGTTTGCATAAGTCTGCGATAACTCTAAGGCGAAAGCCTCTTTCAAATGAGTAGATGCTCAAGATAAGTCCACTGTTCTGCATTCACCAATACATCTCTGCCACCGGTATATACTTACACCCGGGGTCATCATACTCTCGCCGCCGGTATATACATGCACCCGGGGCCATCAAATTCTCGCCGCCGGTATACACTTGCACCCGGGGTAATCACACTCTCACCACCGGTATAAACTTGCACCCGGGGCCATCACACTTTCGCCACCGGTATATACTTGCACCCGGGGCCATCACACTTACTCGGCCCGTCCATAAGACGGTGTCGTCGTACATTTGACCCGTTCATAAAACGGTGTCCTTTGGCCCGTTCATAAAACGGTGCCATCGCACTTTCGACCCGTTCATAAAACGGTGTCGTTTGGCCCGTTCATAAAACGGTGCCACCGCACTATTGACCCGTTCAAAAAACGGTGTCATTTGGCCCGTTCATAAAACGGTGCCATGCAGAAGAGGACCAGCCTCCGGCGAGGGCGTGACCCTCGTCGGCGTGTCATGGGGGAGTCAGGTATATACTTGCACCCTGATTTGCCACGGAAATATAAATCACAACAACAGGTCTCTTAACATATTCCAACAGTCATTATGTATAGACGGTTCTGCCGCGGACAGAAAGACTCATCATGTTCAAAATATGTTGACACAGTATTCGGCGCGAGTGAACAGTGCAGGCAGGTGGGCTTCTCGCGACGAATCGATGACTGGTCGCGAGGCGGGCACTGTTCGCGACGAATCTATGACTGGTCGCGAGTCGGTTTTGCTGGCCACTCGTCGCGAGTTGGCGGTTGTTCGCGAGTTGGAGGACTCGTCGCGGCTGGTCAGGAGTGGTCGCGAATAGTGAGTTTCGTCGCGAGTCGAGAGTCAGATTCTGCCTGGGAAGTGCGATAAAAGTCCGAACCCCTTCTCAATGCCTTGGGGCTCATATTTATAGAGAAATCCAGCCCAAAACCCACTCTCTTGGGCCCATAAGCCTAGTTCACCTCACTTAGCCCAAAATAATTAAATATTCCAAATCATAATATAATAAATACCATGCTGATCTCGAAGCTTCGGGAACCAATCCGGACAAGATGTTAGTCGGGAATACGATCAGGAAATTCCCGAGAACTTCGTATATCAGTTCTTTGCCTCTAGATAGCGATTACGCAGCCACATAACATCATTGCACCTGACCGATGCACTCCCGGGTGGCAAATGACGAAAATACCCCTGGCCCCGTCCGGGGCCGAAATGGCCCGAAGTACCTCAAAATGCTTACAGAGGCTTTATATGTCGCTCGACAAGCCAGAATTACGAGAATACCACTTGAGAATGCCATCCGATAAAAATATGAGAATACCGGAAATACTGAGAATACCGAGAATACCGAAAATACCAATAACCACGTTAGACGAGCTCCCGGGTGAGAATATATATAAGAGAATATACCCGGGTAATATCAAATACGGAAAGGCGCATGTCTGGACGTTAATATTCAAATAAAAGTGACAGAAAAATTAACGTTATGATATTTTGAATTCAAATCCACATATCAAATTGACTAAGTGAAGAATCGGTCCCTTGGACGCTCATTGCGAGTAGTATCGGTCCAATATTCTCCCGAACGTATATAACATTGCATGGTCGGCCTTGCGTCACCTCTGCGATGGCAACCAAGCCCGAGAGGCTAGTGATGAGAATCCTAGGACTAGATACCATGCAATGAGTAAGGTCCAATAACGATTGGGCCGACCTAAGTAATAAAAAGCGAACTCGAGCGGCCCAGAATCCCCAGCTTAGCATATTTGAGATAAATTGACCCGATATTCCGCGATGGGACCGAAGATGGACTTGGCAAAATAGAATGGCATTTGTCAAATGGCCCATGGTTCGGTCTAAACGGTTACAGCCCAAGTTAATCTAGTCTAAAAATATTTTGTGTATTTATTTTTAGATCAGTCTATTTTTTAATTATTCGGAATTCAGTTTATGTGGGGACACGAGCGATATACGAGGTTGGGCCCACAATGTGTGAGCTTACGTCCTCGGGAGAGCAATCTACCTTGGTTTCCACTATAATAATCAAAGGATACAAGTACAATGAGGTGATAATGATAACACGGGCAAAAACGACTCGAAAACGCTCAGTCGGGCTCGAAAGGCTGGCAGCCGCAAGTTGTGGTCAACAACTCGCAGAAAACACTGTACCAGCAACATCTCGCAGAAAACATTGTACCTGCAAAAACTCGCGACCGGCACTGTTCAGACAAGAACTCGCGACTGACACTGTTCAGAAAAGAACTCGCGACTGGCACTGTTCAGACAAGAACTCGTGAATAGTGATTTCTGGCAAGAACTCGCGAATGCCACTGTTCACACGAAATCTCGTGAATAGTAACCCAGATGAAGGTGGCCGCGAGTTTTGGTGCGAGAACTCGCGGATGGGGGCTGAAAAACGAAGTCTCGCGACTACCTTAGCGAATTTAAGACAGAGTCTTGCCTTGGGAGGTGCTAAGAGAGTCTGAATCCCTTCTCAGTGCCTTGAAGCTTCTATTTATAGAGAAATCCAGCCCAATTAATAAGTTTCAGGCCAGGAGCCCAATTTCACTGGATTAAGCCCAAGGTACCTAAATAATATTCAATTAAATTAGAACAAATGCCATTCCGCAATAGAACTTCGAAAATGCGTATCGATCGAGAATTAGCCGGATATATCGATGAGAAAATACCGGAGAACCTCGTAAAATAATTCACTGCTTCCAGATGTCGAATATACAGCCAAAAATATCGCCACAACTTACCGGCATGCTTCTCAGGTGCCAAATTACGAAAATACCCTTCGACCCCGTCTGGGGCCGAACTTGCCTGAGACTGTTAGAAACGATAGTCAAATGCAAATATGTACGCCCGGGAAGTCCAAATTACGAGAAAACCCCAAAACTATAGAATGGCGTAAATAGACGAGAATACCAAGAATACCGAAAATACCATCTAGCCACGCCTGGGGCATCGTGATACCAAAAACATTCCCATGTAATATCAATAGTCCCCTGGTTTTCAGATTCTGATTCTGAGTCGTAAACCATATCATATTAGCTCGTCTCGAATGTCGGCACTTGCTCGGGAATTTTTCCGGAAAAGCTGTTAGTAGGGTTGAGAACCCCTCACAGACGCGATCGTTTTGACACTAAGAACATCAGATTCCGAGCTCGGGCAAAAATCTCTGTATTTTTCCCGACACGAGGGTCCGGCCCTATAAATACCGGATCCCCCCCTGTTACAGTACTTATTCGCGGAAACACAAACTTCTCGCAACTTTTCGAACGACTTCTCGCGACTGCTCTCATAGTACAGTGTCATTCGCAACTTTTGGAACGATTTCTCGCGATTACTCTCATAGTACAGTGTCATTCGCGACTTTTGGAACGATTTCTCGCGATTACCCTCATAGCACAGTGACATTCGCGAATTTTGAACGAGTTCTCGCGACTACTTGCATTGCACAGTGCACTCGCGACTTTACGAACGAATTCTCGCGACTGGACAGTGACACAGTGAACTTAACACCTGAACGAAAACTCGCGACTTCGTAGGCTGCACAGTGACTTCGCGACTTTGGTACGATAACTCGCGAGACACTTAATAAAATCAGGAAAAAATTATAAAAATTTGAAAAATCTTAATTTCGAGAACTTCACATCATGTCCTTCGACTCCGATGCCTCGTCATCCCATTCCTCGGACTCCTCATCCGGCTCGGGGAGCTCCGATTCGAGTCTTTCACCCTTTCCCTCCCCCATTACGAACCCTTATCCACACTTCTTCGAACGGATCACACATCTTGAGAACACCATAGGTCCTGAGAGTTCTGCTATCAAGGCCTTGAAATCCTTTGATAAGCTATATACCATGCATGATCGGAAGTGGAAATCTCTCGTGGAAAACTACCACCTCCCTTCCGATTGTGTTCTATACAAGCCGGGTCCTTCTGATCGGATCCTACGTCCGCCGGTTGGCACTCATACCGTTTGTCTTGAATATCTAGAGTGCGGTCTCCGCTTTCCGCTTCACCCATTCATTTCCACTCTCTTGACTTGTTTAAACATCCATCTCTTCCAGCTTAACCCAAACTCGATATCTTTAGTGGTTGCCTTCATTATTTTCATGGAGACCAACGGGATTTCGATAACCGTCGATAGCTTCTTCCAGATCTTCAAAATCAGTACCGCTATCAATTATGGTGCTTAGGGTTGCATCTTTTTTCGCCAGATGCACAAGAAAAGCTACTTCCCATTCTCTACTCCTCAATCGAATCATGACTAGAAGAGATATTTTTTTTTGTCACTGGTGTGGGTTCCACTAGATTATCTGTGCTTAGCCTTCCTTGGCGGTTCCCAATTGAAGGGGAACCTTTCTTTCCGGAGTCTTACTATCCTATCCGCTATCCATTACTCCTAAGGCTTTGGAGAGGATACTTGTCGCGTGCGCTACATCGGATGGTACTGACTGGACCCCGAAGACGCTATTCTATGCCCCAATCTTGGTCGCCTCCAACATTCTTCCGGCCCCTACCCATTTTAGTAGGGGACTATTAGGTATCTGGACCATGCATTAACACTTAAACCATCTCAACACCTCCCTCTCGATAAGCACACCTTCCTAACACCAGCGTATATATGTTCTATAATCTTTTTAACTGTACTTCTCACGCGACTTGTTTGTTTTGCAGATAAAATAATGGCTCCCCCTGGAGATCGTTCGAGATTAGGTGATAAGTTGAGGTCCCTCCGTACTCTTGTTACGGAGAAAGATGAGTTGATCTTCGAGATGGCGCCAGGATCCCAGAACCGCACCGCAGCGGCTGAGCTGGCGCCATCTNAAAACATCTTTCATACTCACCTAAAAACATCTTTCATATTCATTTGAAAACATCTTTCATCTTTTGAATTCTTATTTTAAAATCTCGTAAAACTTACTTGAACTTTACTTGAAACAATACTTGAAACATTTCTTTAAACATTATTTAAAATCTCGTAAAACGTACTTGATACTTTACTTGAAACATTTCCTTAAACATTATTTAAAATCTTGTAAAACTTACTTGAAACTTTACTTTAAACATTTCTTTAAACATTACTTATCATTTTATCATGTGTCTTTTACTTATCTTGCCGGCTCTGTTTTACATGCCCGGTGACATGTCTCGCCCAAGCCGACCGTTAGCTGTTGGTCGACTCGACGAGCCATATGCGTCCCATCCCCGAACGAGTACTCGGGCGCTACCCCTTTTCTCGCTCGGATCCGTTCTGCCCATTCCGTACGTACCATTTCATTCTTGAACATTTCATTCACTTCATCAGGCATGCCCTTCCTTTGGCGAATCGTGTGCGAGGCACGATGCCGGGTTCGGTCGGACGGTCCATCATTCCTCACCCCGAGTCTTATTCTTTCATAACATTTCGTTAAACAATATAAGGACACCCTCTCCCGGCGGGTGCTCGCACCCGCAGGGACAACGTATCTCAAAACATTTTAATTTAAACATTTCATCGTAAAATTTATAAAATAACATGAACCTTCTATTACTTGATTGATCATCTTGCGTACCTTTACATTGTACATTGTCCACTTCCCTTCCATAAATCCCAATTTATCATTGTTTCTCTACTCTTGAAGCACTCGATTATTAGCGTTCATCATATGCCTAAGGAATTAAATACCCACACAAGTAGCCATTAGCAAAAGCAATAAGTTGCTGTTTGAAACCATACATAAATTTGAACAAAAACACATTAAATGATGGATGATTGATACTTCTAATTTGACCAAAAATACATAAGATTGGTGTCAACATTCTCCAGATTCATGTATGAGCTCATAGTCAAGAACAATTCTCTAATATTCCATTATAAGACAATTTTCATTCAACTACTTCATTTATTATCAACATTAAAAATGAGAACTCTTACAATTAGCACCCAAGGCAGACAATATATTCAACATACGGTGGATTACATCAATTAAGGTTCCTAATATGAACATAAAAGACATCGCACCTCATATTCGGATAAAAACCACGATGAGTTCATTAGGCCTTCACACCACTTTACGTATGACAGTTTGTTTGGGGAGCAAGGAGACAATGACTATCAGATTGGGGCATTGAGGCAACCGACCATTGCTTCCTAGCGGCAGTGACCGTAAACCCTTTTTACCCCATTAATTACAATTGTAGAGACTAGGTAGTAGGTACCCAACTTGTCACGGGCCTTCCACATTGGTCTATTAGCCATATGTAATGTAAGCTTTTCAAATCCAATATCCTATTATCTTTCATTTGTTTATTATTATTCGTTGTAATAAATAAAAACATACCCCACTAATCATTTGCTCACTTATTATTATATTAAAATCATTATTGTCAATAAATTCTTAAATAGCTAATCTTTATTTTTCGAGATATTACATGCGTCACCTACAAAATCTGTAAAGCGGTCACAATCTATTAAAGGAAACTTCACACACACTACACATTATCTTTCTTACTTCTTAGTTACATCATACACACACACATGAACCAATTCACTTAACCGTTTTCTTATTTCCCTCTTCTTTTTCACTTAACACATCGTGTACTAGGCACGATGCCGGGTTCGGTCGGACGGTCCATCCTTCCTCACCCCGAGTCTTATTATCATTTATCTCGTTCATTCGTATCATTTAATCCTTCTTTATTAACCCAATCTCATTCCCTAAATCTGAACCTTCCCTTACTATATTGTGTTCACTCCGCCTACCGTTTGCTTTAGCGTGTTATAATCTTCCCGTGCTTCCCCTGCATTTCATAACAGGTCTTAATTATTCGAATTCTGACGTTATTATATTATTGTTGACTATGTGGTTACCGTAGACCTCACGTGTACTTTTCCTCCCACGATCCGACTTCGGGACGTAACGAAAACACTCGAAATTAGTATTTTCGCGACAATTCTACTTCTGCCCTGAAATTCGCGATAATAATACCCTGGGATTAAAATTCGCGAAAATATTGCACTGTGATGAAATCCGCGATAATTTATGCCATATTGGAAATCCGCGACAATTTTACTCTTCGTGAATTCTCGCGACAATTTTGCCTTCGTAAATTTTCGCGACAATTTTTGTTCTTCTAAATTTTCGCGACAATTCTTGCCTTCACTTTTTCGCGATAATTTTGTGCCTTTTAGATTTTCGCGATAATTTTCCTTCTTTGCGGGAATTATCGGATTTTCGGGTCTTAATGATGATTAACTCGTTTTTGGGCCTCCTCACCCCTATTTATAGACATCTTAACTTTTCTAATTCACACTATGACCCCTCCTTCTTTTGCTTTTGACCCCTCTTTTATCTTTTTCTTTACTTTTCTATTTTTCGTTCCCTCTTACGTTCTTTCGTTCCCGTATCTCTCATTATCTCTCGTCTAGACTTTACCACTACATTCCCTACTATTTGTTTCGTCGTACCTTTTTCTCGGCTATTACACCAACAGTCGTCCGGTTTGTTCAACAAACGAACTCGGTTCTGATTTCTTTTAAGTGTGGAAGACAATCAAAAGCTGAAAACAAAGTAAATGCACGGCGATATATAGTGGAAACCCCAAGAATTGGGGTGAAAACCACTCGACTAAGAGCTGATTCTGCTCTTAGCCTGCTCACTAATGAAATAACTCAAAGTTTATACAAGACAGGCTAATGAAAATGACGAGGTAAAGAAAGCGATAAGAATCCGGCAGAGTAACAGCCTGTTCTTCCGCGTCCAAAGGGTCCTGTTATCTCCGTCGTCTGGCCCTGTATTTATTGAGTTCTTAGTGAGTGTAACTCACGCTCCTTAACCTCCTCTGACAGGTTTGTTAGAGGTTGTTATCGCGGGATGTAAAACGAGGCTGGAACCGAAGCGTGGTGAACGTGATCGGCCCGAAGCGTGGTAAACGTGGGAAGCCCGAAGCGTGGTAAACGTGGGTTGTAAGTGCTCGGACCGAACACAGGTGCCAGTTGGCAGAAAACGTTTTATTTCGCTAAGGTCATCTTCGGTCTTTCAGTTGAACATCAGGCCGCTCTTTATTGGAGGTGAGGAATGGCCTATAAGGATTATTTTTCGCCATTTAAATTGGTCCGATCGTTGCTGGGTCTTACCCATCACAACGTACCCGTTCCTAGAGTTCTCATCAAATATAATTAGAGGTTATTTAAGTGTTTTGGGCTAAGTGAATTAAAACTGGGCTCATGGGCTCAAGTAAGCGAAGTTGGGCTGGATTTCTCTATAAATACAAACCCCAGTGCATTTGGAGGTTTTCAGACAATTATCACGCTTCCCAAGGCAAAGTATTACTTTTCTGCACATTGTAGAATCGCGACTTATCGCCTGATCGTAGTCATTCGAGACTTTTTTCTGCCTGAGCCGCGACTTGTTGCTTTTCATCCCACACCCGCGACTTATCGCTCGTAGTCGCAACCAATTTTCACACTCGCGAGTTATCGCTCTGCAGTCGGCACTCGCGACATATTGTCACCCCAGTCGCTTCGTGAGTTATCGCCTCGATCCTGTTCGCGAGTTGTTGTCCATTCGCGAGCTGTTGACCACAACTCGCGACTGCACACCTTTTGGGTTCAACGAAGTGTTTTCGATCGTTTTTCGAGCCATTTTCATCTGGATTGTTATTATCACATCATTGTACTTGTATCCTTTGATTATTATAGTGGAAACAAAGGTAGAGCTTCGCTCTACGGAGGACGTAAGCTCACACATTGTGGGCCCAACCTCGTATATCGCTCGTGTCCTAACAACAATTAAATTTCGAGTAATTAAAAGTTGACTCATCATAAACAAACACTCTAAAATATATTTAGACGAAATCACATGCTATTAGAGCGGCGAAACAAATTGGGCGTGCACCTGACCACATGTTCATATGGGGGTCGACCATAGAGATGTTGCAGACAGCTTACTCGGACACAGTCCTTCATTCACTTAGACCTGAGTACACATGGATGAGACTAGGGTGAAACTTGTGGCATGACCCTAGTAGATTAAAAGTTATCCGAAGGGGCCGACGTAGGGGAAGTAGAATTCCAATAGATATGGATTTCTCTTGATTCTTGACATAATATTAAATTAAATTTGTTATTTTTATTTTAATATTATAATTGTTATTTTTATTTTAATATTAATATTAAAATAATAATAACAACAAAAATGATAATTAATACCAACATTTTTTATGGGAGAGTACTATCGAAAAATTCCATATCTATCATGTCATCATCATAAAAACATGGCTGCTCAAGTAGCGCACTCGACTCTCCACGTGACCTACGTCTTCGATGTCTTTCCCTGTCAAGGTGGGTGGTTAGACAGAAGATCGGTAAACTCCCTGAAAAATACATTATTAAAATAAATTATTATAAATAATAATAAATAATGAAATACAAACCTCCAACTGTAGTACTGGTAACAATGTGTGTCAAATGACTCATTCGGGAAGCGTACATGCACAACGGCTTTAGAGCATGATTTCTGGACCACACCCAGAGATGAAAATTATAAACAATATTATTTGCTATTGATATGACATTAAGTTTGTATAACGCTGACACACCTGCACAATTATACAGGCTCCACCTACTGTCATGGGATCGATAGAAGCCTTGCAAAGTTCTCGGTATAAGAATGCAAGTACGGCTGATCCCCAGCTAAGTCCTGCAATCTCCACATCATCTCTAAAGTGGTCCACCATAATTAGTTTTGAACGGTCCCCATTATTAATCGGTAGCAAAATCAAAACCACTATGAGAAGACAGATAACTCGAGCAAAACAAAGGATGTGAGGTCCCCTCGGGGGTGTGAGAGAGAGGGAACCTTAGGCGAATCCCTAGATCCGCTATAGACGGGGAAGGATCGTGTGTTAAGTATAATGATTTGTCTCCCATTGTACGAGGCATTTTCCCTAGCAAAGTGGCAAGCGGAACATTAGAACTGGAAAGTTAAGCGTGCTCACCCTGGAGCAATTCAGGGATGGATGACCCACTGTGAAGTGTGGGAGCTAGGGAAAAAGTAAAGCCGTGAGGACTATGTGGGTGTCATTAGGGTCAGCCTAGTCCAAAGCGGACAATATTGTGCAAGCGGAAAGACGGTCGTTACATTTGGTATCGGAGCAGGACCCGGGTTATAGTCGGTGTGTTGGGGCAAACCTCAGCGAGGACGCTGAGTCCATAAGGAGGGGTGAATGTGAGGTCCCCTCGGGGGTGCGAGAGAGAGGGCACCTTAGGCAAATCCCTACATCGGCTATAGACGGGGAACGATCGTATGTTAAGTATAATGATTCGTCTCCCATTGCACGAGGCCTTTTCCCTAGCAAAGTGGCAAACGGAACGTTAGAACTAGAAAGTTAAGCGTGCTCACTCTAGAGCAATTCAGGGATGGGTGACCCACTGGGAAGCGTCGGGGCTAGGGAAAAAGTAAAACCGTGAGGACTAGGTGGGTGTCATTAGGGTCAGCCTAGTCCAAAGCGTACAATATCGTGCAAGCGGAAAGGCAGGTCGTTACAAAGGACCTCATCATCAAACTCAAATGGCAGGGCAGCTCGTTCCAAAACATATTCTCACAGACCACGTAAATGTAAATTAGGGAAACTAATGAACACGTCTCAAAAAGTCCACCCAAACGTGGCAGTGTTATACTGTTTCCACTCCCCAATAATCCTATCGGGTCGTGGACCAGTTATAACATTGCCCAATATGGGCAATCCCCATTTGAGTGACACATCCTATAGTGTCACCGTGACACATCCTATAGTGTCACCGTGAAATCACCCATCGGGAGGAAAAATATATATATCTCGGGGAGCCACCGCTCCTCAATAGCAGTCATCAAATGATTATCCCTCTTGATACGAACCGTCTTGAATACTCCGTAAAACCCCCACCGTATCAACCACGCAGATTCTCTAGCGTCCAATGCCGCAAGCTTACTCAGATAATAATCACCATACTTAAACTGGATCATCAAACCATGCTCTCCATTTATAATGTTCCTATTGATGTGATGATTATGATGATGTAGGACACTTCCGTTTATGGAGCACGTGGTCTACTTTCGCCTTCCATATCTATTACACAATAATGTACAAAACGTATAATAACAATTTAAATAAATGTACAATAATCATATGTGTAACTTAAGTCATTCATATTTAAATTTAAAATGAAATAACAATAATAGACAAATAAAATAAAAATACAAACATACAAATAATAATTGAAAATACAATAAAATATTTAAATTACAAAAAACTAAATTGTACCTAAATTTGGAATATATTTTCGGACTACAAAAAGCGTTGCGAGATTTTTTCGGGATGATTTTAAGAATGAAATCATCCCATATATATACTAATGCGAGTAGCAGACGTCGTCCGTTGAAAGCTGACGTGACCAGCTATAGCGGACGTAGTCCGTGGAAAGCTAACCTGACACGCTATAGCGGACGTCGTCCGTGGAACACATCAGCATCCGCGGACGACGTCCGCTATCGACCCTAAAACAATATACCCGATTTTAAAATGCAATATTTGGCCAAAATAGCCAAGTATTTGTATTACAATATTATTCTTAATCAAAACTAATAATACAATACTATATGCTCTTTCATTTATTACGTTTTTAGCTTAATTCGATCTAAATTAGTTTAAATCGTGAAACACGTCTCATTAAACCTTACTTCTTGTAGTATATCTTAATTTATCGTTATCTACACCAATTATAGGATCTCACTCGTTATAATATTAATAAACACCTTAAATCATTTTAATATCTACTATACTATTGTACTATTATATCTTGTATATTAACATTACCAAATTCTATATCACATAATTTTCTCTAATATATTTTTGTCATCTAATATTATTTCAATATAATAATATCATCCTATCTTTTACCTCACAATATAATCAACATATTCTATATTAATTCATCGAAATCTACATTGATTCATAACTGTACAATCTCCATCGTCGTTTCTCATTCATTTATAATGTATATTTATCTATAATTTATTCATTATTAAATATAGTTGCTCCTTTTATATTATCTTGAAACTAAAATATATTCAATTTTGGTATCTTCGTATTATATACTTAATAATATTATTAGTTATCTATTTCTCCTAAATTTCGGGTTATGATAGAAAATCCCCGAGAAAGGGGAAAAAACCACCTAGCTAAGAGTAACAATACTCTTAGTCGAATTTATTAATAAAACAGTGAAGGTTACAATTGAATACATGTTTAAGAAGATGACTAAAGAAAGCAATGAGAGCCAAAATGATGATAATATCGGCTGAACGTGTGAAAAAGGGTCCTCATGAGCTAGTCATTTCAACTTGTATTTATAGAGGGAATCGTGCGTGGAAAACGCTCTATAACCGTATCTGACAACATCATTTTCCTATGACATATAAAGTGATTGTGCCCGCTGCTTGATGTAACCGTTTGGACTGATATAAAGGATTGGTCAACGAAGCACCTCAAGGTCGATGTTCGAATAACCTTCGGTCCTGCCGATCAAATGGGACTTCGGGCTTCTTAGCTACGTGGGCGTTCGGGCCTTGTTATCTTAAATGGGCCAAATTACTACCAAGTTTCGGATCTTGGGTCTTGTAGGTTCGTTTCTTGTCACATGCACCAGCCAGTATAATTTGCGCCTCCATCAATTCGGCATACCGGGTTCCGAATCTCTCATCACTAGCTTCGGGTTAAATTTTCTATTCCCGCCCATTATTCGATTTTGAGGGGAAAAGATGATATTCATTGTTTTCTTCCTGCGGAAATCATGACTCCTACCCACTCACTGGTAATTTATGAATCACTGAAGTGCGGTATGCGATTCCCGTTACACCCTATTGTAGCAACCGTACTTCGGGAATCCATTGTCCGTACTTTGCCATATTCCCGGATAGTTATGTGTATATAGCAATTTTTTTATACCGTTTCGAAATTTAATATCGGTCCTGATCGGTATGAGCGGTACGATCGGTATATCGGCCGGTACCAAATTTTATTTTACTTTTATAAAAAAATAATATTTAACTAGTTTTTTAGGGTTGAATCTAAAAAAACCCGGAAATCGACCCTAATACTCGGTATCGGGCGGTACCAAAAAAAAATTCCGGTATAGCCCGAAATATGATTTAGCGGACGATATACCCGCCGGTATAACGTCCGGTATGAAAACATTGTTATATATTGGCCTTTATTTTCTATTGCCAAAAACATGGCATAGAACCAACTTTAGAAATGTTTTTTAGTTTGTTTTTGGTCGGGTCCCGAAGGGGTAAAAGGTTATTGGGATGTCGTAAGTTATACTACGTAACAGTCCGGACTGCTGAGTGCGTTATTGTGGATAAAGAAGACTCACTTCAAGAGTGGGAGTCGTGATATGTATGGATAGCAGTTTCGAAGGAGTACTTGTTGAAGGTGTGGCCTACCATACAACATCCACTTATCGGCAAATTGGATTGAACCCGGTTCAACCCTTCTTATCAAGACATCGCTAACACTTTAGAGAAGATTCCTTCTTCTGAAAAGCATCTCAAACGTATAAATATACTTAGGGAAAGTAAGTTAATATAAATTGGTGTAGCGGGTAGAACCATAGATCCAACCCCAAAGGGATTTTTTCGAGCTATCATTCATATGAAAGATCGTGTATAGCCCCTCTTTTATTTCAACTCAGATATCCTTATCCTCATCAATTTCTTTTGCAGATTCCAAAGAAATAATGCCTAGCTCCCGATTCAAACAAATGGTAGTAGCTTCGGCCCGCACTAGGGGGGACCGATCGAGAACATCAAATGTTGCATAGCCCTCGGCTCCTTCAAGTTCTTTATCAACGTTACCCCCTCCGGCGGGTTCCACATCTGCAGTCCCGTTAAGCACTTATTGCGTAGAAGCAGAGGACCCGCACCACAAACAATGGAGGAGGTGGAAGAGGCGGTGATATTGTGTGAGGGTATGATCGTTATTATGATAACCCCGGGGCTCGTCAGGTGGAATTAAGTGGCATTTTCAGTTCTTTTAATTACGAGATGAGGGAGTTTTGAGGTTACGTTTGTCATTCTGAGATCCCGGGACAACGCATTAGAATCATGATAATGCTTTGAGAGATTTTGGATAGTTTCGGCACGGAACAACAATAGGGGTATTTCTTAATTTTGTGCTTGGAGAGCACATCGATGAAGTTTTATGATATTTTGGAGTATTTTCTAAATATTGGGAGATCAAAAATTGATCAATGATCTATTAGGGTAAGTTCTTCTATAAATATAGGCCCTTAGACCATAGAAAAGGGCTCGAATTCTTGGCACGCACCTCAAGGAAAGATTTTCGCTTGAACTTGCCCCGGTACTCGATCATCACTCCCCTATTCAAGAAACTATTACTCAGCTGGAATTCATCCGGGTGGACACCTATTGTTTATCCTCCACCCCCTCTGTGCTTATCAAGGTGTTTTTAATTTGGAAGACCAGGTCGATTGGTTTCCTGAAGGAATGTTCATCTTCCTCTACCGGCACGAGCTCAATCTACCGATCAAAATCAGAATGATGTCCACCTAGAGGAGCGAAGAAGTACTTTGCTAGCTTAGTTAGAGGACATTGAGGCCAAAAGGAGGTATCAGAGAAGTAATGTGATTTGGGGAATCGGTTGATGACGATGTTGATGCTGAGGATATAGGTCATGCTCAGAACCACCAAGCACCATCAGTTACCTTAGGGGGAAGCAAAATTTTACTATGCAAAGGATTGGTAACTTGATTGAATCGAAGTTCCAAGAGATGAGAAATAAGATCGAGCAGAATGATGCTCAGATGAATCAGTTGGAGGCCAATCTCGGTCTCGGGTATGAAAGAAGACGTGTGTATGGAGAACACAACCGAGACACTCACCAAGATAGCGAAGAGGAAAAATCTTACCATCGATGGAAGTTTTGCAAAGTCTATGGAACACCTTAGATGCTTTATCCGATTTTTACATGGCAATTATTCATGCTACTCGATCCGAATTTATTGAGATTCCGAAGGGTTTTCCACAATATCGGGGATCGACTGATCCCCATGCTCACACCTCAAACCTGAAAATTCATGTCAGTTTGATGAATTTCAGTGACACGCCATGTGTTTCATTTTTGATGCTTCGTTAAAGGAGTCAGCTCTGTGATGGTTCATTCGGTTTCGGCGGTTTTCTATTGTTTCATATCAAGACTTCAAGGATCAATTCTATTCCACGTTCGTACCTTTTAATGCACCTGTGAAATGTTTTACATCTTTGACTGCATTGCGATATGATGAATATGAGAAGTTGTTATGTTTTTTTACTCGTTTTGAGGCGGAATGCAGAAAAATTTCCCGGACTACTGTTAGCAAGAAAGTTGGGGTACTACAAATTATTTTGGAAGGTCGTCACTTGTGCAATTATTTGAAGAGAGACCAACCAACCAATATGGAAGAACTTGCACTGAGGTGCACACAGTATATCCGTCAAGATGAAGGATAGCGCGATCATGGAGTTATAGAGGTTCATGCGTATGGATCACACAATAATGCCGGGAAACGCACAAAGGATAAGAGTGTGGTGTTTCCAAGACCCAATATAAGGATCTCCCAGGGAAGTTATTAATCACATTATTTGAACCAGTTAAAGACAAGAATAGATCAGTCTAAAACATCATGGGTAGATGAATTGCATAATGTGATGTGGCATATCGAACATCACCAAGATCTACCATAGATTTCGCTGGGATACGACTCTGAGGTCGTCTCCGCGTCAGAATTAACTATTTTATCTGAATGAGTTATTGCATATTACGAGGTATTAAACGAAGATATGGGAAATTTAGATCTTCATTGTGTCGAGGATCTTAGAGATAGAGCATCTTTTCAGATGGAAGTGTGTAAGAAGCGAATGGCTAAAAGGAACGATAAAAAAGTTCATCCAGTGTTGCTTGTAACGACCCGCCTTTCCGCTTGCACGATATTGTCCGCTTTGGACTAGGCTGACCCTAATGACACTCACCTAGTCCTCACGGCTTTACTTTTTCCCAAGCTCCCACACTTCCCAGTGGGTCACCCATCCCTGAATTGCTCCAGGGTGATCACGCTTAACTTTCCAGTTCTAACGTTCCATTTGCCACTTTGCTAGGGAAAAGGTCTCATGCAATGGAAGACGAATCACTATACTTAATCTCTGATCGTTCCCCGTCTATAGCCAATGTAGGGATTCGCCTAAGGTGCCCTCTCTCTTGCACCCTCGAGGGGACCTCACATTGCTGATAACTGGGGACATGGTCCTAAAGAAAGTTGAGGTATTGAAGCATGTTGGTATATTGGATCGTAAGTGGGAAGGTCCGTAACAAGTTACGGCGATTGTGAGAAAATGAATGTATAAGATAGCGAATATGAGCGGAGAGGTGCTGCACAGACTTGACATATTTCCAATTTATGCAAGTATTATATATAGACATGACTCTTCAATCTTTTTAAAATAAAACTCCAATCTTTTTATCATATTCTGATTTTTTAATATCCTTTTTGATAACATGAGATCAATCGACTTGGGGACGGGTAAGTTAAGAGAGAGGTTCATTGCATCTTAGTATGATGGAGGAAGGAAAATTAGTATAACTTGGGTTAGAATAGGAATACGATGTACCACTATTGGAATCGTCTATACATACATTCTATTGGAATATGTCAAGGGGCCGATTTGTTTGATATCCGTTCTCGTACGGAGCATAATTCTGTGGCACACGAGAGCTCTTTACTCGACTCTTAAATGAGACGCTTTCCAGGGTTGCGCCCTCGTCATAGGCATGTCACAGTCCACAGTGGAAAAATGGACATCCTTCTCCTCCGTGGTCTTAAAACACCACCTAAGCCAATGTACTGGATCCACCTATGCGGGAGCAAAAAATTTACGTGAGTATAAGGATTGTTCCCTGAAACTGACGCTACTTCCATACAGGCGGCGAAAGATCTCTCTGGTGCCAGGCACCCGATCTAGCCAGAGGGAAGTAACAAATTTACGTTAGTCTAAGGATTATACCCTAAAACCTGACGCTACTTCCACTTGGGCAATTAAGGTTTCCTACGCTTATTTCCTGGAGGATAACGGGAAAGGTTCGACGAGAAGGAGGTGCTAGCAAGTATAAAGCATTGTGGACATCCACCTCTCCCGATGGTCAAGTGGGGAAAATTACTTAACGCTAGGGACTCTATTCGTATAGTTGGAAGTGAAATTTTTACGTTATTTTGAGGATTGTACCCTGAATGTGACACTACTTCCACATAGATAGGGAAAGCTCCTAACGCTTTCGATAGAGCGCGGAAAAGGTCTAGATGTGGTGATGATGAAGTGTGCTAGCAAGTATAAAGCATATAGACATCCACCTCTCTTGATAGTTAAGTGGGTAAAATCTCTTAACGCGAGGGACTTGATTCGCATAGATAGAAGTGAAATATTTACGTCAGTCTAAATATTGTACATTGAACCTAATGCTACTTCCACCTAGACAGTGAGAGCCCCCAACACTTTTCCGAAGAGCACGGGAATTGTCCAAATGATGATGTAGTATGGTTTATGTGAGAGTGTGAGAGGCGAAAAGACATCCGTCTCCTCCATTGTCCAAGAAGGATCACCTAGTCTAGGGTGCCAGATCCATTTATGCGGAAGTGAAAAATTTACATCGGTCTAAGGATTGTACTCTTAACCTGACGCTACGGAAGTGAAAAATTTACGATCAAAGTGACCAAGTGATGGCCTTCTGGCTTCAATTCTCATTATTTATGATCGGATATTTTCAGTTATTAAACAAATTGTAAATTAATCTCCTTGTAACAGGGATCATTATTCGAAAAATTATTAGTATGGTTCAATTATTTGCCTATGAACAACTATAGGATCTTATTTGTGGATTTCACTAAGAATCAAGATCCTAGAGATCAAATATTTGCATTATGGCACAAATTCGTCCTATTTTAACTGGGGACACTCATTTATATCTAAAGTTATCATAAAAATATCTAACGACATAGAGTTTCTTATTATTATTGATCGGAAGTCTTATTCGATAGCTGCAAAATTATAGAGCTATTTATCGAGGCACATCGAAAGATTATTCATCTCCGATCATTGAAGTGATTATGGAGAAAATTGCTATTTATTCTAGAGATAAGTGTTCGATAGAAATCTGCGGATTACCCGGTGATATATTTTATTGGAGAAGTCAAAATAAAGAAACGAAAAGAAGTTCCAATATCATTCTAAGAAAGTTTGTGGAATACAAAATGGGAGAGAAATCACAAAAGCGAGGAGACCCAATTCTTCTTCTTCCGGGAGCTTCAGCTTTCACCGTTCCACTTGGACGCTTATTTATAACGACCGTTCGGGGATGAGGCCTCTCGAGATCTTCTATAATCGGCATCATATCCGCATTGATCGGCCTACTTGAATCAAAAGTCACCATCGCAATGGCATTCCCGGGCTTCCCTTACGCTCGCAGCAATGTAGATAGGAGGGTCATGTTCCATCATCACCTCCTCATCTTTGAGTATCTCGGCCAAAAAGGGACCTATCGGTTCCGGGAATTGAAGCGTCAACCTTGAATATGCATTTGATGGTCCACCATCCTTCTCTCAATATCCTCCGAGAAGCACTGTCTGTGCAAGTTCTCCTCCAAATTGAAATGAAGAGCTCCGAACGGATCGTAGCAGTAATCTTGCTACTAGGTGGCGAGATCCGCCTCGAATTCCTCTGAGACGCTAGGATCCAATCTCTCCCTCTCCTACGGTGTCAATGCCACACCCAGAACTCTTTGAGTTTAGGCGCTCTCCTTGAAGAAGTACATTTTCGCGCTCACTAAGGCCGCCAAATTATAGAAGGTGAGGGAGTGCACCATGTACTCCCATATTAGCTTTCGGAAGCAGTCATTTAATTGTTGCGGCATCCTAGATGACCAAACCCTAAGACAATTGATAGTTGCTTGGAAGGAGCCATTTTTTATCTTCATCTCGCCGTTCTCCTCCCGCTCTTTCTTGAGTGTCTTTATATTTGCAGCATTTGCATCCTTGGATATTTTTTATTTTTGCCTCGATCTCGACACGGTTTTCTTCCAGCTTGTCCTTGGCATATTTGAGGTTCTCTTATAGAGTACTTATGGACTATTTGAGAGCATGCTTCTTTCCGACGAATATGGCTTCAATTTTTGTCAATTCACTGCTATGAGCATGGATCAAAGCTTCGATCGCCTTATTATGCTCAGCCCTAAGCACCTTCATGTCTTGTGCATGCTTCTCCGGTTGGTTCTACATCACTTTTTGTAATAGCTAGGAAAAAGGTATGATGGAACAAATAGTAGGGAATGTAGCAGTAAAGTCTAGACGAGGAATAACGAGGTATACGGGAATGAAAGAACGTAAAAGGAAAAGAAAAATAGAAAAGAAAAGCAAAAGATAAAGGAGGGGTCAAAATGAAAAGAAGGAGGGGTTAAAGTGTGAATTAGAAAAGTTATGATGTCTATAAATAGGGGTGGGGAGGCCCAAAAACGAGTTAATAATCATTAATCCAAGAAAATCCTGAAATTGTCGTGGAAGAAGGAAATTGTCCCGAAAATTGTGTAGTGCAAAATTGTCGTGGATTTTAACGTGTGGAAAATTATCGCGGATTTTTGGACGAGCAATTATTGTCGCGGAAATAACTATTTGAAAAATTGTCGCGAAAATCATGTTGTGCAAAATTATCGCGGAAATGAGGAGGAACAAAAATGATTGCGAAAATTCATGTAGTGTAAAATTGTCGCGGATTCTACTTATAGCACAAATTATTGCGGATTTTGATCCTAGCATGAAATTGTAGCGGATTTCAGTCCCAGTGTAGAATTGTCACAGATTTCAAGGAAGAAGTGAATTATCGCGGAAATACTAAGTTTGAGTGTTTTCGTTGCGTCTCAACGTCGAATCGTGGGAGAAAAAGGACACGTAGGGTCTACGGTAATCACATAGTTTACAATAAGATAATAACGTCGGAATTCGAATAACTAAGACCTGTTACGAAATGCAGGGAAGCACGGAAAGATTATAACAAGCTAAAGAGAACGGTAGGCGGAGTGAACACAATATAGTAAGGGAAGGTTCAGATTTTGGGAACGGGATTGGGTTAATAAAGAAAAAAGGGAAAAGACACGAATGAACGAGATAAATGTTAATAAGACTCGGGGTGAGGAAGGATGGACCGTCCGACCGAACCTGGCATCGTGCCTAGTACACGATTCGCCAAAGGAAGGGCATGCCTGATGAAGGGAACGATAAGTTCCAAAGAGGAAAAGATACGTACGAAAAGGGCAGAACGGATCCTGGTGGAAAAAGGGGTAGCGCCTAAGTACCCACCCAGGGAAGGGAAGCATATGGCCCATCGAGTCATCCAACAGCTAACGGTTGGCTTGGGTGGGACATGCACCAAGCATGTTACTCTCGGCAACAGTAAAGATAAAGTATGATGGAAATGATAAGGGTAATAGAAGAGGGAAATAAGAAAACGGTTAAAAGGAATGATTCAAGTGTGCGTGTACGGTGTAATTAAGAAATGAAAAGATAATGTGTAGCGTGTGTGAAGTTTCCTTTAATATATTGTGACCGCTTTACAGATTTCGTAGGTGACGCGGACGAGGTATGACGGGGCATGGAAGGAGGTCGTCGGTTGTCTGGTGATAGAGTCCGATCCTTTGGAGAACACTCTAAATTATGCTGTCGAACTTTGATGTTTTCGAACTACGTTTTAAGTTTACATTCGAATGTTTTCATTTTATCTAGCACTTTTTAACGAAACAGCTAGGCCCAAATTAGGGTCGTTACACTTTTTCTGAAAGTTTTTTTAGTATGCTCCCCGACTATATCAGGATGATCGAGCTCGGAATGCCTCAACATGCAGTATTCCCCAACTGCAGCTCTGACACCCAGCACTATGAACGTTCGCTCCATCTGAAAGAATAATAAGAGTTTTGAGTATATATATGCATTGAGCGCGTAGAATTTTACATCAAAAGTGATCAGAGCTATTACAAACCTTTCCCCCTATACGACGTATCGCCACAGCTTGACTCATCAACCGGCTAAAGTCAGTGAACAACGTGTGATCAATCTTATCACACGGCGGTAGGTTTGGATGCCGGTGAAAGTAATCCAAGGCCAGCCTGTTAGAAACTCGATCGGATCTCGGGATCCGAACTACCACTCCATCCTTCATCATTATGAAGCCTGCCTGACGACCCATCTTGAGCCAATCATTCACGGTGATTTTTGGGATGTCTCTTATCCGGAAAGTTTCAAGGAAGTTGGCATCTAACCCATTTTTCTTGGTGGGTTTTGGAAATTCCATGTACGGGTCTTCCACAAATTGTTTCCCTTTATCAAAACGAGTGTCCTGTGGCATCTCCTCCTCCTGCGAGTCTATGTGTTGACCCCCGCTTACTTCTCCCTCTTCGTCATCTACAACGATGTCAATCAACCCCTAAGCAAAGTCATAAATTTCCCCTTCAGATGTAGGATCTTCAGGGTTGGACTCCAGTTGAGGAGCCACGAGGGTTGGGTCTTCAGCATTCTCTGGAGCCTCGAGGATATGTGTATTTTCTCCTTGTTCAAGAGACTCCTCTATCAAAGGAAGGCATTGAGATGTCGGGGGCTGAATCTCGTCAGTTGGTGGCCCCTCAACCGGTGCACTAAGCGCCATTTCCATATCCACAGTCTTGTTTCGAGCTCCCGACACCATCTCTACTATTAGGTCTTCAGTCTTCAAGACTAGTGCACGGAGTGACCTCAACCTGTTGGTCAATCGTGATGGATCTGAAGCTGGAGCCATTATCTTATTTGCAAGAGTAATCAAATTATATAAGTGATATAGAGGGACGATTATAAGTAAAATCTATATTTTAAACAAAAGGGTTATTTTCCTATCAAAGAAAGGTTCATCGAGATGGACCAGATTTGAGGAAATGATGTCGGTACCTAACAGTTCCCTATTGAAGTGGGGAGGAGTCGGAAGAAGCCCGAAGGCGACCATGATCAGGGCATAAAATAAAGACTGAGGAGTCTAGGCAACGTCGTCCGTTTCGACACAAGCAAGGAGCATTTTGCTCAGGGGCCTCGGAGGGACTGTTCGCGGAATATGATAGTAAGATTCTGGTAAGAAGGGCTTGCCCTCGACTAGGAACTGCCACGGAAGACTAATAGGGGATAAATCAGCAGCGCCCACACCCGCGACAAAGAAGAAGTGTTTCATCCAATTATGGTTCGATTTAAGGGTGGTAAAAGGAAAAGGGCTTTGCTGGTGTCTTAGCCAGAAGAATATTGCACCTTGGGCAGCATAATGGATAGTCGTATTGATTTGGAATATCTGAAAGAAACGGTTTATACTCGGGATAGTGTGGTTGGTTTCCATAAATATGATAAAGCCAACCACGTAGAAGATGGAATTCGGGCTTAGTTGGAACAAATATACGTTTAAATGAGTAAGAAGCTTCACAATGAAAGGGTGAAGCGGAAAATGGAGTCCACACTCAAGATGTTCAAGGCATATAGTGTGAGTGCCGATTGGCGGACACAAAATCCTATCGGAGGCCCGAGGTTGATACATAACACAGTCGAAAGGAAAATGATAGTCCTCCACCACAGATTTCCACTTTCGTACATGCAAACTGTATGGTTGATAAAAGATTTCAAAGCGCTAACGGCGGAGCTATAAGGACCGAGAGTATTTTAAAGGTGGCTGAATCGCCAGGAAAAGTAAGGATATAAGTTCAAAGTGCTTGGCACAAAAGAGGATAGACTCGAACTTGAACTCTTGGAATCAGATGAGGAACTCAAGGCATCGGATGATGAAGTGTTAAGATTTGAGGATTGGGACGAACCAAAGGACATCGCATTAAGCAGATTGAATTTGGTCGGAAATACTAAGTCAATCGCACGTTTTTGTACGAAAAATTGGGAGTTTTAACACTTAGCCAATTTTACTAGTTCATTCGCACGTTTATGCTTTGTTTTAACTTAGTCGTGCTTTTTTGTGCTGAGTCGCACGTGTTTGTGCAAGTTGTAGCGAGTTTCAGCATGCAGTTGCAAGTTTTAACAAAGAGTCGAGCGTTTTTGTCAAAAAGACGAGATAAGGTTCCAGATAAGTGCAAATGACATTGTTACGTGAAGTAGAGGGGTATTTATAGGGACAGCCCACCGGGTCGAAAAGTAGCGAAATTTTTGCCAGATCTCAAAATCTGATGTTTTTATTATCAAAACGATCTCGTAAGAGAGGGGATTTTAGTCTTACTCATGGTTTTTTTAGAAAATTCTTCGAGCGAGTGTCAGATTTGGAGACGAGACAATATGATGTGGTTTACGACCCAGAATCTGAATATGCAAACTAGGGGACTACTGATATTGTCTGAGGGTATTAACATCATTATGATACCCCCGGGGATCGTCAGGCGTAATTAAGTTGCATTTTCGGTTCTCTATTTTTGATTACGAGATGAGGTAGTTTTGAGGGTATTTTTGTCATTTTGACATCCTCGGCCTTCGCATGAGAATCCTGCTAATGTTTTGAGAGATTTTGAACAGTTTCGACCCAGAACGACTATAATGGTATTTTCGTAATTTGGCACATAGAGAGCACATCGATGAAGTTTTATTATATTTTGGAGTATTTTCTAAACGCTTGGAGATCAAGAATTGATCAATGGTATTCTATTGTATTTTCTATTATTTTTCATAATAGAAAATAATAGAAAACATAACTGCTCGGAGGTTGCATTTGAATAATGGCATGAACCTTCTAAGAATTGACTTCAATGCCTTTTCCAAAAACATAATATTATAAGAACTTTCCACTTTGAATCCCGAAGTAGCACTTATTCGGATTAAGTTTAAGTATATATCTGTAGCATACTTCAAAACAGCTAGACAAATAAGAAATATGGTCTTCATCATTTATAGACTTGACAATCATATTGTCAACATACACTTTCATCATATGGCCTATCAAATCTCAAAAGATTTTATTAAAAAGCCTCTGGTATGTTGCTCTAACGTTCTTCTAGCCAAAAAGCATAACCACATAGCATTAAACGCCATAACTAGATTGTTGAGACGAAGTGTGGGCAACATGCAGGTTATGCCACTAGTTTTCGTCTTTATTTTGTTGAATCGGGGCCTCCATGTCCTTATGAAACATGGGTGGATTTCGCCCAATATTGGGCTCAAAATCGCTCTGCGTGCGCAACACTTCCGACTCATTGGTAAGCTCCATAATGCGCTTCTGCATACGCTCCTAGTCACTCTCAGGATTAGGGGTGGAATTCCTGGTTGGGGGAGGAGAGGTAGATAGATATCTACGGCTCCTAATGGAAACCCCTAGCCGTATGATTTCTTCCTCATTAGAGATATGGATCATAGGATCACTTTGATATTCTATGTCCCCTATAATGAGGAACGGTGCAATCTATGGCCCTGCTCCATCCTTTTCAGCCATAATCTCCAATACAACCTTTCTAATCACCATCTCTATATCCTGTAAGGAAAATTTATTGGGTGGAAGGTTTTCTGAAGGAACCAAACAGTTATTGCTCGCGGTATTTCCAGTTGGCATTGTCTTGCTTGTCCTTATCAGGTAGAGACCTCAATTAGGAATCTAGAAATCGTCCCCACGGACGGCGCAAAACTGTTGTGGATTAAAAGAGATGGGTACCAATAGTCAACAAGTCCGAGATTATTGGAGCATGTTTTGATATTTGTTTAGATTGGGAGAACATTAATGAAAATGCAAGTAAAGCAATGAACATGCGATTTAACGTGGAAAACCCATGAGAAATGGGAAAAAACCACCTAGCTAAGAGTATGAATACTCTTAGCATACTCTTAGCCAAATTCATTAAGAAAACAGTGAAGGTTACAATTGAATAAAGGTTTAAGAAGATGACAAAGGGAAGCAGTGAGAGACAAAGTGACGATAATATCGGTTGCACGCGTGAAAAAGGGTCTTCTTGAGCTAGCCATTTCACCTTGTATTTATAGAGGGCAATTGTGCTTGAAAAACACTCTATAACCGCTTATGAATAGATGTTTCCACAACCGGGGGATCTTTAGGTAGCACTGATTGAGTCCCCGCAAAATAAAATTCCTCTCGCCTATAGTCGCATGATCGCTTCATTTTCAATCATGATATATAATATGATCCAAGCTCAACTCACAGCTATCAATGAGACTAAGTGTCGGTCCACAGGGACGGCGCCAAACACATTTTGTCTAATAATGCTCTTACTCTGGTCTCGATTTGTCACTTTATTAGCACATATTTTATTGGATCAATTAATGCTTGAAGTGTATGCGGCACATGCGATTTTCCAAGTCGAGACCATAATGTGTGAGCTTATGTCATCGGAAGTGTAACGACCCGCCTTTCCGTTTGCACGATATTGTCCGTTTTGGACTAGGCTGACCCTAATGACACCCACCTAGTTCTCACGGTTTTACTTTTTCCCTAGCACCCACACTTCCCAGTGGGTCACCCATCCCTGAATTGCTCCAGGGTGAGCACGCTTAACTTTNCTTGCCTTCAACTTTTTCGCGATAATTTTGTGCCTTGGAGATTTTCGCGATAATTTTCCTTCTTTGCGGAAATTTTCGGATTTTCAGGTCTTAATGATGATTAACTCGTTTTTGGGCCTCCTCACCCCTATTTATAGACATCTTAACTTTTCTAATTCACACTTTGACCCCTCATTCTTTTGCTTTTGACCCATCTTTTATCTTTTTCTTTACTTTTCTATTTTTCGTTCCCTTTTACGTTCTTTCGTTCCCGTATCTCTCATTATCTCTCGTCTAGACTTTACCGCTACATTCCCTACTATTTGTTTCGTCGTACCTTTTTCTCGGCTATTACAAATAGGCTTTGCTCCGGGCTTAGTGTTGATCCGATGCTCACTCTCGGATCGGTCAATTCCCGGCACATCGTCCGGGGTCCAGGTGAATATGTCCACATTGCTTCTCAGCAAGTGGACCAGCTCATCTTCAAAGGCCGGGGCCAAGTGCGCCCCGATGCCGGTAGTCTTGGTGGAGTCGCCCTCAACCAATTTGATCAGTTTGAACCCAATGGGTTCCATAGCTTGCCTTGGGTGCGGGGCTCTTCGAGCAAATCCACCCGGGCTCTCTTCATTGGTGCCAGAGTTCGGCACGAGCTCATGTAGCAGTGTCTTGCTACTTTCTAGTTCCCCTTGACAGAAACCACTCCATGAGTGGAAGGGAACTTGAGCATCATGTGGTGCGTAGAAGTGACCGCCTCAAACTTATTGAGGCCGGTCCGTCCAATAATCGCGTTGTAAGCGAGATCGACTTCAACGACGATGAATTCCATGGTTTCCGATCGGTCCCTATTTGGCTCCCCCAGCGTGACCGGTAAAAGAATTTCCCGCACGAGATCACGCTCCTTTGGTCGAATGCCCAAAGAGTTATGATGGCAATAGGCAGATCATGGGCCACGGCTCCCAGCATTTCAGCCAATTCATGCATCATTAGATTGCATGAATCCCCGGTATCCACCAAAATCCTGTGGACCCGTCGGTCGGCGATGATTCCCGTGATGATGAGAGGATCATCACAGGGATTGATAACCCCTTCCCGATCGGCCGCAGTGAAGGAAATATCGTCCCCGAAAGCAGAGGAGCGCTTGGCCGATTCGTACTTGACCAACGCTACAGACTCGGAGCTTTCAGGAAACTCCTCGCGCACTGCTCTCTTTCGGTCCATGACCGACTCATTCATTCTTATTCCGCCGGAGATAATATAAATATCTCTGGCAACCTCCCTATCCCTAGGCACCACCTCATTTAGGGGAGGTTGGGTGCCCACTTCAGTAGATGGGGGACCGGGCTGCTCCTGTCTCCACCTTCGTTTTGCGGGGCTCTGCCGCCACGGCCCCGCCATCTTATCCTTCGGCCCTAGCCATGGTTTTCTTGGCCATGCTGGCCTCTGTCTTGTTTGGGCTGGGGGGACCTTCGATCCACTGCCCAATCGTTGTAGTGTCGGGGCTGGCCTCGATTATCTCTCCCCTTCGGCCGGTGACGATCGTCACCATGATAACCCCTTTGGGGAGACTCCGCCCGCTTGCCCTTATGACTATCGGGCTTTTCCTTATGCATCGCTGCTGCTGTTTCTCGTAGCAGCGGGCATTTCAGCGTCGGGTGATCGTGGTTGTGATGCAACTCGCAATATAACCCGACTGTCCTCCTTCTTCGGGGGGACATCCTTCTCGGCCACAGCCGCTACTTCTCACGACTGCTTTTTAGGGTATGAAACCCTATGATCGTCTGCGGTTTCAGAATTCCTGCTAGGCTTCCGATAACCAACTCCCAACGCTTCGTCCACCTTGATGTACTTATTTATCTTCTGTAGGAGTTTTCCAAGGTGGGCAGTTGGCTCCTCACAAGGCTGGTTGAAAGGCCGCATGGTCCCACTACCTGTTGCAGAATGTCGATCTTATCTAGGAGCTCCAACTTGATATCCCGAGCGGTTCTGTTGAACTTCTCCATGAAAGACCAGTGAGTCATTTTCGTCGGGATATATTTCAAGGTATATAGTTCCTGCCTACTTCGAGGTGGACCTACATTTGGAGCAAACTACTTCGAGAAAGCCAGGATGAATCTGCCATACGACTGTATGGATCGGGCCAACAAGTTCTTGAACCAGGTCCGGGCATCTCCCTGTAATCCGACCGCGAATATGCGGCACTTTAATGAGTCAGAGGCCTGAACGGTCCCCATCCTCAGCTCGAAGTCTGCTACGTGATCTATTAAATCACCATCGCCTCGGAATATTGGCAATCCTTCGGGGTTGCGGTAATATCGATCGGGGACTGCCGCCCCGATCTCTTCAGAAAAAATGAACATCAAATCTCCCAGTGCGGCGGAGACACCTCCATAATGATGGGATGATTCCTGGGCTACGTATAGATTATGCCACCAGTCATCATCCTTGCTTCGCCTGATCGGGGCGTCCATGGCCCGATCGAATAGTCCTGAATTGTGCCCAAGATCAGGCCTGCAATCCCTCTGTGTTCGCAGGGTCTCCAACTCCCTGGTAAGTTCATCGATGCGTCTCTGCATATGTTCCTAATCAGTCCCAGGAATGAGAGTTGGGGTTCTGACTGGAGGAGGTGGAGTAGATTGGTATCTCTGCCTCCTCATCGTCACTCAGCGTCTTATAATCTCCTCTTCATCGGAGCTTCGCGCGTCAGGGTCACTTTCGTACCCTCTGCTTGCTAGAACAGGGCTTGTGATAACCGGTGGTTCTGTTCCACTCCTCTCCGACGTAACTTCTATTATTATTTTCCTGACAACAGCCTCCAGATCCTGCAGAGAGAACGTTGACGCTAGAAGGCTGCTGGAAAGCGTATCACTATTGTTCGTCGAAGTTCCGGTTGCCATGCCTTTGATTATCCTATCTCAGGTAAAGACCTCAAATGGGGATTAGAAAATCGTCCCCACGGACGGCGCCAAACTGTTGTGGTCTGAAAACCGGGGGTGTCAACAGACGTCCGGTTCGTTGCAAGACGAACTCGGTTTTAATTTGTTTTGTAGGGGGAAAACGATTCAGAATCAAATGGAAAAGGACAAGACAATTTTAGAATAGAAAACCCCTATAAAAATGGGAAAAAACCACTTGACTAAGAGCTAGAAATGCTCTTAGCCGATCCAATAACAAAGCTGTTCATTACACATGCCATGTTCGTTCTCTATAACAAATGAAAGGAAAGCTTAAGGGAAATTTCAAAAAACCCAAGAAGAGAGATTGTTTTTGTTCCCAAGTGTCTCTTTTATAGGTATTTCCTGTTGTGTGAACAATAGGGTGTCGTTTTGTGTTTGTCCCATGCGGCTTGGTCGGCTCATGTCGTGTGGGATAGCCGTCGGACGTAGCTCTAGCCGGCTACGCGATGCCAGGCCTTTCGGCGCTACTAGCAGGCTGTCTCTAAAGAGGCTCGTACGATTCTGTCAAGCACGCATCGGACAAGATCATTAGAGGCTATTGTCACAAGTTTGAGGTGTAACGACCTGCCTTTACGATAGCACGATGTTATCCGCTTTATACTAGGCTGACCCTAATGACACCCACCTAGTCCTCACGGCTTTACTTTTTCCCTAGCCCCCATACTTCTTCCCAATGGGTCACCCATCCCTGAATTGCTCCAGGGTGAGCATGCTTAACTTTCCAGTTCTAACGTTCCGCTTGCCACTTTACTAGGGACAATGCATCATGCAATGGAAGACGAATCATTATACTTAACATGCGATCGTTCCCCGTCTATAGCCGATGTAGGGATTCGCCTAAGGTGCCCTCTCTCTCGCACCCCCGAGGGGACCTCACATTCACCCCTCCTTATGGACTCAGCGTCCTCGCTGAGGTTTGCCCCAACACACCAACTATAACCCGGGTCCTGCTTTGATACCAAATGTAACGATCCGCCTTTCCGCTTGCACGATATTGTCCGCTTTAGACTAGGCTGACCCTAATGACACCCACCTAGTCCTCACGGCTTTACTTTTTCCCTAGCACCCACACTTCCCAGTGGGTCACCCATCCCTGAATTGCTCCAGGGTGAGCACGCTTAACTTTCCAGTTCTAACGTTCCGCTTGCCACTTTGCTAGGGAAAATGCCTCTTGCAATGGAAGACGAATCACTATACTTAATCTCTTATCGTTCCCCGTCTATAGCCGATGTAGGGATTTGCCTAAGGTGCCCTATCTTCTCGCACCCCCGAGGGGTCCTTACATTCACCCCTCCTTATGGACTCAGCGTCCTCGCTGAGGTTTGCCCCAACATACCGACTATAACCCGGGTCTTGCTCTGATACCAAATGTAACGACCCGCCTTTTCGCTTGCACGATATTGTCCGCTTTGGACTAGGCTGACCCTAATGACACCCACATAGTTCTCACGGTTTTACTTTTTCCCTAGCTCCCACACTTCCCAGTGGGTCACCCATCCCTGAATTGCTCCAGGATCAGCACGCTTAACTTTCCAATTCTAACGTTCTGCTTGCCACTTTGCAAGGGAAAATGCCTCGTGCAATGGGACAAATCATTATACTTAACATACGATCGTTCCCCGTCTATAGCCGATGTAGGGATTCGCCTAAGGTGCCCTCTCTCTCGCACCCCCGAGGGGACCTCACAATATAATCAATCAATAAACACAATAAAATCAGAGATATTACAAATCCAAGCGAATGTGACTTGGGAGTAATTCCATGCGACCAGGTAAAACAAATCCACGCAAATTCAGGAACAAATCAACGTAACGGAACACAAAACAGATCTACGCGAGTGGGATTACAAAACAACACGAATTAAGACCCAAATCCACACTAGTGGGAACCAAAGATCAAATCTACGTGACTCCCGGTACAAGTCCACGCAAATTATAGTCTTGGGAGGTGTGCCAAAAGTTCCAACCCTTTTCGAGTGCTGTTAAGAGTAAAAATCACATCTTTATTTTTTGGAGTTTTAATGAGTGAGAACCGCTGGTAACCGGTTGTCGTAGTTAGAAAAGACAGAGGATTACACGTGGGAAACTCGGCAACCGTGAGTAAAACTCAGGGGGCACCAAACCTAGGAAGATTTCTACTATGAGAGTTGAGTATAGTAGGCAAAGAGAAGTGATTGTTCTTCCTCACTGTCTTCTACCATGTTTATAGAAGCGATGACACAATTTCAAAATACTAAATCTAATCGTAATATTTCCCTTGTCTCATCAGCCGTCCTTGAGCTGATTTATACAACTTTTGTTTCCTGAAAGTTGTGCGGCGCCCCTCGAGATTGGTGGCGCATCCATTGTTGACATTAACCACCAATAGTGTCGATCGTTCTCCTCTATTACCAGTCGCATGTTGACGACCCCGATCGATTGTACCGAACGGCTAGCTTTGAATCCAGGCGGATGACGATCGGACTTAGATGAGACAATATACCGATCGACAACTTACCACGATTCTACCTACCCTACTCATTTTGAGCTGACCAGTTATCATAATTCATGCATTAACATTAGCTCCTCAACTTCATGCGATCGTCACTGTCGAACGTCGAGGGAAGTTGTCTTCGTCATGATTTATGTGCGTTCACCTATCGACAAAGAGCTCTGCGATCGACACGTGGCTTTTAAATTCTACTCGTTCTGCCCAATGTGTCAGATCTTTCCAATCGCCGACTTAAAACTTTGCAGAATTCGGAGGCTCACGATCTAAACTATCCACGTGGCACAATCCTTTCTGATCGCTGGGTCAAAACAAAACCCTACTCCCGTCGTCACTTTCACTTTGCGTTTTCTAATCTTGCGAGCTCATGCGATTCTGAGGCAATTTCCGACATTATAGCAAACTCGGGTGACTTCTTGTTAAATCCCCCAACAATATTCTAATGTCTACTTCTTACTATCTTTATGTTTGTGTATATCTTTCATCCTAATTTTATCCCCTTTTTTCATTCTTTTCGTGTTTTTTATCATTTTTGGGGAATCTATGCGATTTTCTCTAGTTTTCCGTCAATTTTATATGTTTTCCAATGACATTTTGATTTTTGATGATGAGTTTCATTTGGAGATGACTCCTTCACTGAATCTTGAATCCGCTCGCGAAAAATATGGCATTCGCAAAGAGTTTCAATTGGAAGCTAGGTGTAACGACCCGGAAAATCGAAACCCAATTAAGGTACGAGCATGGAGGGTGCACTTTTACTTGCATGATTTATTAAAGAAAGACTCAAGAAGATTTGGGGTAGAAAAACAATTAATAAACGAAAGGATGGACTAAAATGCAATTTGGGAAAGTTGGAAAGTATATATATGGGTTGGAAGGGTCTAGAGAAGGGTAATTGGCAAACTAACCCGAGAAGACATAAAAATCAACCCCAGAATTGATTTCTGCGGCGAATTGTTAAAGGCTAACAAATTCACCGCGGAAAATTACCGCGGATTTTGTCCCAAGAAGAATTCACAACTGAAATCCAGAACATGGCAAATTCACCGCGGATTCTAACAAAGTGAATCTGCTGCGTATTTCTTGTCACGTAATTCATCGCGAAACTTGAGCCGAAAGCATAAAAAATCACCGCGGATTTGCCAAGCTAAGTAATTCACCGCGGATTTCGTACGGCAATGTCTCACGGCGGAATTTAAGCCTGAGGAATTCACCGCCGAATAGTTAACTCGCACAATTCACCGCGGATTTTGCAGAGTTGCATAATTCATCGTAGATTTGTGAATTCGTTGCAGAAGTTGAAGAGAAGGAGCGAGTCGTAATAGAATCATACCGAAGCAAGGAGGAACTTTAACGGGGGACGACGGTAACCGGGAACCGTATGAAATAAAAATAAACACTAATACAGTACCCCGAAACGTAGTGCTAATATGTGTCTTAAATGGAGGGAAACAATTAGGAAGAAGGATCAACACGATAGATAAGCGGGATGAGTGGTAAAATAACTTAAAGTTCAGTTTGACAAACGAGAGTTTAAAATCGAGAGGTGGGGTACGCTTTCCGAGAGGGGGTGTCTTGAGAGGTGATTAAGAAGGATAAGTTAAGACTTGGAGAAGATGGACGCATCGACCGACACCATGCTAGTTCACGTGAGCCACAAGGCAAGGCATGCCCAAGTAAAGGTAACATTACACGAAGTCGGGGAAGCACAGATGGCTCGAGGGAGAGGTCAGCTTGGGCGAAACATGTCCCCAAACATGTAAAAATTCGGGCGATGGCTCGTTGAGATCCGACCCTCGAAAGAGAGGTCAGATTGACAAGACTTGTTATTGGGCATGTGAAAAGCCGACGTTGTTATATAAACTGCCTGTTGGAGTCCTGCCCCAGTACATGTTGTTTTGGCGCCATTTGACCATTTGCTACATTGCTTTTGTTAATGACTTTTCTTATTTCTGTTTGCTACACGGATTCGGGGCGTGACAATGGGTCTTAACCATGGCCCCCTAGTGGTCGATTGTCACTGAGCAATGATGTGTCAGTGACAATCTCTGCTCTCAAGAATGGGCTTAGGCCACTTCATCCATTCATCGATAATGTGTTGTGGGCCCTGGCGATGCCGTGTTTGCTCTGATGCCAAGAAACTTCTTGGTAATCGTCGCCTTAATCCACTACTACAACGATGCAAAAGATCGCCTCAACCGTCACCATTTTTAGAACGATGTACAAGGTGATGTGGCGATCGGGGACTCATGACTTGTTCAATGCAAGCTGTGGTTTTTTACCTGCAAAAGCAAGAACAACGATCTTGTCGAACAACCAGATTCGCAACGCGACTGGTATAATGCTTTTGTCTGGGTTGGAATTCAAGATAACAACCTTGAATTCTCTATCCAAGTGTCGGCCGCTACAGGAAAACTCATGATCGACGGTGAAGAAACAACATTTTAGCCGATCAACTGAAAAACCTGCCGACCATGATGGACAACTTTCCAATAAAAGATTGTAATGTCCCAGAAAGGCGGCATAAATGAAATTCACACAGGTTAGACTCGCATAAATTCTTGTTATAAAACATGAAATGAGGGGTAGTTTAGTGATTTAACATAAGAAGAAGGACTTTGATGATCTGTTGATGGTTACTAACCGAAGAGGTCACTCGAAACGAGACGTTCGGCCCCTTGGATGCATAATGGTGCATAAATATTGTCGGACATCACGCTTTGTCAATCATAGGCAACATAGGATTTTAAAAAATGCCGATCTCGTTTAATTCATTCATAGTGGAAAAGTTTCTCAAATTTTTGAAAACCGATCAACACACACACAATAATAAAAAGTGTTACCTCAATTATGGATGATAAATTCTTAATTGATCGACATTCCAAGACCGTGTGAATTGTTCCCAATCCCAGGTTTCAAGACTATAAGCTCCTCCAAATAATATATCCCTAATTCTGTAAGGACATTCCGAACGTCGATCAAGCTTACCAAGATTTTTATGGGCCTCGATAGTTCGATGGACCAGGTCTCCCTTCATAAAAAATTGTGGACTCACCTTCCTATTATATCATTTTTCCAGAGTATGTCGATGCCTTAATAGTCAATTGTAGATCTCATCATGCTTTTCTTCATCTAAATCTAAATCCATTCTCCTCAATTTGTCGTTCTACTCCTCTAAGTACATTGCCAGTTGTTGCGTTTTCAAAGTTTTCTCTATTGGTACCATAGCTTTCGATCCATAGACCAACAAAAAGGGGGTCTCACCCGTTGTGTGGGTCGGAGTTGTTCGATAGGACCACAGTACTTCTTGGATTTTATCTGGCCAGATGCTTCCTAAGTCCTCTAACTTCTTCTTTATTCCTCTGACGATCGCACAATTTGAAACCGTAGGTAAATCGTTCGTCTTAGGATGTGAAACCGAAGAAAACATTTGTTTGATCCCAAACTCAACACACATATCCTGAAACTTCCTTCCTATGAATTGTGTGCCGTTATGTGACACTAACACCCGTGGTATTCCAAATCTTGAAACTATATTTCTCCAAAGAAAATTCTTAACCACATCTTCAGTAATTGACTAGACAGTCTCAGCTTCAACCCATTTAGAAAAATATTCCACATCAATAATACAAATTTAAGCTGATTTATAGATCGAGGAAATGCGCCCAGAATGTCGATTCATCTTTACATGGTATTTTCGACATCTTCATATGGTACTTTCGACACACTTCAAAAAACCTCGACAAATAGGGTCCTCGTCATTCATCGACTTAACAATCATATCATCTAGATACACTTCCATTTCATGTTCTATCAAATATTTGAATATTATATTAAGTAAGCGCTAGTAAATAGCCTTAGCGTTCTTCAATCCGAACTGCATTGCAGTATAGCACAATACGGCACTTGGCATGACAAATGAAGATTTTTTCTGATCCGGTTTAGCAAGAAAAATTTGGTGATATCCTAACTAAGCATCCAAGGTACTCATCAAGGTGCTCCCGACAACAGCGTCGACAACCCTGTCAATGTGTGGAAGGGGGTATGGGTCTGACTCACAAAATTTATTGAGCCCCTTATAGTCAACACACATTCGCGATTTCCCTCCAGCTCTCGGCACCACTACAGGATTGGCCACCCATTCGGAATATTTGATTTCCGCTCGAGTGTTGGGATGAGTATTAATGTGATCCTCCATCACCGCTTTGTCTATATCATGTAGATCCTTCCGACTCCAAGAGAAGACTTCCACATTATCTTGTAAAAATTTAATCATATAATTCTCAAACGCTGGAGCAAGGTCAAAACCGATTCGAGTGGTCTTCTTCGAATCTCCAGGAACAAGTTCCACAACTTTAAAACCAACCGACTCCATAGCCCTTCTTGGCTCTCTCACATCCTCAACAGCATGGACTCTCGATCGGCAAGCAGAAACATAGCATGAACAAGCAGTAGCTTGATCGACACTTACATTTACTATCCCAGCTGCGGTCGGAAATCATAGCTTCAAATGAACCGTCGAAGGCACGGCTTCAAATGCATTGAACCCCGGTCGTTGTAGAATTACATTGTATGCCATGTCGATGTCCATGGCCACATACTACATGTAAGGACCCCTCGGGGGTGCGAGAAGAGAGGGCACCTTAGGCAAATCCCTACATCGGCTATAGACGGGGAACGGTAAGAGATTAAGTATAGTGATTCGTCTTCCATTGCACGAGACCTTTTCCCTAGCAAAGTGGCAAGCGGAACGTTAGAACTGGAAAGTTAAGCGTGCTCACCCTGGAGCAATTCAGGGATGGGTGACCCACTGGGAAGTGTGGGTGCTAGGGAAAAAGTAAAACCGTGTGGACTAGGTGGGTGTCATTAGGGTCAGCCTAGTCCAAAGCGGACAATATCGTGCAAACGGAAAGGCGGGTCGTTACATTTGGTCTCGGAGCAGCACCGGGGTTATAGTCGGTGTGTTGGGGCAAACCTCCGCGAGGACGCTGAGTCCATAAGGAGGGGTGAATGTGAGGTCCCCTCGGGGGTGCGAGAGAGAGGGCACCTTAGGCGAATCCCTACATCGGCTATAGAAGGGGAACGATCGTATGTTAAGTATAATGATTCGTCTCCCATTGCACGAGGCATTTTCCCTAGCAAAGTGGCATGCATAACGTTAGAACTGGAAAGTTAAGCGTGCTCACCCTGGAGCAATTCAGGGATGGGTGACCCACTGGGAAGTGTGGGTTCTAGGGAAAAAGTAAAGCCGTGAGGACTAGGTGGGTGTCATTAGAATCAGCCTAGTCCAAAGAGGACAATATCGTGCAAGCGGAAAGGTGGGTCGTTACACTACAACATGTCCGATTGAGATTTATCTCCACTTCCATGCATGGTCGGTAAGACTATCATTCCTAGGAGGGTAACAAACTGCTGTTCAAAGGACCATAATGTCATTGCAACGGGTTCCAGGTCGGCTGCACATAAACCCATTGAGTTGATCACTCCCTTAGAAATGATATTGCAAGAACTCCTTGGTCTACCAAAATCCGATGTACGCTACGATTGGCAATGACATCAGTTATGATAATAGGATCATTATGGTGTTCGGAAATACTTTCCTTGTCATTGTTATCAAATGTAATATCAGTCTTTGGCAGTTTCCAAGCCCCATTGATCGACATGACCTAGGATGAGTTCAATATTTCCCTAGCATGGCAGTTCCTCTCCTTATGAGAAACATCCCAACGATCGCCACAACATATAACAAATATTTCTGTATACATTAAGATGTTATCCACATAATTGACATTTTCAGGATTAGTTCTTTCAGGAGGCGGGTTTGCCGGAGGTGGTGGGAGAACTTCTAGAACATGGGATCGTCGGTTATCCCGTCGATCGTTTTCATATCGGTTGTTTCGGAAATCATTTCATCGTCGTCCACCACGGTCGCCACGACGACTGTTCCTCTGCTGACCTTGGTAGTTATGCCAAGGTCGATCATTCCATTTGGCATTCCTCTGCCGAGGAGCATAGCGACGATCGTCATCTCAATCACGGGTTTTGCCCCTTTTGTACTGCAAAACTCCTTCTTTCACAAGTTCTTTGATGCGATTTTCCAAAACAATGCATTCAGTTTTTTAGGGATCAGTAGATTTGTGTAATTCACAGTATACACTTTGATTCACTATATCAGTGCCCCCGGTTTGGCACGAATTCACTTCCCTCCATCTTTTATCGGAATGATTGATTTTCTTTTCGACAGGCTTTGCAAATGTAGGTTCTTTATTCCATGAAGAGCAGATATAGTCTCTTCCACATTTATGTACTTGTTGATCTTTTGGGTAAGTTGACCTAGTGAGTAGGGTCGATTTTTGATGAGGCTGGTGGAAAGTCCACACGGCCATAGCACCTATTGCAGTATATCCATCTTCTCTTTGGGATCCATTTTGATCCCTCTCGAGACATGATTAAATTTCTCAATTAATTGTCTCAAAGTGGTTTTCCCGAGAGAGTACCTTAAAGCATAATGTTCCGTCTTGCTCCTTGGAGGACCTACATTGGGATCGAATTGTTGTGTGAATAGTATAGCGAAATCTTCAAAAGAACTTACTGATCCCGAAGGGAGATTTTAGAACCATGATTTGGCATATTTCTAAAGAGTGGCAACAAATATCTTACATCGGATAGCATCACTAGCCCGGACTGTCCCCATCCGTAGTTCAATATCTGACAAATGATCTAGAGGGTCCCCTGAGCCACTGAACGTCGGTATTCCGTCCGGCGCCACTACGAACGTTCGGGTACACCTTTCATGATATGCTCTGAAAATGGATGCAGACGCAGCTAAAGTAATGTTGAAACTCCATTATCTATGCGGGGATTCTCATAGGCATTCTCCAAATCTAGTAGAAAATCCTTTTTGACATCTCTCTTGATGTGTTGATCCATTGCTTCTTGGAAGAAATCTAGTCGACCATCAGTATCGAGCCCCGGTCGTCGCCTTCTTATTGTGTCCAGCTCCACTACCAACTCCTCAAAGCAGGCTTGGTCAGGATCGACAACCGATGGTGGCAGCTGATTCTAAAGTTGTCTTCCGAGAATTTCCTCCTCATCCGAGCTTTGGTTTCCATGTCGGTCTTCCTCTGTGCCAGCACCAATTGGGATATCGTATGGAGGATTCTGAGTGTGCAGCTGGGCAACACATTTCTGTCCAGAGGCCAAGATTGGTAGCCGAAGATCCTCAACCATTTCTTCCACCATTTTTCGAAGGGATTGTGGGTCGATGAAGATCACATCTTCAAGCAATACTGTTATGCGATTCTTGCTGGTGAGCTTTCTCAATACTGTTATGTGATTCTTGCATGTTATTCTTGGCAACAGTAAAGTTAACGTATGAGGGAAATGATAAGGGTAAAAGAAGAAGGAAATAAGAAAACGGTTAAAAGGAATGATTCACGCGTGTGTGTACGGTTTAATTAAGAAATGAAAAGATAATGTGTAGCATGTGTGAAGTTTAGTTTAATAAATTGTGACCGCTTTACAGATTTTGTAGGTGACACGGACGAGGTATAAGAAGGGCATGGGGAGGAGGTCGTCGGTTGTCCGGTGATAGATCCGGTCTTTGGAGAACACTCTAAATTATGTTGTTAAACATTAATGTTTTCGAACTATGTTTTAAGTTTACATTCGAACGTTTCATTTTATTTAGCACGTTTTACCAGAACGGCTAGGCCCAAATTAGGGTCGTTACAAAATGGTATCAGAGCGTAACATCGTTACTAAACCGGTAACGGTGCGGTCCTACGTAGAAGAGTTTAGGAAACTCATAGGAGGACAACCGACCATAGGAAGGGATGGGCATAGAATGTAACGGATGACATGAGTAGGCATAGACATAAAGAAAGCTTAATGTAGGAATGGATCCTAGGACGAGAGCGCATGGAAACCGATAGGAGGATAGCAATGCATCAGAACAGGCACCGGCGACAGAGACTCCGGTTGCGGATTCATCAACGCCTCTCACGTTTAGCCAGGAAAGTCTCAGGGATCTGTTCCAAACCATGACGAGTTCCCTAGTTAGTGCAATAAGACAGGGATAGACTGAGAGGGGAAACTCCGTGCAAATGGAACCAGTGGCAAGATCCAAAAAGGGTAGAATGTACTACAACGAGGCATTAAAGAAGGCTGGGATGAACAGTTTCACAGGGGATAAGATGGGGGACGCGGAGGCGTGGATTATCCGCCTTGAAGAGATGTTCGACCTGATCGAAGCCCCAGAGGAGCTTAAGGCAGGATTGGCCCCGCTATGGTTCGACGGTAGCACTGCCCGATGGTGGGGGAGCGTGTCGGCCTCACAACTGAAGGATAGACCCATCTCTTGGGAGAAGTTTAAGAAAGCATTCTTGGATTACTACGTGCCGAAGGGACTTAAGAAAGATAAGAGGGCCGAGTACGACAGATTGACTCAAGGAAACCGCCCCGTAATGGAGTACATGCAGGAATTCATAGAACTAGGTAGGTACGCACCCGAGATCATGGGGAGTGAACAGGAAAAGATGCATCGCTTTACAGAAGGGCTGAATGAAAAGGTGAAGATGACTATGTATGGCCGCGACGACAAAGAATTCTCGAGTTTGGTGGCGGCTGCAGTCCGAGTAGATGGAGGATTGTGGAGAATGGATAAGGAACGCACAAGAAGCTCTGCGAGGAACGAAGTTCAGGGACGGGGAGAGTGATAAGGAAAGATCACTACAGAGAGTTTCGGATCGGCACAAGGACCCCCTATCAGGCCTGCGTGCGCCAAATGCGGGAAGAACCATTTTGGAGAATGCCGAGCAGGAACCAACAGTTGTTTCAAGTGTGGCCAGGAAGGACACTTTGCCAAAGATTGCCCGAAGAGGATGAGGATCGAAACCGGTGTAACCAAAAACAGGGCAAGGGAAAGGATTACTGGAAATGCTCGAGTGTTTGCTGTGAACAAGGAACAGGCCTCGGAGGCTGAAGACGTCGTGGCAGGTACACTACCTATTAACGGCTTTACAGCTTTCGTATTATTTGACTGTGGGGCAACACATTCCTTTGTGTCGGAGAAGTTAGCGAAACGGTTTGGGATAATGGGAAGTAACGCTAAAATCAAAGTAAAGACACCGGTTTCCGAAGCCATGGAGGCAAATAGAATCTATAAAGGATGCACGGTGGAAGTGGACACAGTGCGAACAGAGGCAGATTTGATTGAGCAAGGGGATATGGGATTCGATGCCATACTAGGAATGGATTGGCTATCTAGATACGATGCGCAGGTGAGATGTCGGGAACCTACGATCACTTTTAGTACGCCGCGAGAAGGGAGAAAGGACATGGTCGGAAAACCGATTATGAGTGAGGATGAGGAATGTAAGGATCGATTGAACTGGCTAGCATTTGTCACGACGGAGAAAGAAGGGACACCATTGAAGTCCGTTCCAGTGGTTTGTGAATACAGTGATGTATTTCCTGACGAGCTACAGTCAACCGCCACAGAGAGAGGTGGAAATGGAAATAGAACTACTCCCTAGAACACAACCGATCTCCAAGGCTCCATACTGAAATGCTCCTAGAGAAATGCAGGAACTGAAACAACAGAATGAGTCGTTATTGGAAAAAGGATTTCTTAGGCCAAGCAACTCCCCTTGGGGAGCACCAGTGTTATTTGTTAGAAATAAAAGCGGCGAGTTAAGACTGTGTTACAACTACCGGGAGTTAAACAATGTCACGATAAAGAACAAGTATCTGTTGCCTAGGATCGACGACTTGTTTGATCAGTTACAAGGCGCGAAGGGTTCTCAAAATTAGACTTGAGGTCAGGGTATCATCAAGTTCGAGTAAGAGAAGGGGACATACCGAAGACAGCCATTCGAACGAGGTACCGCCTTTACGAATGCACGGTAGTACCTTTTGGATTGACTAATGCCCCAGCAATTTTCATGGTATTTCGTCAGTACCTAGACAAGTTCGTGGTTGTGTTCATTGACGACATCCTAGTTTACTCTCGCAAGCTGGAGGAACACGAGCAACATTTTAGAATAGTATTACAGACTCTCAGACAAGAGAAGTTGTATGCCAAATACAGCAAGTGTGATTTCTGGATGGACTGCATAGCATTTCTAGGCCACGTGATATCAGCAGGAGGGGTGACGGTAGATCCAACAAAAATAGAGACAGTGATGAATTGGCCCAGACCGACCAATGCTCGAGAAGTAAGGAGCTTCTTAGGATTAGTCGGGTACTATCGGAAATTCATCGAGGGGTTCGCAAAGATTGCTAAACCGTTGACGAATTTGACCAGAAAGGAAACGAGGTATACGTGGGATGAGAAATGTGAAGAGAGTTTGAATGTCTCAAAATGAAATTGACATATGCACCAATACTAGAATTACCCACACCAGGAGATGACTTCACGGTATACAGCGACGCATCGAAGGAAGGACTCGGGTGTGTACTGATGCAGGGAGGGAAAGTTATAGCATATGCATCCCGTAAATTGAAGATACACTAGTTGAACTATCCGACACACGATTTAGAATTAGCCGCGGTGGTATTCGCACTCAAGATTTGGAGACATTATCTGTACGGTGTGAAATGTGAGATATTCACCGACCACAAGAGTTTCAAGTACCTATTCACCCAGAGGGAGCTTAACATGAGACAACGGAGATGGTTGGAACTGATAAAAGATTACGATCTGGACATTCAGTACCACCCCGGAAAGGCAAACCAGGTAGCCGATGCACTGAGAAGGAAGACTCATGGCGTGCTAGCCAACACGTTGGTAAGGGAAATGGAGAACCTACAACTGGAAGTGGTAGAGTCGACCAAAGTATGTTAGGGACGGTTACCGCGAAGCCAGGGATACTGGAGGAGGTACTAGAAGCACAGATATCAGATCCCGAGAAACCCGTAACGCGAAAAGAGGGAAACGGAACCGATAAATCAGAGATAAACAAAGGAAGCGATGGGCTAATCCGAATGAATGAACGTATATGGGTACCAAACAGGCCAGAGCTAAGGAAGAAGATTATGGTAGAAGCACACAGTTCGGCTTTCTCAGTTCACCCAGGAAGTACTAAGATGTATAGGGCCCTAAAGACGCACTGGTGGTGGAATGGAATGAAAAACGAGATCGCAAACTGTAACGACCCTAATTTGGGCCTAGTTGTTTTGTTAAAACATGATAATTAAAACGGAAATATTCGAAAGCAAATTTAAAGCATAGTTCGAAACATTAAAGTAC
>RWGZ01000166.1:479253-492964 GCA_009725065.1 Utricularia reniformis
AGAGACCCGAGATTCACGTCTAGATTTTGGCAAAGTTTACAGAAATCGCTCGAAACTCAGTTATGCATGAGCACAGCCTATCACCCACAGACGGATGGTCAGACCGAGAGAACCAACCTGATTATGGAGGATATTTTACGGGCATGTGTGTTGGAGTTTAAGGGAGGTTGCGAGGATTTCCTAACGCTAGTGGAATTTGCGTACAATAATAGCTTTCAGAGCAGCATTGGCATGGCCCCATACGAGGCATTGTACGGGAGGAAGTGTCGCACACCGCTATGCTGGGATGAGGTGGGAGAAAGAACGGCCACGGGGACGCAATTGGTGGAAGTCACCATTGAAAAGGTGGCCGTGGTACGAAAGAACATTAAGGCGGCGTAGGACCGATACAAAAGTTGGGCAGACGCAAAAAGGAGACCCTTAGAGTTAAAGGTTGGGGATCGCGCCTACCTAAAGGTATCACCGATGAAAGGGGTGCTAAGGACCACAAGGACAGGGAAGCTGAGTCCCCAGTACATCGGACCATACGAGGTAGAATGAAGGATCGGAAACCTAGCATATTAGATGAAGCTTCCGGAGGAAATGGGGGGATACACAACGTGTTCCATGTATCCCAACTGAGGAGGAGGGTGACTGAATGAATTCAAGAATGTGTGGGGGAACCCATAGAGATAACCCAGGAACTAACGTACGAGGAAGTCCCAATAAAGATTCTAGAAGGGAGGAAAGAAGACTCAGAAACAAACAAGTATCCATGGTGAAAGTACAATGGTCCAATCAAGGAGAGAGGGAAGCTACTTGGGAAACGGAACGAGAAATTAGACAGAGAGCGCCGGAGTTGATGGAAGATTGGTACGCACGAGTTTCGGGACGAAACTCAAAATGAGTGGGGAAGGATGTAAAAGCGAGGAAAAAAGTATGATGGAACAAATAGTAGGGAATGTAGCGATAAAGTCTAAACAAGGGATAACGAGGGATACGGGAACGAAAGAACGTAAAAGGAAACGAAAAAAATGGAAAAGTAAAGTAAAAGATACAGAAGGGGCCAAAATGAAAGGAAGGAGGTGTTAAAGTGTGAATTAGAAAATTTAGGATGTCTATAAATAGGGGTGAGGAAGCCCAAAAACGAGTAAATCATCATTAAGACACGAAAATCCGAAAATTGCCACGAAGATGGAAAATTATCGTGCATTTCTCCATAAGCCATTATTATCGCGGATTTCGTTTAGGCAAGTATTGTCGCGGATTTTGATGGAGTGATTATTGTCGCAGATTTTTCGAAGAGCATTATTGTCGCGGATTTGGATGATGAAGGGAATTATCGCGTATTTTTGGTGAAGAGAAATTGTAGCGGAAAAGGAACAAGAACAAATTGTCGAGAAAAACATCAAAGTTCAATATTATCGCGGATTTTGGTTTTAAGGTGAAATTGTCGCGGATTCGGATTCCAGCATAGAATTATCACGAATTTTGAGGAAATAAGTAAATTATCGCGGAAATACTAAGTTTAAGTGTTTTCGTCGCGTCTCGACGTCGGATCGTGAGAGGAAAATAACACGTAGGGTCTACGGTAATCTCATAGTTAACAATAGGATAATAACATCAGAATTCAAGTAACTAAAACATGTTACGAAATGCAGGAAAGCGCGGAAAGACTATAGCAAGCGAAAGCAAACGGTAAGCGGAGTGAACACAATATAGTAAGGGAAGGTTCAGACTTAGGGAATAGGATTGGGTTAATAAGGAAGAATGGAAAAGACACGAGTGAACAAGATAAATGTTAATAAGACTCGGGGTGAGGGAGGATGGACCGTCCGACCGAACCCGGCATCGTGCCTAGTACACGATTCGCCAAAGGAAGGGCTTGCCTGATGAAGGGAACGATAAGTTCCAAAGAGGAAAAGATACGTACGAAAAGGGCAGAACGGATTCGGGTGGAAAAAGGGGTAGCGCCTAAGTACCCACCCGAGGAAGGGAAGCATATGGCCCGTCGAGTCATCCCACAGCTAACGGTTGGCTTGGGCGGGACATGCACCGAGCATGTTACTCTCAGCAAAAGTAAAGTTAAAGTATGATGGGAATGATAATGGTAAAAGAAGAGGGAAATAAGAAAACGGTTAAAAGGAACGATTCATGTGTGTGTATACGGTGTGATTAAGAAATGTAAAGATAATGTGTAACGTGTGTGAAATTTCCTTTAATAGGTTGTGACCGCTTTACAGATTTTGTAGGTGACGTAGACGAGGTATGAGAGGGGCATGGGAAGAAGGTCGTCGGTTGTCCGGTGATAGAGTCCGGTCCTTTGGAGAATACTCTAAATTATGTTGTCGAACTTTGATATTTTCGAACTATGTTTTAAGTTTACATTCGAATATTGCCAAATATGGGCAAATTGGAAAAGATTGAGCTTTGAGCCCTTAGATGAGTTGAGAGGCTAAATCTCCTATAAATATAGGTCCCATGTAATTTTGAAGGGGATCAGAATCAAAATCGAAGAAAAACTCGGAATCTGAAATCTTAGAACGCTCCAAGTCCTAGAATTCGCGATAATATTACTCCAGGAATCATATCCGCGACAATTATTGCTTCGGAGCTCAGATTCGCGAATAGTTTGCTCTCTGGCTCAAAATCCGCGATAATTTTACCCTTTGGCTCCAAATTCGCGAAAATTTTCCCTCTTGCTCCAGATTCGCGATAATTTTACCCTAAAGCTCGAGATTCGCGATAATTTTACTCTTTGGATCAAAATCCGCGATAAAATTGCATATGAAAGCAAATATCCGCGACCAAATATGTTCCCATGAAAAATCCGCGAAAATTTGCACACTACAGGTGAAATCCGCGATAAAGTTGCATGTGAAAGCTGAAATTTTTTAGAAATCCGTGAATAATGGCCTCTTACAGAGGTCCTAATTCCAACGACCGACTAAAATTTTTAGATACCATTGAGGATCGTGAAGACCTGGCCTTGAACATGCTCACTGAGATTCCTTCGGGGGATCATATAAATCCTCGGCGACCCTTACACTGTAGATGATCATCCGACAGAAACAATCAGGAATACGAGTCCCCCACTCCCGCTTTCTTCACCACTTCGAGGATCATGCATGGAGGGTTTTGATGTTGAGGGCGATGTCGATGAGAGATTTGCTGAAGAAGGGGAGATTCTCACCTCCGGATATGAAATCATTGAAGCCCTTCGACTGGTTCAAGATTCACCACCAATCGAACAGGAGATTAGCTAGCCCCGTCACTCATCGGGGTCCCGTCGTTCCTCACGGCATGATAAGGGTAAAGGAATTGCAGCAGAGAGGGAAGACGAGGGCCCGAGGGGGAGTCGCCGCACCCGGGGAATGGATATTGTATTTATGGACCATTTTAGGATTCGTGATATCCCCCGATCGTCAGTAAAAGCCTGGTATGACGATGGTGTGGATACCGCACATGCAATGTTAGAAGACGGACTAAAAAATAGGATTCCTCCGGGGGTTCGTGTAAGCACGTATGCGGTGGAAGAATGCATGCGACAACATCCTCGACAACGCCCTCGCAACCGCGATGATCACATAGTCTCTCTGATTACAGTCGAGGGATGTGGGACGCCGTGACGTTGATTAATGCGGGACTTGACGTAATACGATAATATATGTACCTTACAACTTCCGAATAAAATCATAATTCTTCATTTTTAACTTGCAGATTCAGGAAACGATGACCGATTTGGCTCACGCTGCAGCGATCGGCGAATATTGTATCTTACATCACACGAATTTAGATAAAGATGGGCTTGAAGGGGAGCAGGCCCGGGCTGCGGCTGATTGGATCATTCGTAATCAAAGGGAGAAACACGATTATGAAATAAACAAGTTGAAATCTGAGCATGAGAAGGCCCTCAGTGTCCAGAAAAGTACTCACATATCAGCCATTGGGCGTCAACGGGCTGATCATCATGTACAATACTCCGAATTGACGTAACATTTGGTTGATGATCGCCACACAGTTAAACAACAAATGAGCGAGATTTCCCGAATCAAGGAGCAAATGGAAGAAGCCAGAGGGAAGAATTCTGCGGAGATAGAAGCCCGGTGCAAAGCAGAGAGGATCGCTGAAGAGAAAACGGTCGAATGCATGAACTTAAAGTCTGAACATGCCAAATGGCCTCGACGTTTGAAAGCGGTCCTTAAGAAATTCACATGGGACATTGTGGTGAAATCCGTGACATTCTGCAATTTGACCTCCTATGCGGGCCTTAAGGGAAATCATTACTTCTTCAAAATAGGGTCCCAGCAAACACAAAGAGTCACCCAGCGTATACTGAGTAAAGAAGAAAGGCCTCGCCTCAATCCCACTCTTACTGGCAGTTTCGCGGAGGATTTCTTCTTCAAAAAAGGGACACTGGAACTGATCCTTTCGGCCCTATGGAACAATTTCTTTCTGAGGACTTGGCTGTTGAATGCTACGCTGAGGATATCCCGACTAAGACTGGGCCTTCGGCTATTTTATACTCCCGCCTTCAGGAGATTTTCTCTGATTATTATGACCAGCTGATGAGAGAGGTAATGGAGGTTGATAGCTTTGAAGAGGAGGAGGCGGCGAGGAATCCTATTCCAGCCATGGTCGCGGAGGCTCGAGAGCGTAACGAGGCAGGATTCCGCGAGTTTCAAGAGAGGAATTCTTAACCTTCTGGTGAGGGAAGTCAGGCCTCTAAGAAAAGGCCTACAACTGGCGGGAAGAATTTAAAGGTTGTCCAGAAGAAGGCCAAAAATTAAACTAGCTTATAGTCTTAGCTTCCCGCAATCTTATGTTTTTTTCGCAACTTTTATCTTTTGAATATGAATTGTCACTGTTTCTGATCTGCTTTATATGTTTTCCTCTACAATTTTTCTTTAAGTGTCACAACGTTAATCGAACATCTCAATAACCCCTGTATGAATTACCAGATCACAGAGTATTCTTCGGATTCTTCGAAAGGGTAGTCCAAGTTCTCTCCAGATCAGTTGGTAGTCTTTAATAATAATCATAACAATTACTCGTAAGTGTTTGGCATCAAAAGCTGATCGAGTTCATGACATCTTGATCACAAATGAAAATACCGATAGCATATTAAATTCCAGAAAACCGGATGTTGGGCCTTACCAAGCGCCCAAAACCTCTTATTTAGACCGACTTGTCCCAAATTCCTCCAAAAATAAGCGTAGGGAGCCTTCACGATCCAGGTGAATGTAGCATCAGGTTTAGGGTACAATCCTTAGACTGACGTAAATTTTTCACTCTCGCACAGGCGAATCCAACGTCCTAGCTTTCTTGGTTTTTAGGACAATGGAGAAAACATATGTCTTTTCACTGAACTTAATGACCATACTATACCATTCTCAACTTCGGGGTCTAGAATAGCACCCATTAATCACATGCCTCAACTAGCTCCCAACTTAAATTCATAATTCGGATCTCAACAAGCACCCGCGGGCCTCATCTAGTGCCCATCACGTTCACCTTAGGGTATAAACTTGCACCCCTAATCGTCCCATCCTTACTAGGCCTGACCTTTCCCGTTCTCCTCCGCAAAAGAAAGTAAACATAGGAAACCTTCAATGCCCGAATAGTAGTAGCGCTGGGTTCAGAGTACAATGCTTTTACTAGCTTAAATATTTCACAACTATTCGGGTGGCTCAGGTGCCTCGCACTAGAGCACCTTCACTATCTAGACGGAAGTAGCATAAGGTTCAGGGTACAATCCTTAGGCTGATGTAAATTTTTCACTTCCGCTTAGACAGATCCAATACACTAGACCAAAAGGTCCCTGTGGGACAGCGGAAGAAACGGATGTCCTTCTGCCTCACATACTATCACGAACCGCAACGATTACATGCATCTCATCTGGACCTTTCCCGTTCTCCTACGCAAAGGTTAGTAAACGTAGGAAACCTTCAATACCTAAATAGAAGTAGCGCCAGGTTCATGGTACAATCCTTAGACTGGCGTAAACATTTCACTCCTACTCAGATAGATCGGGTGCCTCGCACCGGAGGGCTTTCACCATCTAGACGGAAGTAGCGTCAGGTTCAAGGTACAATCCTTAGACTGACGTAAATATTTCACTTCTGCCTAGATGGATCCAATACACCGGACTAAAAGGTCCTAATGGGACAACGGAGGAGACGGATGTCACTATACTTTACACTTGCTTGCACGCTATATCATCATCCTCATATTTGGACCTTTCCCGCAGTTTAGCGAAAAGCGTTGGGGGCTCTCACTATCTAGGTGGAAGTAGCGTCAGGTTCAGGGTACAATACTTAGTCTGACGTAAATATTTCACTTCCGCCTAGACGGATTGAGTCCCTCACGTTTAGAGGTTTTACCCACTTAATCATCGGGAGAGGCGGATGTCACTATGCTTTACACTTGCTAGCACGCTCCACCACCACCAATCGGACCTTTCCCGTTCTCCTCCGCAAGATTATGTAAACGTAGGAAACCTTCGCTGCCCGAATGGAAGTAGCGCCAGGTTCAGGGTACAATCCTTATACTGGCGTAAATTTTTCACTCTTACTCGGGTAGCTCGGGCACTTCGCACCAGAGGATCCTCACTATCCAGATGGAAGTAGTGAGGTTTTCCTTGGACTAAATGGTCTTTTTAGGATAGCGGAGGAGGCGGATGTCCTCTTTACTGCGGACTGTGATGGCCTCCAGCGAGGGTGCGACCCTTGACGGCGTGTCATGGAGGAGTCGGGTGCAAAGGCTCCCGTGTGCCACGGAGTCATGCTATAAAATAATCAGACCCCTTGACATATTCCAACAATATAAATGTATAGACGATTCTGCTGCAGACATAGATTTTTGTTTTCAAAATGTTTTGACCCAACATCCAGTTTGATTAGGTTTGAGGTTGATCGACTATGCGACAGGCGCTACATTGCACTTCTAATCTAACCTATGTTATTTAATTTTTCATCCTCCATCACACTAAAGTGCAATGAACCTAACTCCCATCTTACCAGTCCCCTAGCCGATTGACCTCATATCTTCAAAAAGGATGTAAAAAATTCAGAATATGATAAAAAAGGAGGGGAATATTTATTTTAAAAAGATTGAAAAGTCACGTCTATACATAATATTTGCGCAAATTGGAAATATGCCAAGTTCGTGGCAGCTCTTCTCCACTTATATTGCTATCTTATACGTTCTTTCTCTTACTACCGCCGTTACCTGGTAAGGACCTTCCCACTTTCGATCCAACTTACCAATATGTTTTTATACTTCAACTCTCTTTAGGACTAAGTCCCCATCCATCAATAAAACTGGACGAACCTCTTTATCGTGTCTTTTAACCATTTTCTTCTTACACACTTCCATCCGAATAGATGCTCTTTCTCTTAGGTCATCGATACAATGAAAATCTAACTTTCACATATCTTCATTTAATAGCTCATCGTAAGCAATAACTCTCTCGGATAAAATAGTTACTTCTGCTGGGGAAACGGCTTCGGATCCATACACTAATGAAAACGGACTAAATCCCGTGGTAGAACTCGGTGACGTTCGATATGCCCACATTACATTATGCAACTCATCCACCCATGATGCTTTGGACTGGTCTATCCTTGTCTTTAGTTGATGTAAGATAATGCGATTAATAACCTCTGTAAGCCCGTTCGTCTCTTGATGGGCAACAGATGTAAACCGTTGTTGAATTCCATAGCACTCGCACCAATCGTTTATACGCTTCCCCGAGAATTGTGTACGTTATATGATACCAAAATCCTGGAAATTCTGAATTGGCATACAATATATCTCCAAAGAAAACGTATGACTTCTTGTTCCCGAACTCGGGACACTGCTTCTGTAACGACCCGCCTTTCCGCTTGCACGATATTGACCGCTTTGGACTAGGCTAACCCTAATGACACCCACCTAGTCCTCACGGTTTTACTTTTTCCCTAGCCCCCACACTTCCCAGTGGGTCACCCATCCCTGAATTGCTCCAGGGTGAGCACGCTTAACTTTCCAGTTCTAACGTTCCGCTTGCCACTTTGCTAGGGAAAAGGCCTCGTGCAATGGGAGACGAATCATTATACTTAACATACGATCGTTCCCCGTCTATAGCCGATGTAGGGATTCGCCCAAGGTGCCCTCTCTCTCGCACCCCCGAGGGGACCTCACAATCACCCCTCCTTATGGACTCAGCGTCCTCGCTGAGGTTTGCCCCAACACATCGACTATAACCCGGGTCCTGCTCTGATACCAAATGTAACGACCCGCCTTTCCGCTTGCACGATATTGTCCGCTTTGGACAAGGCTGACCCTAATGACACCCACATAGTCCTCACGGTTTTACTTTTTCCCTAGCCCCCACATTTCCCAGTGGGTCACCCATCCCTGAATTACTCCAGGGTGAGCACGCTTAACTTTCCAGTTCTAACGTTCCGCTTGCCACTTTGCTAGGGAAAAGGACTCGTGCAATGGGAGACGAATCATTATACTTAACATACGATTGTTCCCCGTCTATAGCCGATGTAGGGATTCGCCTAAGGTGCCCTCTGTCTCGCACCCCCGAGGGGACCTCACAGCTTCGACCTCTACCCACTTAGAGAAATGCTCTACGGCCACAATACGTAATTTCTTTTTGCTAGGCTTCATTGTCGCTCTCGGCACATGATGTACGTTCGAATGGAACTGGCAAGCAGAACAAGTTCGAACTAAATTCACACAATCTTTTACTAATGTTGGCCAAAAATACCCGACTCTCTTGACTTTCAACACCAAAGATCGACCTGCCGAATGGTCCCCACAGTCCCTAGTGTGAACTTCTTCCATAACGGCTTTTGCATGCATTGAGGACAAGCATCGAAGATATGGTCATCCAGAATTCTTTTTATACAGCTTCTCGTCTACATACACAAAGTTCGTGGCTCTTTGCATAGTCCTACGGGCTTCGCCTTCATCTGCAGGCAATTCTCTCTTAACCAAATAATTGACAATCACATCCCTGCAAGAGGGTTTATTTGTTACTGCATCTAATAAAAACCATGTATCGTTTGAAAGTTCCAGGCTTGCAACTTCGGCGGTCTGTCTCTCTGCCATACTGATAGATGGCTGATAATGGATCATATTCATTATATTTGACTCATATGAGAGTTCTAAAATCGTTGCTAACTTTGCAAGACCGTCAGCACGGGTGTTTTCCTCTCTCGGGATATATGTGAGAACGAATGTCTTAAGGTTTTTTACCACCTCCTTCAACTTATCCAAATACAGCCACATATGCTCGTCTTTGGTGATAAAGGTATCCGCAAATTGGTTCACTACTAACTATGAATCGGAGTGAGCATGCAAACGAACATTTCCAATTTCGACTGCTAAGCTGATACCAAATATCAGAGCTTCGTACTCGGCGACATTGTTAGTGGTAGAGAAGCGCAATTTTACAGCATATTCATGCTCTTCACCGGATTTTCTTTCCTTGAAATAAATGCCAATGCCGGCTCGTCAGGCAGAAACTGATCCATCCACAAATACATCCCAGTAATCCTCATTACCCAATTCTTCTGACCGGGTCATTTCTACTATGAAATCCACTAAAACCTGGGACTTTAATGCTCATCTCGAGATATATTCAATTTGTTACTGCCCCAACTCAATATTCCATTTAGCTAACCTGCAAGACGCATCAACTTCTGATAATACACTCCTCATAGGTTGGTCTGTCAATACCGCAATATGATTACCTTGAAAATAATGTCTTAATTTCTAGGAGGCGACTATCAGGGCTAAGACAAATTTCTCTAAATCTGTATAGCGAGATTACGCACCTTGCAATTTCTTGCTAGCATAATACGATGGCATGTGTTCTTTGTCACTAAGTCTGACTAAGGTGGCATTCACTGCCTCTTTTGATACCGCTAAATATAAGCCCAGTGGCTCCCCAGGAGATCGGGGAGACATAAATGGCGGCTTACTCAGATAATCTTTCAGACCCTCGAAAGCCGTATTGCATTCATCGTCCCAATAGAGGAGATTTCTTTTACCCAATACTCGGAAAAACGACAAACTTCTCTCTGCAGATCGTGAAAAAAACCGATTTAATGATGCTAAACGCCCCGTTAATCTTTGAACTTCTCGGATAGTGGTTGGGGGTGTCATTTGTTGGATAGCTGTGATCTTATCAGGATTTATCTCGATTCCTCTTTCAGATACCATAAAACCAAGGAATTTCCCCCCTTTAACACAAAATGCGCATTTAAGTGTGATATTACCCAGGTATATTCTCCTGTATTTATCCTTACCCGGGGGCTCGTCCGACGTGGTTATTGGTATTTTCGGTATTTTCATATTTTTATCGGATGGCATTCTCAAGTGGCATTCTCGCAATTCTGGCTCGCTGGGCCCCGTATAAAGTTTCTGTAAGCATTTTCAGATGTTTCGGGTCATTTCGGCCCCGGACGGGGCCAGGGGTATTTTCGTAATTTGCCACCCGGGAGCGCACCGGTCGGGTGCGATGATGTTATGTGGCTGCGTATTCGCTATCTGAAGGCAAAGAACTGACATACGAGGTTCCCGGGAATTTTCTGATCGTATTTCCGACTAATATCTTGCCCGGGTTGGTTCCCGAATCTTCGGGATCAACATGGCATTTATTATATTATAATTGGGAATATTTAATTATTTTGGGCTAAGTGAAGTAAACTAGGCTTATGGGCTCAAGTGAGTGGGTTTTGGGATTGATTTCTCTATAAATACAAGGTCCGGTGCACTTGGAAATGATTCAGACTTTTATCACGCTTCCCGAGGCAGAACGTAATTCCCCAGCCGCGACCAATCGCCCTAGCCACGACCAAACTTGCTCAGAGTCGCGACCAATCACCCTAGTCGAGACAAATTGCACTTGCCGCGACCGATTGCCTAGTCGCGACCAATTGCATTAGCCGCGACCGATTGCCTAGTCGCGACCAATTGCTCAAAACCGCGCCCAGTCTTGCGTATTCGCGACCAATCGAACGCGAAAGCAGAGCTGCCTGCCTGCACTGTTCACTCGCGTCCAGTCGAACGTAACGGGCACTGTTCACTCGCGTCTAGTCGAACGCGACTGTAGATTTGATCGTTTTTCGAGCCGTTTTTACTCGTGTTATCATTACCACCTCATTGTACTTGTACCGCTCGATTATTATAGTGGAAACCAAGGTAGAGTATTGCTCTCCCGAGGACGTAAGCCCACACATTGTGGGCCCAACCTCGTACATCGTTCGTGTCTCACAAACAATCTAATTTCGAGTAAATAATAAATTGACTGATCTAGATATAAATACCCAAAATATTTTTAGACTAGATCAAAGTGGATTCAATTTCATCTGATATTTCCTTAGTAAATTAAAACAATCGCTTAAATATCGGATATTATTGTCGCATTGTCGACTTTTAATCAGTATATCATTGACGTATACTTCCAAACATTTTCCGATCATATCCATAAACATTGAATTCATCAATCGCTGATATGTGGCCCCTACGTTCTTTAAACCAAACGGCATAACTTTATAACAAAAAATGCATTTATTTGTCATAAAAGATGTAAATAAATTGTCCTCATGATGCATAAAAATTTCGTTATAACCCTTAAATCCGTCCAACATACTAAGAAATTCAAAACCACAGGCCGCATCCACCATCATGTCAATGGCCGGTAGTGGATACGGATCCTTTGGACATGCTTTATTCAAATCGGTAAAATCAATGCAAATTCTCAAGACACCATTAGATTTTGGGACCACCACTGGATTCGCGACCCAATCAGCGTATCTCACATGCTCTAGGAATCCCGCCTGCACAAACTCTCGATTTCCTCGTCAATAGCCTTTTCTTTTTCCGGGGAGAATTTTCGCTTTTTCTGATGAACTGGTCGCACATACGGGTTAACATTGAGTCTATGAGAACAAACTTGGGGATCTACCCCAACATAATCATGATAAGACCAAGCAAAACTATATAAATTATTTCGTAAAAAAGAAATTACCTCTCTCTCTTTCATACTCTGGGGGCATCTCTGAACCAATCACAACTGTCTTCTCTAGATTATCAGAGAACAAAGGCACTGTCTTAATTCCCACAGTTTCCATCTTCATATCACTTTCTCGATACCTCTTAGAAGATACCACATTAGTAAAATCGACGAGCTCATCTGAAATAAGCTCTACCATACACATAGCCTTCTTTGAATTAGAACCTTCCATACCGTTGCGACACATAATATAATAGCACGAATGTGCCAACTCTTGATTTGCCTTCATCTTGCCAATTCCCTAGGGTGTTGGAAACTTCATCATCAGATGGGGCTGAGAAACTATTGCCCCGAACAAACTTAGCGCACCCCTTCCCAAAATAGCATTATAGGGGAGGATAGGGAGATCAATTATCACGAATTCCACCAGAAGTGTCCTCGATATTTGAGGGTCTCCCAAAGTGACCGGGAGAGAAAGTGACCGTTCGGGTGCAACGATACTATTATTAAAACCATCAAATTTGGTTTGAACCGGCTGGAGCTTAGTAGTCCCCTTGAAAGACATCTGCTCAAATGCTGCCAGTGTGAGAATATTTGTGGCAGCTCCGGTATCAACTAAAACTCGTGACACAGGATGATTTGCAATAACAGGGGAGATAACGAGAGCATCATCCTGTGGAGAGAAGATGTCAGCCAAATCCTCAGGCCCAACAGATATAGCCATTTCTCCAAATCGGAGAATTGGACCAGATTAACTTCCGTGAAGCGTCCTTTTTGCTGTAACATCCGATGGGATCGCTTCCGCGCACGGTTCCAATCTCCAACGCTCCTTCCTCCGGCGATATTCATAATATTTGGGCCAAGATTACCCCACCTGGGTTCTACTTCTTCAATATTCAGAATGGGCTGACACGGGTTAGAGCTAGTAGGAGGAGGAGGGGACAGGTGTTGCTGATTTCTTTGTGCAGGTTGATTACCTTCCCGACGATTACCCTGCTGATTTCGTTGCTGATTGTTCCTACCGCGACAGCGATAATTCTCCTTTCTCGCATCTCCGCGGTTCTGCCGACCGCCATTAAAGTTTCCTTGTTGGCCACCCCTATGGTAATGGCCACGATATGCTCCATATCCACGCCCTCTTGTATCGGGTCTTGGAAAATCAATCTTGGGAAAATTCTCTGCCTTCCTGATATTCCCCGGGTATATTCTCTTGTATTTATCCTTACCCGGGGGCTCGTCCAACGTGGTTATTGGTATTTTCGGTATTTTCATATTCTTATCGGATGGCATTCTCAAGTGGGATTCTCGCAATTCTGGCTTGCTGGGCCCCATATAAAGTCTCTGTAAGCATTTTGAGATGTTTCGGGTCATTTAGGCCCTGGACCGGGCCAGGGGTATTTTCATCATTTGCCACTCGGGAGTGCACCGATCAAGTGCAATGATGTTATATGGCTGCGTATTCGCTATCTAAAGGCAAAGGACCAATATACGAAGTTCTCGGGATATTTCTGATCGTATTCCCGACTAATATCTTGTCCGGAGTGGTTCCCGAAGCTTCGGGGCCAACATGGTATTTATTATATTATGGTTTGGAATTTTTAATTGTTTTGGGCTAAGTGAAGTGAATTAGGCTTATGGGCCCAAGTGAGTGGGTTTTGGGCTGGATTTCTCTATAAATAGGAGCCCCAAGGTATTGAGAAAGGATTCGGACTTTTT
>RWGZ01000166.1:508109-622322 GCA_009725065.1 Utricularia reniformis
TCATTACACATAATATGCAATGCAGAATAACTGTTAACATGTAGGTAAAAGAGTCATGGATTCGTGTGAATCTTTGTCAGCCGGGATCAAATGGCTGTAAATTATCGAACCAGACGAATCCATCGAGAATCATCAAACTACCGAAACGAAGTACAGAAGAAACGGTAACGGGTTTACGTTTTCTTTTCGTTGAAAGCTGTTGGAATTATAGAGTCTAGCTGAAATTACTACTGGAGAACGTTAACGAACGGAATTAAGGGGAAGTCACACATTTAAAAGACTTGATCAAGCCTTTTATAAACTGTTCGTTCACGTTCTCCCCCATCGTAATTTTGGACAAATTCTATAATTTCAACATGATATCGGAGCTTTGGTTCATTTCAATTCGCAAGTCCAAACTTTGACTTGAGGGGGAGTGTTGAATTTGTACCACATTGTTTAGAGAAGTTTGATTAGGTTTATAAAGGGGTGGAATGTCATTATATAATGACTTGATCAAGTCTTTTGTAAATGTGTGGGCTCTTCCTCTTAATCCCGTTCGTTCACGCTCTCTATCGTAATTTCTTCTAGATTGTATAATTTCAACATACTCTTAGACTTTCATTGTTGTGTGGAACAGTTGAAGAGGGTGTTTTCTCCGTTGAAAGATGTGAAAGTAATCGAGTTCTCATCGATGCAAGATTTGTTCCGAGGATTCAGTGACAAGGCATGAAACGTATTTGGTTGTACTTGAAATAGTTTGCTAATTAATGTGTTTTTTGTGTGTTCAGAGTAAGGAAGAAAGATTCAGAAAGCGTGTGAAGAAATACACTGGAATATGGTGTTGTGTTGAAGACAAGACACCAGGTCACATATACTATGATATTTATTGGGATGAAAAACCTGAATGGAAACCTGTAACTCCACAGACTCCTCAAGAGGATCATCCACCCTTTTGAAGCTTAACCATTTACACCAACAGTTAAATGCGAATTTGTAATAGGAACAAACTGGTTCTATTTTGGGCTTTTTATATGAATTTTATATTCAAGTTATTATCTAACACATTTCAAGATCTATGAAAATGGTGTTATTCCAAATCAGTATGATATTGTCCGGTTTGGGTCAATGTCAATCTTCATGGTTTTGTATTTTTTACCAACATACTTTCCCAGAAAACACACACTTAACTTTTCAGTATTAATGAAATTTGAACGAGTGTTATAAGGGAAGATTCTTTCGTACTCATTTTTCATAAATCATCTACTTAAGTTTTGATTATTTATTTTTCATCTATAATCGATGTTGGTATTTGTCTAAGGTGGATCATCGGGTGTGTTTGGTTCAATAGTGGAAAAAAGTTTATTCACCTCACTTTTTCTAAAAACGTGATTTTTACAAACAAAATAAAAATTACGGTTCGTTCACCTTTAATTTTCTATATTTTTGCCATAATTCTAAATATCAACTTCAATCGTAACGTGATTTTAAACATTAAATTACGTTGAACTCACTATAGTCTAATTCAACACAATTCATCTCATTTGATTAACTTTAGCCCTATATAATGCCTATTTGTTGGAATGAAGATTGATCATTTTCGAATGTTAAATTATTACATCATCTTCTTGATTTGTTCATGTTTCGCTGTTGTTGCAGATTTGCAGTTGAATGAAATTTCTTGCCTTTATGATTTATAGTTCCAAGTTTAATACAAAACTTGAGAGCTTCACTTTCTTTCGAAAATTCTCTTGATTATAATCATAATGACAAAAAGAACACCTCAAAGCAAACTTCAATATGATCCATCCATCATTCTTGGTTATAGATCCGGCATTCCCATACCGGTTTTAGCATCGTAAGTCTTCTCGAGAACCAAATCCAAAGGTGTGTCTTTAGGTCCAGCTATAAGATCAAACAAAATAAATGCACATCATCACTTTGAACTCAGAAAGCATTCAAAACTACAGCATTATCCCTTCAGTGAAATGAACTTCATATAAACTAGTAATCAAGGCATTTAGACAACTAAAACTATAAGATAGTATTATACCAACAGTAGGCCGTGGCGATGTCCGTATCTTTAAGATCTCGGGACGGGGAATTATGGATCCTGATGCTCCGATACCTCTTGATACACGCACTTTGGTGCCATCTTCCGTGTACTTGATGCCTATCTTGCAGGGCTTCCTAGAGACGAAGAAAGCATTAGATATCATTAAAAGGGATTATAGAGATCCCATTTTGAATCTCACCCTGTGATTGGATCAAGAACTTGGACATTTGAAACATGAAGAGGGGCTTCAACTGAGAATATCCCTCCTTCATGCCCTTGTCCTTGCTTGATATGCTTCTTAACCTATGTGATTCATTATGATATGTTAAACCAAAGTATGGAAATTTATTTCTATGGAGAAAAAGTATAATGGTTACCAAGTTCTTGCCCTCTACAATCACACGGTTTTGTGACCGAACTACACGTTTAATAACACCAGTCTCTCCCTTATCCTTGCCTCTAATGATCATAACCTGTAAAACATGGGAATGAGAAAGTGAACAAGAATATGAGTTCTTTTCAATAGGACAGAAAGGGAAATTTTTCTCACGTTATCGCCCCTTAGAATTTTCCAGTTCTGAATGAGCTTCTGCGCTGCCTTCCAACCCATATTTTTCCTTCACCACTCTGCGGACATTTATAGGTGATCAAGAAAACACAACAACTGCTAAAATTACTACATTTCAAGATTGCGTTAATCACAAACAAAAGAAACAATTTTCATATTAAAAGAATCATAGAAACAGATTGAGAAAATCATCAAGAATCCCTACGGAAAAATGAATACCCAGTCGCAACAGTACGCTAAAAGATTCAGCTTGTCTCCGGCGAATCGTTGCTGAAGGAAATTTTAGGTTTTGATACAGGTATTTTTCTCCTTCAAAAATTGGGGGTTAAATTAACAAAAATTGGGCCGAGTAACGGGTTCGGCCCAATTAATTTCGTGAATATACCTCAATTTGTGTGTAACTGTGCACTGTGAAGTCGGACAATCCCGCGGCCATGGACGGAANACTAAAACTATAAGATAGTATTATACCAACAGTAGGCCGTGGCGATGTCCGTATCTTTAAGATCTCGGGACGGGGAATTATGGATCCTGATGCTCCGATACCTCTTGATACACGCACTTTGGTGCCATCTTCCGTGTACTTGATGCCTATCTTGCAGGGCTTCCTAGAGACGAAGAAAGCATTAGATATCATTAAAAGGGATTATAGAGATCCCATTTTGAATCTCACCCTGTGATTGGATCAAGAACTTGGACATTTGAAACATGAAGAGGGGCTTCAACTGAGAATATCCCTCCTTCATGCCCTTGTCCTTGCTTGATATGCTTCTTAACCTATGTGATTCATTATGATATGTTAAACCAAAGTATGGAAATTTATTTCTATGGAGAAAAAGTATAATGGTTACCAAGTTCTTGCCCTCTACAATCACACGGTTTTGTGACCGAACTACACGTTTAATAACACCAGTCTCTCCCTTATCCTTGCCTCTAATGATCATAACCTGTAAAACATGGGAATGAGAAAGTGAACAAGAATATGAGTTCTTTTCAATAGGACAGAAAGGGAAATTTTTCTCACGTTATCGCCCCTTAGAATTTTCCAGTTCTGAATGAGCTTCTGCGCTGCCTTCCAACCCATATTTTTCCTTCACCACTCTGCGGACATTTATAGGTGATCAAGAAAACACAACAACTGCTAAAATTACTACATTTCAAGATTGCGTTAATCACAAACAAAAGAAACAATTTTCATTTTAAAAGAATCATAGAAACAGATTGAGAAAATCATCAAGAATCCCTACGGAAAAATGAATGCCCAGTCGCAACAGTACGCTAAAAGATTCAGCTTGTCTCCGGCGAATCGCTGCTGAAGGAAATTTTAGGTTTTGATACAGGTATTTTTCTCCTTCAAAAATTGGGCCGAGTAACGGGTTGAGCCCAATTAATTTCGTGAATATACCTCAATTTGTGTGTAACTGTGCACTGTGAAGTCGGACAATCCCGCGGCCATGGACGGAATTGAAGACATCTTCGAATCAACGGTGAGATTGGAAGAGACGCATCTCAAAGAAGGATTCAACGAGGGCTACGCCGACGGAATTGTATCTGGTAAAGAGGACGGCCGTCAGGTAGGGCTGAAAACCGGATTTGAAACTGGGGAGGAATTGGGTTTCTACAGAGGATGTGTTGACGTTTGGAGTTCTGCAATCCGGATCGAACCGGGTCTGTTTTCGACCCGAATCCAGAGGAGCGTAAATACGATGGACGAACTTCTTCGAAAGTATCCAATTTCAGAACCGGAGAATGAGGCGGTGACTGAATTGATGAATTCGTTGAGGCTCAAGTTTAGGGCTATTTGCGCCAGTCTGAATTTGAAACTGGAGTACAATGGATACCGTGAAGCATCTGAGATTGGGAAGATTGAGTTTTGAAGCGCAGAAACAGCTTGATGTGTGTTCTTAGCTAAATTGAACTGATTCTTCTCCCGTATGGACTGAACGTTCTGTTTATATTTTCATGTTGATTCTGAATACATGAGTGCAAAATTCAGGTGAAGCCAAATTCATAGTTGTTACGGGTGCTTATTACGTACATAGTTGTTACAGGTGAAGCTAAATTCAGACGAAGAGAAAGACTCAATGGATGGAATAATGAGTTAATGAAGGTACCATTCCCAAATGTGACTAATTCAACCAAATCCATTCTCTGATTCTCAATACATAAAATTGTACTGCATAACATGTACAAAGAAGGAGATGATGAAATGAAGAAAACGATAGCCAAAGCATGGACAGATACAAGATCTAAAAACCTTTGCAGTATTTTATTTGTGCTGTGCTGTGCTGGGTTGCATTATTCCATCATTGAGATGCTCCTGTTTTTTTTATGGATCATGTGTAGTTTCTCTCTCTATTATGTGTTTTAAATACATTATGATTCCAGTAGTCAAATTGTTTGCTGTAGAACAGGAACAAAACAGACATTGACAAGAAATCTCATTTTTATTGAATACTCCCCAAAACTTATAGGGAAGTTCGTATACATGAATGAATGTAGAGGTCAAAATTGCTAGCAAATGTACAAAATGAGACACTCAGAAAACTAGGTTTCATCTGTTAGAAAAGAATGTCGGAATATGATGGATTCCCAAACTCTTCGGGCAACCCAGAAAACAGAAAGTTCTCATCAGAAAATGGATCGTCAAAAAACTCCGGCAACCCAGAAACCGTGAATTTATCGTCCGTAAATGGGTCGTCAAACACCTCAGGCGACCCAGAAACCCTAAATTTATCGCCCGTAAATGGATCGTCAAAAACCTCCGGCAACCCAAAAGAGAAATCTTCATCTGGCTCCATGGGAAACGAAACCTCAGCCGGTGCGGTTCTAACTTTATCCATCTCCGACTTTCTTAAATCAACTTTACACCGTAAAGCTTCTAGCGCCGCCGCGTACTCTTCCAATTCCGGAAGTTCCATCTCATCAATTTTCTCATCCCACAACTTATTTTCCCCCTTTTTCTCTGCATCCAATCGCTTCACCGCTTCATCGTAATTACTTCTCTGTAACCAAGAGAGAAAATATCTCAAAACCCTAATTTTCCAGATCCTAAAATTTTCTCCAATTCAAGATTCCAACCGTAATCTTCATGTTGTTAGTGTGGTAAGCATCACAAGCCCCTGTCTGAAACCGTTCGATTAACGCTTCAACAGACGGATGTCCGAACGCAAAAACCTTTCCCGCCGGCGACTGTACGAGAATAGCGATTTCCGCCGCACACGTAATGCTGAGTTCACCGGCTTTACGGAATAAACCTAATCGACGTTTGGTGAAGGTAACTTGCAAATTTTGTTTTTTCTCGATTTTCTTGATTTCGATTTTCCTCCGACCGAATGTTTTCTTGCCAACGTTTTCCATTGTCAAAGAGCCTGTGGTTACCTTGTAAAAGGATGGAGTATTTAACCTTTTTGCCACTTTCCTTATTAGCATCGGAAGATTCCAGTTGTATCTTGCAATTGGTGGACAGACCGTGACAGTAAAGCGCCGGCATGGCTAACGTCCTCGAGATCGCCTGATGTATTATTATTCCCAGAATACCCTTTCCACTGGAATTACTTTTGAAATCAATCACCATTTTTTACACCACCAACGTTCAAGGGCTACTATTACCACTATATATGTTGGCCTCTGGCCCTGCTCCAACTCACAATATGCTTGGGCCTAACACTCATTAAGTCCAGTTATAAAAACGGAAAACCGACTAAACCAAACTTTATAATATCTAGATCATTTTTCTTAAATACAATTCGTTACAATTTTAATAGGTCATCAAATCATTGTCGAACCGTTATTGAATCGGTGTTTAAAATATTATTTAATTTATTTACCCTATTAAAAAAATATATTTTAAATTTTATAAAAATAATATTATTTATTTTATTTTTAAATAAACCAACCGTCCAATTGGCCGGTTGACACGTAAACTACCCAACCCAGACGATTTGAGTTGTGTTTGAAAACACTGATTCAGAGTTAACATTCACTGTTAGGGGTGTGCATGGATCGGGTAACCGATCAGATCATCATTTTTTTTATCCGATCCGATTGATACATATCAGAAAAATCGTGCGGAAACTGCTCCGCAATAGTGGATCGAATTGCGGATCGATTTGCGGATACCCAAATATTTATTTTTTAATTATAATTGATTATAAGAAATTATCAAATTACCAAAAAAATGTTACTTATGTGATAAATATACAAATTATAAAACAAAAAAAAATATATTCATAATTTTCAAACATCCATAAAGCAAAATTTGAATTCAATATCAGAATTGAATTAAAACAAATGTATGTAAAGAATGAATTATATTTTTCTTCTAATTACAATCTGCAAAAATAAACATAATTAATTTAGATATTCGTAATCACAATCTATAAAAATAAAATCAATTGTAAAATTAAATAAATTTTAAATGATATTATAAAATATTCGAAGAATTATCTAATTTACTAAAAATATAAATTTTAAATATAAATCTCAGATATTGATGCATTGATATTCTTTCATATTTGTTACTTTTGAAAAATAAGAATAAAATATAAAAAAATTAGTATTAATGGAAAAAAAGAAATATTTATAATAAGAAAAAAATATCATATATAACGTTTTAACTTTACAAAATTTTTAAAATATATAATATAATAAAAATATCGGATCGGATATGAATTTTGAAATATTATATTATATCCTATCCGAAACCGCAACTGATCCAATCCAATTAAGTATTTGCGGTTAGGATAACCAAAAGTTGGTTCGATTGCAGTTCGGTTACCTCAGTTTTTCAGATAACTGGATTTTTATGCATACCCTATTCACTCTAATTGTATGTTTGATGATACAAGGGTCATTCCTTATGCAAGGGTATGAGTCGGATCACGATAAACTGATGCAACATTGGTATTATACTTTGACACTATATCGGTTTGTTTGGAAGTTCCATATTGGACGATAAAACTATAGTTTTTTGAAGGATGTTAGATTGGGGAAACAAAAATTTATTTTATTGGTCTTGTTAATTATTAAGCATTAATTAATTATATATCGATTTTTTTTATTAAATAACATTATGATTGAAATCATACGATAATGAATCATGCGGTACATAAACAAATACTACTTGAATACACAAAATCTTGTAATACCAATATATATCTATCTATACTATATGAAATCAAATTATCAAAATTATAAATTACAAGTGAGAATTCGCTATTTAAAATTAATTAATATTGTAAAATTAAGAATTGTGAGTTCAATAGTAATTTTTAAAATTTGAAAAATAATTACATCTCCTGTATGATATAGGAATCCTATAATATAAAATAAACTTTATTGATGCAAATCTAATTCAATTAACAAATTTTAAAATAGTATAAAGGTGGTTCTAACAAAGTTTGTAAATTGCATGCAAATCATTCGAAATTTATAATGCATATTGTTGACTTTCACATTTTAAAATTATAAACATTATATTCTCAAATTTTAAGAATTGTGTTATTGAAAACCAATATTTCAAATCTTTTAAATTTGACATTAACATTTGTTAATATTTTAAATACACCCATAGTTGTATTTGATCCATTATATTTGAAAAGATATGATAATTATGTTTCTAAACTTTGAAAAAATTAAAAATAACATATAAATTATCAAACCATTCATACGAAAAATAGACAAAAACCACTACTATTAAATCGAAGGACATTTGAACGATTTTAAAACTTATGAGTTAGAGTAATTTAAAACTAAGGACATTAATTTTCTCAATTGTAAAACATGATAAATAAATACAGTTCATATATGTAACATAACTCAATCCTCTTTCCGAGGAGTCAGTGTTGAGCTCAAAGAAGGCTCTTCATCTGAGATACGATTTCTCACACGAACCCTCTCCCCATTGAAATGTAAATACTTATATGGCATCTGGTACTCCCTCAATGCAGCTCGTCGTTTATCGTCATCGCCCAATACCTCGAATGCTCGTGCAATTCGTCTCAGAGTATCTTCATCTGGTCTAACACGTAACTCCTCCATATCACCAAAACACCTGCAAGTTTTTGCCTAAGAAACTCTCAAATTATATGCGTGTCTTAGAATAGAGAAGGATAACCTCTATAACACTATTAGGCATGTTGTGATGGTGATAAAGTGATATGATCCTCGAAAACAGACGCTTTGATATGGAACGATCGTGTTTGTGCAAGATCATGTTCCATAAATCAGCAGCTTCATCAACCCTTCCATCCATGTCAAATGCTAGTAGAAGTCCATCATAAGTTGCCATTGTGTAACCTTGTCCTTTACTCAGTAACCACTTTGCCAACTGAATACTAGTTTCAGTCGAAAAATGGATTGAAAAGGAATGGAGAAGGGATTATAAGTAAGAAAGCTGATACCTGTATAACTCGCATCCATTGATTCCTCTTCGTCAAGATCCTTAAAGCCTTTGCTGCTGCGATCAGTGGAAATTCAGTTTCAAATGCTACCCATTTATCTAAAGCACCATAAACAGCCTGTTTCTCATTTGGGAGCCGTGATATCTGGAGATTCAGTTGAAATCATGGTTCGTAAGAAAATGAAGAGCAAGAGAAAATAATGCATACAATTTGAACAAGGCTCAGCGCCTTATGCCCTGAACCAGTTGAGTCTCTCTTCTTCCAAAGGTGATGTTCCTTCCTTGGTGACTTCTTCACAGGTTTCCTGCATCATATGTTTTAAATTTCAGCAATGGGAATAAGCAAATAATTCCAACAAATAATGCTAGTTCTTTGAACACTTCACACTTCTTCGACATTTAGATTTTAGCCAGACGAAACCCGCAAAACACTTCACATAAAGGTAGTTTCCCATCATGAGGAAATATTATAATTTACAAACACCCCGAATATCTTAAGTAATTGAAGAACTATTCAACTATATGAGAAAACTATTCAACTAAAGCAATCAAAAGAATAAACCTACTTCTGAGAGGCATCCAATGCAATTATAAAACGGTTGCTCTGGTCATTTTGCCTCAAAGAAGACACAGCAGTTGCCTGTGATGTTTTATTCTATGGAAAAAAGGAAAAATACCAATCTATGAATAAACATTAATCAAGCCAATAAAGCAACTTTAGAATAAGTAAAAGGCCTACAACTAAGTAGCTCTTGCCTGCAGGGTAGATAGGGTCAGCCTCCACGCATTCTCAGATGAGGAAACATAGTGCACTGGAGGTAAATAGCTTGGTGGAAATTCGAGTTTAATGGATAAAAACTGGAGAAAACACAAGCTTCACATCATTTGAAGATCAAACATACTCTCTATTCCAAGAAGAAGACGATGAAACTAATAGGGAAGAGTAAAAATAACCTGATTTTGAGCCATAGAGCAAATTCCAATCGAACCTGAACAAATAGGATTTCAAACAAGCATTATATACAGAAGATTCAAGTAAGAAGACAACCAAAATTATGCAAAATTCGAAATTCAAGAAACATGCCCACAGATAGCAAAACCCCTCCCTCAATCTCAAGTTCCCAACGTCGCGATCAACTAAACAAGGACCCAAAACTCGTTCAAAATGAAACAACCCCCACTCCATTCCCGATTTTCTTATCAGTTATCACCTCCTAAAGAGTGAGGCATAGGCCCAACCTCTGCACCACTGGACTTGGACCACAACTTCAGCCCAATATTAAAAAATGGTATATTTGTAAATTATTTAATAAAACAAATATTAAATTTTAATGTCAAAATTCGCTTGTTAATTTAAATGTTCTAAATATCATTACAATTGCGGGATGATATCAATTAATATACTACTGGTTTGATACAAATATGTTATATCATATATATATTAATGAAGACAACCACGATAATATGCATGTTGTGGTTTAAAAATCGGGGGTATCAACAGTCGTTCGGTTCGTTACAAGATGAACTCAGTTTTAATTTGTTTAGTATGGGGAAACGATTATAATGAAATAAAAAAGAACATGGTAAATTTAGAGTGGAAAACCCCTGAAAGATAGGAAAAAACCATTTGACTTAGAGCAAGAAATGCCCTTAGTAAAGAATAGAAAGAACTAAAGGAAATACAGCCAGAGTCGAGAGGAATCATTTCTTCCGTTTCCGAAGTCTTCCTTTTATATGCCTCCACAGTTGTGTGAATAATAGGGTGTCGTTTTGTGCTTATTCCACGCAACTAGGTCGGCCTAAGTCGGGCGGGAAAGCCGCCCGGCATGACCTTATATGGCTGTGCGGCGTCAGACCTTTCGGCGCTACTAACCGGTTATCTCCCGATCGGAGGAAGGTTCGTACGATTCTGTCAAGTACGTCTCTGACAGGGTTGTCAGAGCTTGTTGTCACATGTTGAGAAATGTGGATGACCCAAAGCGCAATCTGTGCAATCTGGACCGATCGGTCCCGATGAGGGGAAACACGCACGATTCTGGCCTTCGGTCCCCGATCGCTAAGCACGGACTTTCGAGCCTGTTTGTTCTCATCGGGCCGCCCTTTTACGGGAGTTAGATCTGGGGCCTCCAAGTTCGGCTTATGTCACTTAGGCTGACCTGACAAGGTTTTGGTCTAACCTGGTTCGGGATATCGGGTTCCGAAGATCTCATACATGCATTTTTTAATTAAAATTTGTATTTAAAACATGTAATTTTCTATACGGAGCAAAACGGCTCCAATCCATATATTCAGAAATAGTAATACGAGAAATATTTTAGATTCAAATAAACATGGGCTGAACACTATTCGGTAAAATCGAATACCGAATTGAATATTGAAATTTTTAACAAACCAATATCGAATTTTAAAAATAGATTCAATATTTGCTTTTTATTATTTTGTCATATGGGTAATTGGTTTCGGTTCGACAAAAGGTTCGTTATTCGATAATTTTTCGAATACCAATAATAACATTTTTATTTAATTTTAAAAATACTATTTTTATTTAATTATATAATAAAATAAAATATTATGATTAATTTCTTTACTAAGTTTATTTTGAAAAATTCGGAAATTTCAATATAAACTAATTCAATCGGCAAAATTTATTTCGGTAGGAAAAGCTAGTTTTGAATTTCATAACTAAAATGAAAGTATATATTTTAACTTAATCGATCTAAATCTTGATTAAATATTTAACTCATAAAAAGTGGATATTAAAACAGCTGTCTACTTATTCTTCATATATTAACATGATTCTCCTTCTTTCCTTTTATTCTCTACTTTTATTTCCTAGTTTCTCTGTTTATCTGCTGTCTCTTTTTCGCTTGGGTGCCAAGTATTACAAAAATGACGACGAGGAAGAGGGAAGCGTTGGAAATTGACAATCGAACGGCTAAGAGGAAGCGGAATGTGATGGAAAGCACTGTGAAGGAGCAATGCACGAAGATATTGAATGATTTGATGAATCATCGTGTTGCTTCGATGTTCTGCGGGTCTGTTGATCATGTAAAACCTAAAATCCCTGATTATCTTACTATAATCAATAGACCCATGGATTTGGGAAGAGTGAAGGAGAGATTGCATGATGGTTTCTATTATGAGGCTGGTGAATTTGCGGCGGATGTACGAATGACTTTCGCGAATGCGATGAAGTATAACTCAATAGGAAGCAGAGTTCATGTTTTCGCGAGGAAAATGGATGAGTTCTTTCTTCAAATGTGGGAATCAAAGATACCCAATTTGAAAAAACACGGTAATGATGAATATGAGTTGAAAATTTGGGAGAAAAGTTCAAATGGGCGTCAAAAAGATGAATACAGAGCGCGGAATAATAGCGTTTTATTGTTCTCTTCGAATATAAGACATCGAAATCTTTGTTCTAATGAAAAGCTTATCTCTCCAGTCGTAAAATGTACAACTACAGAAATCCAGGAAAAAAGAGCAGCAGCAAGAGCTGCATTACACAATGTAATGTATTTTTCTTGTGTAAACTGTTATCTCTTATTTTATCGATCACTAAACTACATTTTCTCTTACAGATGGAGCAAACAATCTTCTTCAATGACGGGTTGGGCTTGCAAAAAACAATGTGCTCAGTAGTAGAAGGTTGGGCTACACAGAAAACGGATGCTAACAATTTCCACGGTAGAATTTTGGCTCAGACACAATAATGATAATGATGAAAGCAGCCATTGTAGTCATTGAGTTTCTTCATTCTTTGGTTTCCACTCTACATGTCATTTTTTCCTTTGGTTATAAGAGATGTAAAAGATTAGTGTATAGAACTTTTGTTTTCCGTAAAGCATTGCATTGTCATGCATGGAAAGGAATAAAAAGCTTTCATTCTGAATTTCATAACAAAAATGAAAGTATATATTTAAATTGATCTATCTAAATCTTGATTAAATATTTAATTAATAAAAAATGGATATTTAATACAGTTGTTCACTTATTATTCTATATATTAACATGATTATCCAGGTCTTTCCTTTTATTTTCTACTTCTATTTCCTAGTTTCTCTGTTTATATGCTGTCTCTTTTTCGCTTGGGCGCCAAGTATTACAAAAATGACGATGATGAAGAGGTGTAAAGTTGAAAGAAAATGATTCAATTTATTCATAATTTTCTCTAGTATTTATCTTACAGATTTCTACAACATGACAATAAATAATAGTCTACTCTAGGATAAGAAAAAGAATGCCCTATATGTCATTTGTCTTCAGCCGCATATTTTGACCTTATTGAGCCATACAATTGTTATCTCTGCATTCATTGAGGCATGATCATTGAATGCTTGATTCACGGCAACAATATCCAACGTGGAAACTATTTTTATCATCCTCACCGCACGTTGGAAAATCTTCTTCGTCATAGAAATTAAGTCTCCTTAGGCAATCTTGGAAAATCTTCAATCCCAATGACTTTGTAAATACATCGGCTGCCTGATCATGAGAACTTACATGAATTAATTTAATGAAACCCGATTGATAATGTTCTCGTATCAAATGACAATCGACTTCCAAATGCTTCGTTCTCTCGTGAAATACCGGATTTGAAGTGATCTGTATTGCTGCTTTGTTATCACAAAAAACATCCACCAGCAAATTGATGGACATTTTAAGATCACCTAATAAGTATGAAATCCATTTTAGCTCGCAGACAAGAGCTCTCAAACTTCGATATTCAGCTTCCACCGTTGATCTCGAAACTGTGACTTGTTTTTTTGTTTTCCATGATATTAGGCTAGATCCGAGCATGACACCATAGCCCGTTAGAGACCTTCTTGTATCGCCGCATGATGCCCAATCGGAATCGCAAAAACCTCGAATGATTAAATCATAATTCCATTGATATAGCAGTCATTTGCTTGGTGTTCCTTTAAGGTATCTTACAACATTTGAAGCCACCTCCCAGTGAGTTTCAGTTGGTCTCTGCATATATTGGCTTAATTGTTGCGTAGCATAACATATATCCGGTCGTGTAAAACTGAGATATAATAATCTTCCAACTAGTCTTCGATAACGTTCCGGATCATGCATAATCGCTTCATCATCAATCTTTAAGTGTAAACCAGGGGGCAATGGTGTGGTTGTTGGTTTTGCCCCACTTAGTCCCATGTCATCTACAATATCCAATATATATCTTCGTTGATTTAAGAAAATTCCACGATTCGAATACCCGATTTCTATCCCCAAAAAATTCTTCGCTTTTCCCATGTCCTTAATCATGAATACATCATCTAAATGTTTTTTTGCCGCCACCAGTTTTATGTTCTTGCTGCCCATGATTAAAACATCATCAACATAAACTGTCAAGACAAGCAAGTCGGATCCATCTTTCTTGATAAAGAGACAATGGTCATGTTTCGATTGAGTGAATCCATAGAAGATCAAGCAACGTGTAAGTTCGAAGTTCCACTGTCTTGATGCCTGCTTTAAACCATATAAAGAACGATCAAGTTTACATACCAGATTTGGCTTGGATAAAAGCATTCCTTCAGGGGGTTCCATGTATACTTCTTCCTCTAAATATCCATGTAAAAATACATTATTTACATCTAGTTGGGGAAAAATTATCAGTGTAGTCCAATCCTTCTATTTGGTTGTAACCCTTAGCCACAAGTCTCGCTTTATGCTTAGCGATTGAGCCATCAACAAGAAGTTTGGTTTTGTAAACCCATTTGCAACCGATAGCTCGCTTGTTTGGTGGTAATTCAACAAGTCGCCATGTTTTATTTAGTTTCAATGTGCCAAGCTCTTCTTTCATCGCCATATTCCAATGATCGAACTTTTTAGCTTCAGCATAAGTCCTTGGATCCTGGATTGCATCTACCTTTGCAAAGAACACCATATCTGCAACATCATGAAAAGGTGGACAAAGATATGGGAAAGCTGGTGGTGTATATGTGGTTGGATTCAGTGACTTAGTCATGGTGTTTGCTACATAGTCAGCATGCCAAGAGGGTGGTTTAGTTTGTCGCTGACTACGGCGAAGTGACATTTCTGACTCATTAGAGGAGCAAAATTCAGAATTGATGGTTCTTTCTTGTGAGGAATTATAGAAATTCGGATATGGACATTAATTGGAGTTTTTTCAGGTTCATTTTCCTCAATTCTTGGTTCATCATTGTTTTCAATGGTAGTTGCAATTGTTGAGTCAAATGAGTTTGACCAAGAAATGGGTCCACGAGAAATGATATGTTGTCTCTCAAGAGTTTTTGTGGGTCTACTTTTGTAAGGAAAATAATTCTCATAGAGTTTGACATCTCTTGAGAAAACCAAACGTTGGTTTTCAAGATCATACATTCGATAGGCCTTCCTATCATGAGAGTATCCTAAAAATACGCATCGGATTCCTCGTGCATCAAATTTATCTTTGTGAGGTTTGGTGTTGGCTATATATCCAAGACACCCAAAAGTTCGGAGATGAAGATAATTCGGGTCTTTATCATCGAGCCTATGGAATGGTGTTTTCCATCCTAATAAGGGCGAAGGAGTTCGATTTATTAAATAAGTAGAGGTCAAGAGAGCTTCCCCCCAAAAGAGGTTTGGTAAGGATGCATGAATCAATAAAGTTCTTGCCATTTGGGTTAAATGTTTGTGTTTTCTTTCTACAACATTATTTTGTTGTGGTGTATAGGGGCATGTTTTTTTATGCATTATCCCATTGGCACGGAAGAGATCTTGACAAGTGAGATTAATGAATTCACCGCCATTGTCGGAATGAATGATTTTTACCTTGGTTGAAAATTGGGTATCAATCATTTTAAGAAAAGAAGCAAGCAGAGTTTTGGTTTGGTTTTTTCCCCCATTAGATAGGTCCAAGTACATCGACTGTAATCATCAACTAAAGTTAACATAAAACATGCTCCTTGTATACTTGGTGTTCTATATGGGCCCCAAACATCAATATGAAGAAGTTCAAAAGGATTTTTAGTGTTGATAGAACTTTTATGAAATGGGAGAAGTTGGATTTTTCCCAAACTACAAAAATCACAAGGAGTATCGGTGAAGGAATTATGGAAGTTTTGTTTAGAGAGTGTTTCCAAAACTTTTAAATTTGGATGTCCCGTGAGTGCCAAAGCCAAAAATTGTTTTGAGTAATATCTAGCAAAATAGGGGATGTGGCAGATACATTAGCAAAAACATCACAACTGGTTACTTTTTGATTATCCTCCTTACAATCCAAGCATGGTGGTGATGATTGATCTTGAGAGGAGCAAAAGGAAGTCTGACTAAGAACATACAAACGTTGTTGCACGGTGCCTATGGCTAGAACTTTAGAGCTCTTCAGGTCTTGTATATAGCAATGAGAAGCTGAAAAATGCAAGTCCACATGACAAGTACTTATAAGCTTTGTTACGGAAAGGAGATTAAATTTGAAGGAATGAACTAAGAACACATCATGAAGAGTAAGGTTGTGGCTTAAGGGAATGGTTCCTTTTCTTGTCACGGATTGGATAGTTCCATCGGGAAGGATTACGGGTATTGGTTTGTCCAATATGTAAGAGGTGGAAAACATAGAAGGACTGTTGCACATATGGTTCATCGCTCCGGTGTCTACAATCCAAGATTTTGGCCCTATACTTAAAACCAAAGAGTTAGTTGATGAAGAATTGCATGTACCTGCGAAGTATGTGTCCCACGAAATTCGCAGCCCCCGTATCTTCATCATTTTCTCCGTTTCCCACAAATGCGTCTAGCGGTGTTGCCGCTGCAAGATTCACATATTCTTTTGGAATGTTTCTTCCTTGTGACTTACGTAGTTGCTTGTACCAATTGGGTATGCCTTTTATGAGAAAACAATCTTCCACAAGATGTCCTTTTTTATGGCATTTGGTACATATTTTAAAATCTCCCATTCCTTGTTTTTCATGTCGTTGGTCTCTGCGTGGAAAAGTGCCGAGAGATTGATTTTTAGTCTGTGGTGGTATTCCTTTCACTGCCATTGCGACATTAACTTCTGTAATAATTTGATTTTCTCTTTGTTGCTCAACTTTGACAATCATAGCAAATACTTTGCTTAAGTTTGGTAATGGCTCCATCATCAAGATTTGATTCACTACTCCGACAAAATACTCATTCAAACCTCCAAGGAACTGTGTTACCTTGATAAAATTTTCTCTTTCCATATATTTTTTTGTAATGTTGCAGGTGCATGTCTTCATGGCTTCACAGTTACAAATAGGAATGGGCAAGACTCGATTGAGTTCTTCCCATAGCTTGCTGATTTTGTTGTAATACATTGTAATACTCATATTCCCTTGCGATAGTGTATTGATTTCACGCTGTATTTTTGAAAAAGTGGCCCGTTTGCTTTAGCAAACCGTTCTTCTATCTCTATCAAGAGAAGACGAGCATTAGTGGCATAAATGAATGACTCCGAGATTTCTGAAGTCATTGAATTTAAAAGCCAAGATCTCACTATAGAATCTATAGATTTCCATATGAGATAGGTTTCTGAATCAGATGTTGATGTAGTAACTTGTCCATTAACAAACCCAAGCTTCATTCTTGAGTCCAAAGCAAGCTCCATTGCTTGTTTCCAGCTTCTGTAATTGTTTCCATTCAATAATGTAGTGACCAAAACTTGATTAGGTACTTCATGTCTTGCTAAACGTAGAGGATCATAAGCAGGGATGGTGATTACTGCCTTTGATACTTTGCTGTCATTCTTGGTTGAGTTAGGGTCCGCCATGGGTGAAGGATATGAGGAGAAAGGTTGAGAATCGTAGCCTTTGCTCCGATACCATGTAAATTGTAAGAAAATGATTCAATTTATTCATAGTTTCTCTAGTATTTATCTTACAGATTTCTACAACATGACAATAAATAATAGTCTACTCTAGGATAAGAAAAAGAATGCCCTATGTGTCATTTGTCTTCATCCGCATATCTTGACTTTATTGAGCCACACAATTGTTATCTCTGCATTCATTGAGGCATGATCCTTGAATGCTTGATTAACGGCAACAATATCCAACGTGGAAACTATTTTTATCAAGAGGGAAGCGTCGGAAATTGACAATCGAACGGCCAAGAGGAAGCGGAATGTGATGGAAAGCTCCGTGAAGGAGCAGTGCATGAAGATATTGAATGATTTGATGAATCATCGTGTTGCTTCGATGTTCTGCGGGTCTGTTGATCATGTAAAACCTAAAATCCCTGATTATCTTACTATTATCAATAGACCCATGGATTTGGGAAGAGTAAAGGAGAGATTGCATAATGATTTCTATTCTGAGGCTGGTGAATTTGTGGCGGACGTAAGAATGACTTTCCCGAATTCGATGAAGTATAACTCTATAGGAAGTAGAGTTCATGTTTTCGCGAGGAAAATGGATGAGTTCTTTCTTCAAATGTGGGAATCAAAAGTACCCAGTTTGAAAAAACACGGTAATGATGAATATGAGTTGAAAATTTGGGAGAAAAGTTCAAGTGGGCGTCAAAAAGATGAATACAGAGCACAGAATAATAGCGTTTTATTGTTCTCTTCGAATATAAGACATCGAAATTGTTATGGTCCCTTTTTAGGGGTACCAACAGTCGTCCGGTTCGTTCAACAAACTAACTCGGTTCTGATTTCTTTAAAATGTGGAAGACGATTAAAAGCTAAAAACCAAAATGAATGCACGGCAATATATAGTGGAAACTCCGTGAATTGGGGTGAAAACCACTCGACTAAGAGCTGATTATGCTCTTAGCCTGCTCACTAATAAAATGAATCAAAGCTCATACAAAACATGCTAATGAAAATGACGAGGTAAAGAAAGCAAAAAGAATCCGGCAGAGTAACAACCTGTTCTTCCGCGTCCAAAGGGTCCTGTCTTTTCCTTCGTCTTGCCCTGTATTTATAGAGTTGCCGGCGAGTGTAATCCACGTCCTGTAACCGCCTCTGACAAGTTTGTTAGAGGTTGTTATCGCAGGATGTAAAACGAGGCTGGGACCGATGCGTGGTCTGCGTGATCGGGCCCGAAGCATGATAAACGTGACAGGGCCCGAGGCGTGGAACGCGTGAGCCTGTAACCGTTTTGTAACTGTCCGGACCGAACCCCGGAGCCAGCTGGCAGATAACGCTATTATTTACTAAGGTTATCTTCGGTCCTCTGTGTTGAACATCGGGCCGCTCTTCCTGAAGGTGTAAGTGGGTTGTAAGTGTTCGTTTTGATTATTTAAGTTGACCCAACTGTTATCGGGCCTCACCCATTACAAGGTACCCGATCCTAGAGTTCTCATCAGAAATCTTTGTTCTAATGAAAAGCTTATCTCTCCAGTCGTAAAATGTACAACTACAGAAATCCAAGAAAAAATAGCAGCAGCAAAAGCTGCATTACACAATGTAATGTATTTTTCTTGTGTAAACTGTTATCTCTTATTTTATCGATCACTAAACTACATTTTCTCTTACAGATGGAGCAAACAATCTTCTTCAATGACGGGTTGGGCTTGCAAAAAACAATGTGCTCATTAGTAGAAGGTTGGGCTACACAGAAAACGCATGCTAATAGTTTCCACGGTAGAATTTTGGCTCAGACACAACAATGATAATGATGAAAGCAGCCATTGTAGTCATTGAGTTTCTTCATTCTTTGGTTTGCACTCTACAAGTCATTTTTTCGTTTGGTTCTAAGAGATATCAAAGATTAGTGTATAGAACTTTTGTTCTCTGTAAAGCATTGCATTGTGAGGCATGGAAAGGTATAAAAAGTTTCGTTTGGTAAACTTGGTATAAGCAATAAATGAACTAGATTTAACTCTTGAGCTAAAAATCTACGTGTAATCTTAACCGCTCCTATTGGTTCGGGTATTTAATGCATACAATTTGAACAAGACTGAGTGCTTTATGCCCTGTACCAGTTGTGTTTCTCTTATGCCAAAGATGATGTTTCTTCCCGGTGACTTCTTCACAGGTGTCCTGCTTCATATGTTTTCAATTTCAGCAATGGTAATAAGCAAATAACCCCAACACATATTGGTAGTGCTTTGTGATATAAGTTTGTAGCTTCCGATCTAGAAACCTTAATTTATATAATAAGTTCGTAAATATTGAATGATATAGGATTATTGATCCATATTCAAAATAAAAATGATAAGTCCAATGCTTAATCTATCAACTCAATAATATAAAAGAAAAACATAAAGCGATCTAGATGATCTCGTAGTCAAGTCATGAGACAACTTATGATAAAATGTAATAATAAATTCATTCAACTAGTACAATATATTTATAAAGTAACGTTGGACTTCTAACCCAACAAATTGAATCTTCCGAAGTCAAACGAAGCATCAAATCTAACACTTTGAACACTTCACACTTATTCTACATTTACCTTAGACCAACCGAGACCCACAAAACAGTTCACATAAAGGTAGTTTACCATCACAAAAGAATAATAGAACTTCCAAACACCCTCAAATAGTTTAAGTAATTGAAGAGCTAACCTTTTGTCAAAGAACAATTTAATTAAAGCAAGCAAAACAAAAAATCCAATTTTGAGAAGCATCCAATGCAATTATAAAATAGTTACTATAGTCATTTGTCTCAAGCAGACACAACAATTGACTGTGAAGTTTTCTTGTGGAAAAAATACAAATCTAGAGAATAAGTATAATTAGTCATATAATTTGATTCAAAAGAACAAAACTCTTTATATTAATGTTCGTTCATATTTTATTTGAACGAGAATGTATGTTCGAATATTGTTCAAATACTTAAATGATTGTTCAAGCTCGTTCGAATAACTTATTCGAACGATCTATTTAATTTTTATCGAATTTAATATTGAAATTAAAATTGATTTATTAGATTAAAATTTGAAATTAAAATAATATTATTTCATATTTAGGAAAAAATAAGAGAAAACATTATAATACCTATTATTCAATAAAAAATAGAAAAATATATAGATATAATGGGAAGTGGATTATAATTTTTTGAATTCTATTATATATCAATATATTTATATCAAATATATATAAAATAATATATTTGATCAAGAACGTTTATATTTGTTCACGAAAGATATTTATGTTCATTCAAATTATAAACGAACATGAATAAATATTCGAACAAAATTCATATTTATATTTCAAAACAAACGAACATGATCATATACGAGCCGAACACATTTCGACTATAGTTAAGTCAATAAATCAATTTCAGAATAATAAAGCAGAAATGTGCCCACAACGAACTAGCCATGCCTGCAAAGTAGAGAAGCTCAGCTTCCACACATTTTATGAGAAGAAACATTAGGCAAAGTCTTAGGACTCGGAATCTCGACTTGATAATGGATCGAAGCTACTATGGCTTTAGACCTATTTGTACGCAGGATTTAATACATTAGAGTTCAACCCAACTAATACATTAGAACTAGGGTGCTCTTAAACTACATGTAATCTTCTCCACTCCCAAAATCATTTCAATGGTATAAATATTTCTACACATCATGGTTATCTTACATCTATATCATATTCTCTTTCAACTTCTAAAATTTCTAACCCATCAAAATCATTATTTATTTTTCTTTAATCCACATTATTTTCTTTCTCTAAATTTTATTTTATCTTTCTATCTCATCAACTTTATCATTTTTTACATTATTTATTATTAAATATTACCTTTCAATTTTAATATTTTTAATTCAATATAAATATTAAAAGTTTATAGAATTTAATATTATATTACATTAATATAACTAAAAACATTTATTTAAAAATGTTACAAATACATTTAAAATTGATTAAGAATATTTATTTCATACTTATCCAATAACTCATTTTTTAATTGATGGTATGTTCTCCAATCACGAGTATCGATCATACGTCGAAGATAATGGTGTGCCATGGTAATTATTCCGATGATATGGAAGTTTAATATTTATTTATTAATTTTTATCGGTATGTTATTTTCCGTTTTCAATGCTTCAATGCATTTTTTTATTGTTTCGTACTTCGTTTTTATTATATTTATTTTACAAAACTATTAAATCTTAAATAAAATTACATATTCAAATTATAAAAATTAAAATAATAATTTTGAATATATATAACAATTTTAAACTATTATATATTAAAAGTAATACTTCAATTATATTTATAAAACTATTAATAACAAAATAAAAATAATAAAAAAGGGACAGAAGCTCCTCGAACAAGGGGTGGACAATCCCCTTTATGCAGAGATATCGGCACCCATGTAAAACGTGGAGGAAATGGTGTCAGATAAGGGTTTAGGGGCGTATTTTCATACGCCCTTTTTCGCCATTAAAGAAAGACTTATTCGATTCGAACCAATCGAATTCTCTAGTTTCATATTCGTTATATTTTTATTTGAACATTTTTATGTTCGAACATTGTTCAAATACTTATATGAATGTTCATGTTCTTTCGAATAACTTGTTCGAACATGCTCTACGATCTATTTATTCATTTTTGAATTTAATATCAAAATTCAATATACTAAAATTGATTTTATAGATTAAAAATGGAAGATTAAAAGAATGTAATTTCATACTTAAAAGAAAATAAGAGAAAAACATTAGAATACCTATAAAAAATAAAAAAATTTAGAGAAATAATGTGAATTATGATACTTTTTAAAATTCTAATATTTAATCATATATTTAGATTAAATATAAATAAAATTATATATTTGTTCACGAACGTTCATATTTATCTACGAAAATATTCATGTTTCAAATTATAAATGAACATAAAAAATGTTCGAACAAAGTTCATATTTATATTCGAACGAACGAACACGATCATATACGAGTCGAACACATTTTGAACACGAACTGTTGGGATCGAATAACAATCCTAATTAGAACCCAAGTTGTATTTCGTTTATGGAATATAGAATCTATTATCAAATTTCCACTTATCTCTCTACAATTTCCTCTTAATTCTCTTTATTTCTTCCTCTCTCCCACTTCACCTTTGCGTTACCTCCTCTAACCCTTCTCCCTCTCCTTGTTATGTAAGTTCGTAACAAATGTTATCGAAGTGATCCTTTCCTAAAATGGGTAAACCTAAAATGAATTTTTTACAACCTAGGGTTCGAAGCTCATTACGGCTTCCAGCTTCTTCTACTATCAAGCAAGCCTGGAATTGTGATGAACTCAAATCTCACTCCATATTACATATAGAACAAGTCATTTATATTTTCATGGTCCAAAATGTTGGATCATTAATCTAACATTAGACTTATATCTAAATAATTATGTGTTGAAATTTGTCTTATTTATAAATCTATTAAAAGTCATCAAATTCATTGAACTTAAAGTATCCAATATGGTGTGAGCATTTATTGTGTATGGACTATTGGACTTCTACTTCTATAATGGGTCGAAGTAGGAAACCATAATTGCCGTTTATAAATATGGTCGTGGTCCCTAAGCCATACGTACCCTTTTAGATATGTTCTCCATCCTATCAGAAGATTGACTCACAGAGAAACCTAAAGGACTTCTCCACGAAATATGTGTTGATGCGGAAGACCCACCATTGGATTTACGGATCGACTCGACTACTTTATCTTATAGTGAGATCTAATTAGTTCCAATAAATCCATGTAATTATTAAATTATGTATCTTTATTCTCAATAATTCAAACACAAAAATCCCTCTGAATTATCTCACCGTGTTTGTCATTTTATTTGCTCTTTGTTTTTAAGGAAGTGCAGTTGCTTGTTAATTTTGTTCAGTACCAAAAAGGATATGGTCCTTGCTATAGTTTTTGGTTTTCTTTAGTATTCTAGTTACGTTTTGGAGCATTCCTTCATGTTGGAGCAAACTGTGTCTTTTTTGGTATGTGTTGCGGTTGAAGGGTTGTGGCGGATTTACAATGGAGCATTCCGTAGGGGTCAAGAACGAGATGTTGGCACATTGATGATTTTAGCTAATATTTGGAATGAAGAAAAGATAAATCTAAAGATGCTGTTAGAGGAATTCACATGAGCTGATCATGTAGGCAGATTAGGATGAGGATCGTTGGGGTCAACTATCATTATTTAGGGGTAGGTAATGTGATGTACCAGAATCTCAAACATGATAATGGATCGAAGCTACTATGAGCTTTAAATATATAGTGGGCCCATTGGTACATAGGATTTAAATATAATGTTGTAAGAGTCCAATACAACAAATACGGGTGTAAAACCCGAGTTGTATTTCGTTTATCGCTATCGAATCTATTATCAAAATTCTTTTCAAGTGATGCTAACCTCCATTTAACCAAAGCCGAAGAAGTAATGAGTTAGATCGAAAAAGTTAAATAACAACTTCTCCCATAATATCATGTCATCTCGTCTAAAAATATTTTGAGTATTTATTTTTAGATCAGTCGATTTATTTAATTATTTGGAATTCAATTATTATGGGGACACGAGCGATATACGAGATTTGCGATCGATCACATGTTGGACCTCGGCAGCAATATATTAGATCCATCACATGATTTGCGACAATGTCAAGTGGCCCATAAGTATGTACTCTTTCATTTTGCAAATATATTGTGTTTATGTGAGGCCAAACTCTTCCATACTTTACTATGGATCCTCTAGAAACCAACGACGATCAACCTTTCTCATATTCTCCATAACCTCTCATTTTGCTACGAACTTTATTTCTTATATTATCATTGTCGAAATGGAGTATAAAACTTGTCATAATCCTTCAAAAATTCACAAATCGGATTCAATGGGTGAACTCGGATCGGAAATAGGATCATGATCATATTCTTGCTATTGACCGGTTAGACAATGATGATGTCGTAAGATGGCACCATCACATATCCAGCTCATCATTTCCTTGGGAACCATGCATGCCATCGCGTAGCATTGAACACTTCCACACGACAATCTGCATATACTCATGTAACCTCTTATCTTTCCATGTAATCAGTAAATCGCGTTGACTTGACACTTCCAACTTTCCGTAGCAAATATTCTCTCCAACCATTCCGTGCACATACATACAATCAAACAACACGTGGCCAAATTCCCTCCAATGCAACTATGCTGTTGACAACCCTTAAACCGGGTACCAAGGATGCGTTCTTGTTGAGAACCATTAAACCCGGTACCAACAAGGAGTCCTAAGCAAGAATGAAGGTGGTCAGGCCCAATCGAGAATTCGACAGCTGAAATTATCAAACATACCGATCGGTCCCGGCAGCTTGCTTAGGGGCAGCATACCGATCGGTCCCCCGGCAGTTTGCTTAGGGGCAGCACACCGATCGGTCCGGCAGACTGCTTAGGGCCAAGCAGACCGATCGGTCCCGGCAGTTTGCTTAGGGCCAGCAGACCGATCGGTCCGGCAGACTGCTTAGGGTCAAGCAGACCAATTGGTCCCGACAGACTGCGTAGGTCCCAGCATACTACATAGGCCCTGACAGGCTGCATGTGGGCCCATCAACATACATTTCATGCTTCAGGCTCAACCACACTTTCCAGCATGGGGAAATACATTGTCAGAGGTGGTTTCAGGACGTGGGTCACACGTGTTTCTCCCTCTATAAATGCAGAGCTAAAAGATAAGCTAAAGAGAAGGACCAATTTTGAAGAACCCTAGCCGCTATAATTTCATTTCCACTGCTCTTACTCTCTTTGTATATTTCATTGATTTATTAATAAATTCGCCGTGGAGGTTCTCCTCTCGGCAACGTGGTTTTTTTCCCTTTTCTTAAGGGGTTTTTCCACGCTAAAATCGCATGCGTTCTTTCCATTTTCTTATTTCAAGTTGTCTCCACAAACAACAAATAAAACCGATTTTCAGAATCCGGTGACTGTTGGTACCCCCTAAAAAGGAACCACAACATATGCATCTGCTTATTTTTCATGTAAGGTTCACGTGTCTCACAAGTACCAATCAACTGCTGATCCATGCAATAAACACGACCACCACAAAACGAGAACAAACTCTTCCAAATATCCGGCAAAAGTACATGGTCATGTCATTGAAGTTCATCAAACTGACATGGATCTCCATGTTCACATTGTGGAGATCCTTAGGCGTTTCAATATATGCCGATCTTGTGAAGAATAACCACCCTCACAAACAGAGATATATAAATATCTCGGGTATGTTCGCCATATACCAATTTTCTTTATAACCGAGACCCATATTGACCTCCAATGAATCACCGCTACGGAATAAAATCCTTTCAAGCATTCATAATATGACTTATTTTCGATAAATGGATCGAAATGAAATAGTGAAATGCCACCGAAATCCGACCCGGAAAATATTACACCGTCACATCACCATGTGATTGTATACATATAATGGAGCCTCCCATGAAATTTTCGTAGTGCCGAAAATTTGGAACCCTTTTTTTATTTGAAACCCTTTCATTCCTTTGGAATGTCTTCGGCATATATTCATGTCATATGATAATATTTCAATGCACTCGTATATAGGTCCCATTCGAATGAAATCCTACTCCGGGGGTTGGTTAGATGTTCCCTATATTGAGGACTCTTCCGGTGGCACTGATCGAGTCCCCGGTGAAATATCATTCCTCTTTTGTTCTACCGCATAAGGGTTGCAATCCGGTACAATTTCTTCATCTATATCACTCTCATATTAAGAATCTCATATCATCACAATATATAACATGATCCAAGCTTAGCACAAGAGCTTTCAATGGGACTAAGTCTCGGTCCACGCGGACGGCGCCAAACTGATCTCGTCTAAAAATATTTTGAGTATTTATTTTTAGATTAGTAGATTTCTTTAATTATTTGGAATTCAATTATTTTGGGGACACGAGCGATATACGAGTTGGGTCCACAATGTGTGGGCTTATGTCCTCAGGAGAGCGAATCTCTACCTTGGTTTCACTATGATAATCAAAAGATACAAGTACAATCGAGAGATATCAATAATCCGAATGAAAACGGTACGAAAAATGATCGAATTCACTCCGTCGTGCCCGGGATGAAGTCAGTCGCGAGTTTTTGACAAAGTCTTGTGAGTACATACAAAATGTCGCGACTAGCATATGTGAAATCTCGCGGATGGGGTGAAATGTCGCGAGTAGCAGGGTCCAAGTGACTAAAACTCGCGAGTCGGAGGGCCAAGCGACAAAATCTCGCGACTACAACCACATATACATGTTCTCGAGACTTTTTGTGCAAAAAGTCGCCAGTGTAGCATAAAGTCACGAATCCCGGGCTTTGGGAAGCGTGACAAGAGACTGAACCTTTTTTTGAGGCCTAATGTTTTGTATTTATAGAAAAACTTGTCTCAATAGGTCAACTTAGCCCAGTCTTAGTCAATTTAGCCCAACTTACTTAGAAAATATCCAATTAAATCGGAATAAGTGTCACAGCGTCCCGGAACTTCGAAAATACACCTATAGTTTTCGAAAATGCGTCCCGAAACTTCGAAAATGTATCCCGGTCGAACACTAGTAGCACGTAATGTCGAGAAAGTACCCGGGAATACTCTTCACCAGTTTATCGTCTCCGAATACTTAAGAGATAGCCAAAAATATCGCATAAGGTCGCCGACGAGCTCTCCGAGTGCCAAATTAATAAAATACCCCTGACATCATTTCCTATCGAAATCATCCAAAACTGCTCCAAACGCTATCGGAGTCCTTATACGTGGGTCTGGCATGCCCGAATTGCGAAACTACCCCCGATATCATATTACTCAATAAATATAATAGAAAATCAAGAATACCATTTAGCCACGTCAGACAAGCCCCGGTGACATCATAATTACATAAATAATCCCGGGCAATATCACCATGATTCCATGATCCTATGATAACATGATATTTTTTCCAATTCTCCACTATCTACATGATTAATAATGTTCCTTAATTTTAACAATTCTTTATTATCTTTAATTTAAGTTAGGTTGTCTTACATGTCTATATATATATATTCATGTAAAATCTATCTCTATATCATCGATTTTAATAAACTCTTTTTTTATTCTATGCATTCATTTTGTTTTAAAATAAAATAGCATATCTCATCCTCTTCATTTTCTCTTCAAATTATCAGTATGTATGTGGATGCAACTTTTCCTGGAGCTATATTCCATTCAATGGAGAAGATTATCCAATCTAGGCTTCTCATATGCAAGAATATTCAGAGTTCTAAAGCTTTGGTAGGTTATTGAGGAAGACATAGAACTAGTACTACCGAATGCAGTGTCCATAACTCAAATCACTAGACATGAAGAATTGATGGATCAAAAAAGAATAAGCAATAGTCATTATTTTCTCTGGTCTTGACATAACTATATCACCCATAGTTTTTGGCCTAACAACAGCCAATAAATTTCGAGATAAATAAAAACTTGAATTCGAAGGAGATGAACTCACAAAGGATATGAAAATTACAAAGTTGTAACATGGGTTTGAACATTTGAAAATGATTCAATCTGAAAACATCAAACAATATCAGGATAGGATTTCTATAGTTTTTAATCAACTTAATATGTTCGGAGGAAAGAAAGATGAGTTTATGTTGCCAAAAAGCTCATACACATGGTTTTGCATCGGTTTCAACCATAGGTAAGTGTGTTGGAAAACTCGATGAATTATAAAACTTTTCTATGTCTAAAGTATGCGGTTCATTGCAAACTTTGGAAAACATTTTGTTATCACGAGATGCCATAGGTCCTGAAAATGCATTGATTAGCATTTTCAGGGTGAAATTTTAAAATTGGAAAAATAAAAAATTACTCGAGGAAACAAAAGGTAACTTTTTTGCTTATTGTCATTGTCAAAAAACCTCACATCTTTCAAAATATTGTTTGGAGAAGTTTGGATGTAATTTATAGGTTATGCAGGCAAATTAGACACATTGAAAAATATGTAAAAATCTCTCACCAAGTTGCTACTTCTACTGCATGAATACTCATGAAAACTTGGAAACCATGTTTGCAACATTAAACATGATTAAAGAATGCAAAAAATCACATGTTCAAAATACTAAAGGTTATTGTTTATTGATTAAGTTATACTTGTCATATGATTTATGATATTAAATATTTTCATTTTTTGTGTATGATGGTAACACAAAAGTAAAGATTGGTAATGTAATGATGATAGAAGCAAAAGGGAAAGGTTTTTGTTTCTATCAAAACTCATTTTAGAAATAAATTTATCAATTAAGTATTATGTGTAGCATCTCTAAATCTAAATCTTCCAAGTGTGGCTTAACTTGATAGAAATGACTACTACTAACTGGTCTTTAAATACTCTAGTTGCAGCATATTGGTTTTTGAAAAAAATCTAATAGTCATTGTCATTGCGGAAAGAGGAAATTACATCTTAAAGTGGTCACTCATCATGTATGAAAGAAATGAATTTGATAATCCTGCTTCTTTACCTGAAACTCCTCCTCTTCGAACTAGAAGCTTAGATGAAATTTACGAGTATGCAAATTTGGCTATTCCAGAACAAGAACTTACAAGCATTCTTGAAGCTTTAACATTATCGCATTGGAAGAAGGATGTGAATGATGAATTGGAAATGATTAAGAAGCATGCAACTTGGAAACTAGTTGATCCATCACCAAATTGCAATATTGTTGGACTAAATTGGGAATTCATGATAAAACAAATCAAGATGGCAGCATAAAAAACACAAGACTCGATTAGTTGTAAAAGGATCTATACAAGTTCGAAAGCAATAGTAGCAAAATCCAAAAGCCAACGAGGTGGGAGTGATGTACGAGTGCAACAGCGTAGCTGAATGGGATAGGTATTTGGGGATTGAGTGGGACATGTGGGAATTAAGTCCGGCGGAGTACGGAGTAGTAGTAGAATTGAGTGGATTTTCTTGAAATAGATGGTCAAAGCTAGTGGGGACATGAGGGGTTTGGGATAAAATGATGATGCTAGACGCATGTTTGGCAGGGTGTCATGATATGAGATATGAGGGCAAGAAATATAGGTACATGGAATGAGTGGGCTGAACTAGCAACATGGGGATTGGGTACGTGGAAAATGGGAAATAATCTTCATATAAGGATACATCCCTAGAGACGAATGTGGATTGATTATGTATGTAAAACAATTTGTACCCATTTTTACCAGTGCAATAACCGATGCAAACGCATTTGAATGCATGAGGGTTGGATTTATCAAGGGCCGAATGAGGATTTTAGTGTAACAAAGACAACCAAATACTCGCAAAGGGGAAAAATCCGGTGGATGGCCAAATAGTCGAAAAAATGGTGCTTCTCATTGGAGAATTTGGGAAGGAATACAATTAACAATATATGTAGCAGTTAGGATACAATCTCCCCAGGAGGAAATGGAAACACAAGATTGGAAATATAAAGCTCGGGCAATTCAAGACTCTATTTTGTTAGGGTGTGTAGGGGCAAGAAGTTTGGTGTAGAATTCCCATAGCATTAAAAAGACTTTTAGTTTGAATGCTAAGAAATTCAGATCCATTGTGAGATAGAATGATTTTAATGAGTAAGTTATGTTGAGTAAAAGCTGGGTTTAGAAATGTTTTAATTAAATGAAGGGGCATGAAACTTATGAGACATGAGATATGTCCAAGTATATCGGTAAAAATCGTCAACCAATGTTAGAATGTATCTAGCACCTATGTATGTAGGGATTCAATAAGGTCCTCAAATGTCAAGGTGAATAAGTTATAAAATGTGTGTAGAAGTTATTGAAGATGAGCTGACGGGTGAGCGTTGTTTTCTAGAAAATGGGCATGTGTCACAAGGAAATGTAGTACGTGGTATGTCAATAAGTTTGAGTGATTTCAGTGCTTTCACAATAATATCACCCATAAGTCATTGAAATAAATAGAACATTTTTTATTTTATACTTTCAAAATTTAACGTTTGCAAAAATATCGGTCCATCATTATTCAATGCCACTAAATTGATAATTGGTCTTCTTTTAGGATCTCACTATCCAAATGGATGACAACGAGGCGGTTACACCACTAACCGCTATCCAACCTATTTAACTTGCCTCCTACTAGTTTCCCGCCCCGACCTACTATATCCTCTTCAAACCCTGCCCACTACCTTCAAATCCAAGTTTGTACCTCCACTTTCTGCTTATTTGATTGCCATGAGATCGGTCTCCATCTAACTAGATGAAATAACCCATCATGGATTTTCAGGGTCAAGTTTATACGTCGATATCCGAGGCAGACTTTTCGGTCAACTTGATGTTGATTGATGGGATTCATTTGATAAACTTGCAATTGATTGCAGTTCTACGATAAGTAATTCCTCGCTCGATAACGCCGCCTCTGTCTCAATGACGTCAGCGTCAACCACATGCAAGACAACATTTGGTCGAATCCTGAACGATGTGTCAAGCATCAACATATTGTCGACCGTCACGACGGTGTTGACATCTTGTTGATCGTCATGATTCTTTCAAGGTTAGCTTGTCGATCGTCGTGACATCTTACTGATGGTCGAGACGGTGCCAAAATCCTGTCGATCCTTGTGTCTGTTGATCGATGTCGACCATCGTACAATCTTGTCGAAGCTGTGACTCGTTTCCAACTATATTTCTTGTGTAGTCGTTATGAACCTTACATTGCTATGGATTTATTTATTCATTGCCGATTTCAGCCATCCTGTCACCACAGTGTCACATGTAGCTAGTTTCCTAGGATTCCACCAAGATGTTTTGGAATCGTGTCATTGACGAATCCATTTTTTGTTTTTGGTATAGAGGAAATTCGTCATTTATTTATGCGAGCATCTTACTCATGCACACTTGCCAGTATTGTCCGATGCATATAGAAAGTACGGTGAATTTGAATCTATCGTCACTATTGTTCTTTTCTGACATTACAGTGTAATTCTGCTTCGATACCATGAAAAAATTTAGAAAAAGAAGAAACTTGGGAAAGAGAATATCTTCTTTCTATGTTGGTTTCTTAATTCAATGAATTGAATATTGGGGAACACAAAATGTCATTTCGGTTTTTTTTTATTCAATGAATGAAATAACAACTATACATGGGTCAAATACACATATATATATATGATAATCTCATTATTAACTAACTAAAATATCGATGGAATATATATAATATGTACATATGACTATAATAACAAACATAAATGGGTCTTATATACACCCGCAATTACCGAACTAAATATATACATAATATATATGGTAGATACATGTTATTCGTTATCTAGTATATACGATATCTTTATTTTCCAACATGTCACTTAGTAATTTCGTTGCATGAATTTTTAGTAAAAATTTATTCTTAGTTTGATTGCTCCATGGATTTTTTTACCTATTTCCAATGTTTTCATACCGGTCAGGAATCACGTACCGGTCCGGACTGGTATACCGGACTATATACCGGCCGCTACCAAATTTTATTTTAAATTATTTGTTAAAAAATTAATATTTAATTAGTTTTTTAGGGTCACATCCAAAAAAACCTGAAATCAACCTTAATACCCTGTATCCGGTTGTACGAAAAAAATATCGATACCGAGCAAAATTTGACGTATCGGACTGTATACCGCCAGTATACAGTCCGGTATGAAAACATTGCCCATTTCTTGGCTTTCGTCACATAACTTCAATAAACTCACTCCCTTGGATTGGTTATCAATTGTCCTCATTAAAAAATAAATTTATTATTAGGAAATGAATGTTATTTTTTCACACTTAACAAAGTGGTTGAATTCTGAATAGTGTGATCATTTGCAATTATTTATTTATCATTTCACAAACCATTATTAAGTATGACTGACTGACGTTTGTACGAGGCACATAAATTTTAAAATAATATAAATGTCATGCAAAATACTTGAAAATTACAAAAACAACTTTGTAGTCATTCACATTGATCTAAAATTTTAAAAGTTATAAATGTAATGTGCTCTTAGTTTTATTTTGTAATTGCATATTTGACTCAAGAACATCCATAACCCTCAAGTTTGAATATAAGGTTCATCATTGATTTAAATGCATCATTAGTTTGTGCATCTTTCAACCTTAAAATATGTGAATATTATGTTTTCAATCTTTGAAAATTTTTAAAATAATATATTATGTTTCCAAAAACACCGACGACAAAATAGATATAAAATCTCTATGATACCGTCGGGGTGGGTCATTCTTAAATGATTTTCTTGCTTTAATTGTTATTCTACACACATAAATTCTAAACTTAAAATGCATTTACATTATTTCTCAATTAAAAATACATTATTAGCGATATTTTAGTATGAGTAACTCATGGTGTAGTGATCGAAACTAAGGATGCATAAACTTCATTGACCTCTTTAAACTCCTTATGTCTACCCTTTTCGCATATCACTCCGTTCTTCATCACAACAATCAAATCAGTGTCTATTATCGTGCTTAACCGATGAGCTACAACAATTGTGGATCTACCCATGATAACTTTGTATAGTGCTTCTTGAACAACTCGTTCTGATTCGGCATCAAGTGCACTGGTTGCTTCTTCTAAGAGAAGTACTTTAGGATTCTTTAGTATAGCTCGAGCTATAGCGATTCTTTGCTTTTGTCCACCTGATAGCTGAATTCCTCTCTCTCCAACATTGGTGTTGTACCCATCATGCAAACTAGAGATGAATGTGTTTGCATTAGCTGCTTTTGCTACTTCTACTATCTCATCATCTCGTACGTAGACGATGTATTCTCGAATCATCTCGTTGAACAAAACAGGCTCTTGGCTTACTAACCCCATTTGTTGTCTCAACCAATTAAGCTTAAACTTGTGAAGATCCACTCCATCTAGTAGTATTCGACCGGATTCGGGATTGTTGAAGCGTTCTAGTAGTGCGATCAATGTTGATTTCCCACATCCACTCTCCCCAACAAGGGCAACTAGCTAAAAGACATGCGAAAACCAAAACTCAGGTTATTTCGACAAGAGATTACATAAATATGTAGTGATAGAGATACACATATGTGGTCTGATGGGATAATGAGACATAAATCCTTGAAGATTAGAGTATTTTTCTATTTGGATACTTGAAGCTTACATGTTGAAACTCAATCTCACCCCTAACATTGTTTATGGTTATCCCTTTAAGACTATTTGAATCGATTTCTGGTTTTCTATCTAGAATATCGAATATGGAAGCAATAGCACCCTTAACTTTGGCGATATCTGGGGTAAGTGCGCTTGCTTCAGAAACTCCAGTTGCACATACGAGCAAAACATAGAATACCTAAAAGAAACTTCTTCTCTTAATGGTATTCTCATGTAAATGTTAAAATATGTACAAGAACAGCACCGATATGTACAAATTTGATATACCCTGAATACGTCGCTAAAGGAAGCTCGGTTACGATGAACAAGAACAGCACCGATGTAGAAACAAAAAGAGTAAGCATAATAGAGGCCCAAAGAACCTACACCGTAGGTTGCTCCACTTACCAACCCTTGTTTTTCTCTATTCTTCATTGGAGCTTCACATTTCTCCTCATACATTCTCAAGACATTTTGTTCCTTACTAAAAGCTGCAATAGTGCAAATGCCACTTACTGCATCACTTGCTATCTGGCTTGCATCTTCATACATGACCTGAAAAGTGATGTTAATAGAGGAAACATTGAATGAAAGTGGAATAATGTTGTTACCTTTGAATCATTAGTGAAACCCTTCAAGAATTTTATTCGAAAAAATCCTTGTAAACCGAGAAGAAGGAGGACTATCAAGACTGATATAGCAAGAAACCAATTTGAGCCAAAGGCAATGAATAATCCTACTACAATGGTTGTAATATTTTGGACAAGTAGACTCATTGCATCACCTACAACGCTTCTTATAGTGTATGTGTCGGTAGATAATCTAGCACCGATTGAGCCGCTGCATCGAAGAACACACAATCAAAGTAGGATTTATAGAGTCTTATTCATGTTTGAACATGTGAAATACCAACCTCGAATTGGCGAGATCATCGAACCACTGAATTTCTTGATGAACAACTTTCTCGAATGACAATGAGCTAACTCATTTTATCAACCTACCCCCTGCAATGCTAAAGAAATAGTTTTGTGCATGTAGTGAAACAAGTGTCACTAAATTCAATAGAAGAAATGCTAAGCTCCATAACTTGGATTCTTTCTTGAGCTCATACAGACTTTCATAGAAAATTTTGATTGATTATGCTATCATTAGACCAAAAGCAAGATATAAGAGACCATATGCAGTTGCACCAATCGATCCAAGTATCAAATAAGGTAATTCTGGCTTGTTATAGAAAGCAATACGTTTGATCGAAACTGTTTTACGTTTATTGGTGAAATCTACATTTTTATTTATGCCTTCAAGATCTGCCTCTTGAGCATCTGAAAAAACATGTTGTTTTGAGCCATTGCTAAACTCTCTAGTTATGTTAATAGACATTCTTGTATTGTGCGTCGATCGATTCAGAATGCTCAGACCTTTCTTGTAGACTAACAAGTTTAGCATAAGCTCATCATGTGATCCTGCATAAGAACACATATAACACCACATTTTATTGTAACATGACTTTCGAAGATAAGTGAATCTCTTTTCAATGTACCTTGTTCGATTAGTTTCCCACATTGAACCACTACTATATTGTCTACATTTCTAAATGTTTTCAAAAGATGCGCAACAACGATGGTAGTCCGATTCACGATGAATTTTGCAAGAGCTTCTTGAACCACTCTTTCTGATTCTAAATCGAGTGCACTAGTTGCCTCATCAAGAAGTATTTTAGGACTTCTAAGTACAACACGAGCAATCGCAATATGTTGTTTCTGACCTCCCGAAAGTTGCTCTCCATGTTCACCTACGTATGTCTTAAGACCCTGTGGCAGCTTATCTATGAACTCATCAGCATTTGCAAGCTCAATAGCTTTTCTAATCTCTTCGTTCGTAGTATTCTCTTTACCATACAAGATGTTTTCCTTTATAGTCGTCGCAAATAAAATCGGCTCTTGACTTACAAGACCAATTTTTCCTCTAATCCATTGTACATTCAAGATCTTCAAGTTAACCCCATCAATGAAAACCTCTCCTGAATTAGGATCATAAAATCTCTCTAATAAACAAATCACACTTGACTTTCCACCCCCACTTTGTCCAACCAATGCAACTATTGTTCCATGTGAAATATGAAGTGATAGTCCATCAAAGATAACAACTTCGGGTCGTGACGGATATCGAAAGTGAATATCTCGTAAGCTAATATCTCCCTTCATGTCCTCTAAGACTATTCCCTTTGAGTCGGTTACATCTATCCTCAGATTGCGTTCTGTAATCTCAAATAACCTATAACCAGCTACTTGTCCTGCTGCAAATGCACTCAGATATGGAGATATTTGGCCTAATGAACTACAAAACCACAAGAATCATAGCCATAGTTAGAGATTTACGATTATTAATGTATTCTACAATGATACTCACCTTCCGGAAATCACAATACATCGAATCACATTGATGACACCTCCACCATTATACCCTTTACTCAAAATCAAATGGGATCCATACCAAATTGCAAGTGAATATGTACAATAAACAAGGAATAATGTTAAACTCAATCCCACACCACATGCTAAACCTTGTTTTACTGTAGCTATATAAGCAAGATGAAGCTTGTTGTTGTATTTCTCAATGGCCCGTCTCTCCCCCGGTATTTGTACAAACCTATAGCATAATCATCTTGTGAGACTGTGTTTGTTGTTCCTAAAGACAAATTTGAAAAAAAGTAACATTTTTTACAATTCCAATTGATCCCACTGTCTGTTCAACTATATTTCCAGCTTCTAGATATGCGGTTTGACAACGACTCCACATTTTTGTCATAGCAATGGATAAACACGTGGTGACTGCAATTATTGGGATTGATGAACGTAGAACCAAAGCGAGATGCCATCCTCCAATGAAGGCAAAAATGAAACCTCCAAGAAATATTGATACAAATTGTATGAACTTCCCAACCTAAAAAAACAACAGTTCATCAATAATATTCAAAAACCAACTCTAAGTTGAGCTCACCTTTTCACCCATGGCTTCTTGAATAAGGATCGTGTCTCCCGACATTCGCTCAATAACTTCTCCTGTTGTTATTTAAGTATCGAAAAACTCTATATCTTGTCTTAATATGTTTTTTAAGTACAACCTTCTTATTCTTGCTACTTGTCGCTCCCCGGACACCATCCATGCCATTGTTTCTATCAGGTTTATAACACTTATTAGTTATTACTATAACTTCATTAAATATTTTTTAGAATAATTTTATTTTTATTTATTTATTTTGTACTTTATATAATCTATCTAAATACATTACACTTCAAATACCTCAATTTAGTGCCAATGTTTTAAAACTAGCAAGACCGGAATACTAGACGACTCAATGCATTAATATACCATAATAACAAAATAAATAAAATTATTAAACTAAATAATTTACTTAATTTTTAATTCATTCTCAATTTATATTATTATTAATTCAAAAAAATAGAAATAAAAAATTCTACAAATTTCATATCGTTTTTTAAATCAAACAAGTTTGATCCGACAACACCAATTTAACACCCATATTGACCGTTATTTTGTTTAACTACAGTTCAAAATCGATACGCCCGAAATTTGATAAACTGGAAGTTTAAAACAATGTTAGTACTATCAAATTGATAATTTTTTACGTAATGTGCTCGATGTTGGTAACCATAGTCAATCTTCTAAAATTCATATTTGATATTTAGAATTTTGAGATTTTTAATTCGTGTCTTTAATTGTAACTCGGATCAGCAATCTCAATTCAATATTTAATATAGAAGAAATCATCCATTAATAATAAATTTTTTAATAAGTAAAACAACCTTATAAATTAAAGTTTTTTTAAAAAATAACCATGTAAAAACCCAACTTGGAGTTTTTAAAAATTCAAGTAACGCATATGTTACAAAAAATGAAGTTTAATTACTCACCAGGTTATAACACAATCATCAAATTTTATGATTTCACTTAGTTAAATTACTTAATTTGTAGTGTTTTAGATATATAATATAAATTACAAATCGATAAACTTGAAAAAATAATGTAATTGGTCATTAATTTCATGTAAATTTAGATACTCACGTATTAGTGATGCAACTCCAGAACCAGTTCCCAAGTAAACTAAATTAAGACAAACCTGAAATACTTAAAACAAAGTGAATCATTACACTTTTGCAAGAATCTCATGTGATTAATTTCATTTCAGACCTTGTAGACTTCATGCAGAATATTTGAATTGTCTTTCGTTTTTCTGAAAGAATTGATTAATTGACCGAAAAGCAATGCGATCAACGGTAGTGCCATGCCGTTAGCAATGGCAGCGATTGTTCCAGCAACCATGTATGTGACATCCCACCAATCAGCCAAAGAAAATAGCTTGAAAAATGCAATGCTTTTAGTTTGCTTCATGTGGGATGCCTTTGACTCCATGATGTTTCACAAACAAGATACATTTATAAATAATACTAATCACATAGGCATGACTTTGAGCTTATTAGGCGTGAGTTTCAATGTCATTTTAATTTTATTTATAAAAGTAGTGTTAATTAAATAGTATATCTATATATATTAAATTAGTGGTGAATAACAATGAGAATCTTTGAAATAAGTGTATTAACCATTTTAGCTAGAGGTGTAAACGAATTCAAGCGGTCTGATCCTCTCAAGACCAACCGGTAAAGGTTCAAGTTAGAGGTTGATGATTTCCAATCGAGCCGAACTCATTTTGAGTTTGAATTACTAGAAAACCGAACCTGGTAACTTAGATTTCTAATGAATTTAGTTGAGTCGATTCGCGAGTCAATAATAATATAATATTTATACATATTAATAATATAATATTTAATTTATATTATATATATTAAAATATATCTTATTTTTAATTAATTCGAACATTAAAATCGAACTTGGACCTATGCGAATCTCAATCGAATCATAGATTTTTTTTATGAACATGGACCGGACATTGTATATTTCGAGCACAACATTAACCTTAAAAACACTAAAGTTTGGCTTTGTTCGGTTAGTTTAAAAACCTAATTTCAGCTCATCGTTTCCCTCCACTCCATTTCAAACTTGAGCTTCCTCTTAATGGGTCAATGTGATAACACTTGTTTCCTTTTGACGACAGGTTTAATAAGGTTTGTCTAAGTTAAGGGAGTGCACGTACATGATCTAATGAGCTATGGATCAAAAACACTTAAATCCCTTACCAGCTAGTTCAAAGGATTATAATAAGAAAATGGTGAATTTGGTCATCAAAGTTTGGATAATTTGAAAATTTTAGTCTTCAAGTTTTGAACGGTAAATTTAGTCTTTAAAGTTTGGATAATTTGACATATTTGATTCTCAAATTTTGTTAATTTGATAAATTTGGTCCCCAAAATTTAATATTTTATCGAAACCGGTCTGCAAACTTTTATGTTAGAATACAAGTCCCAAAAGTTTCGAAAATTGGGCAAAATTAGTCCATAAAGCTGTTAGTTAATCGTTATGGTCCCACCCGAACAATTTTTTTGTTTTCTTTTCTAAAAAAATTTAAAAATAGTTTTATTTTAAAAATATTTTTATTTAATTTTTTTTAAAAAAAACTTTAAATAGTTTTTTTCGATATTTTGATCGGTATCGCCCCATATGGGGTTTTCCGTATCCGACCAAAAAATTATTTAATTTTTTTTCTACTAAATAAATCTCATCAAAACATTAATAAACTTCAAGTGTTGACATTGAGAAAAACAAAATTCGTCTCGTTGTAATATGTTCAATCGAAAATTACAAATTATGTAAACTTTCTAATACGTTTAGTCTCGTTGTGAAAATCATATTCATACATATCCGTCATAAAAAACATCATATTCTTTCGTTAGGGACAAAATTTGTCAAATTATGTAAACTTTGGGGACCAAATTAGTCATTCAAAAGTTTGGGCAACTAAAAATGCCACGTTTTACAAACTTTTGGAACTATTAACGCCGTTAGGGCCCAAATTCGCCCAAACTCGAAACTTTGAGAACCAAATTTGCGTAATTTTAGTCCGGGAACTTATTTGCCATAAATTATAACTTTGGAGATCAATTATGTTATACACATAGTTTGAGGATTGGTTTTCTCAAAACAATAATAGTTTGGGGACAGTTTGCGTACATCAAACTTTAGGGACTAGTTTTGCCAAAATTAGTAATTTTAGAGACCAAAATTGCTAAAAAATCCAAACTCTATGAATCAAAATATCTTCCGCCCATAAAGTATATATCCTTTCCATGGGCGCCTCGTTAGATCAAGTCTTGACTAACTCGTCATTTGTGAGATTGGGCCAATTAAAGTAACATTAAGCGTAAGATTAGGCCAGAGCCTCATGTAATAGTTTGGGGACAGTTTGCGTACATCAAACTTTGGGAACTAGTTTTGCCAAAATTAGTAATTTTAGGGACCAAAATTGCTAAAAAATCCAAACCCTATGGATCAAAAATATCTTCCGCCCATAAAGTATATATCCTTTCCATGGGCGCCTCGTTAGATCAAGTCTTGACTAACTCGTCATTTGTGAGATTGGGCCAATTAAAGTAACATTAAGCGTAAGATTAGGCCAGAGCCTCATGTAATAGTTTGGGGACAGTTTGCGTACATCAAACTTTGGGAACTAGTTTTGCCAAAATTAGTAATTTTAGGGACCAAAATTGCTAAAAAATCCAAACCCTATGGATCAAAAATATCTTCCGCCCATAAAGTATATATCCTTTCCATGGGCGCCTCGTTAGATCAAGTCTTGACTAACTCGTCATTTGTGAGATTGGGCCAATTAAAGTAACATTAAGCGTAAGATTAGGCCAGAGCCTCATGTAATAGTTTGGGGACAGTTTGCGTACATCAAACTTTGGGAACTAGTTTTGCCAAAATTAGTAATTTTAGGGACCAAAATTGCTAAAAAATCCAAACCCTATGGATCAAAAATATCTTCCGCCCATAAAGTATATATCCTTTCCATGGGCGCCTCGTTAGATCAAGTCTTGACTAACTCGTCATTTGTGAGATTGGGCCAATGAAAGTAACGTTAAGCGTAAGATTAGGCCAGAGCCTCACGCTTGAGATTGAGGAGGGTTTTTGAAATCTATATGAATTGGTCTTGAATATTAAATTTTCAATAATATCGGTTGTTGTATTATTTTCATGGTTTGCATTTTTTTGAAAGAAAATAATAAGTTTCATAGACACATGAATTGTTGAAATATGAGAGCAATTGCCCCACATTGGAATTCATATATAGATTAGATTGGTTTATAAGGGAGAATTTGGAACATAGTAAATGATGTGTTCAAATCTTTTGCGATGTGATCTCCTCCCTTTTATACATTTTATCCGAGCACACTCTCAACGTAAATTGACGCGACTCTATAAATTTAACATGAATAACAACCCAACATTACCAAATCTATAAAAGTTTACAAAACAAATAGGATGATGCATTTAGGATCGCCTTCTTAGGCGTCTGAGGCCATTCATGTAATATCAATTTATGAAATCTACCTCGATGTTTAACAATATCAAAAAGATACATTTGAATCGAAAGTCAACTAAGGATTAGTGAGATCTTCCCATCTTTGAAATGAATTGGTTTCTACAGTAATAGAAACTTCAAAGAAAGGCTATAATGGAGAACTTCAATACTCTCGTCTCAACAGTATAATTATTGCATCACATGTATAATGGAGATACTGAATTGCTCATCATATCATTCTCCCAACATACCATAAATCAACAGTATAATATGGATCCATGGAGTGTTCTCTTCAACATGGAACCACCATTTGTTCTTGAGCAACAAACACCAACTTTGTTGTTACAAAGCCACTTAGCTAAACAGGAGTAGAGATTGTGCTCTATTTGGCGTTTGGTGTTCTATTTTTATCGAACTTACCTCCTCAAAAAACGTCTTATGTAAGCTTCAAGAAAATTGAATGTGGTTTTGGGAGTTTTGAATAGAGACATGTGATATAAGGGGAGACTTGAGAGTACATAATTAACCAAAGTAAGTCTGTCCTATAAGAAAGATTATCAATTTTCCAATTGTTTAATTGATTCTTCATCACATGTGCCCATGAGGAAGCCTTGGGGTTTTTACTATCAAGAGAAATACTAAGGCATTTAATAGGGCAAGTTATAAGTTGACAAACAAACCACCTCAGTAGTAGATACTTTTAATCTAATCAATGATAAATTGTGCAAATTAATTTGCAATCTCCAAAACCCAAAAATAAATGACTAATGAGCGACATGTTATGTTGGTCTGATTGGCCATAGATAGTTGTATCATCAGCAAATTGAATATTGGTAATAGATAAACTACCATCTTGCTTGAATCCTTGTAGAGACTCAAGCCCACGGATTTATCCATTATCGTGCATAGAACTTCCAAAACAATGAGAAGAGAAAGAGGCAAGAAGGTCCCCTTTTCTAGTTCATTTTGTAGAGCGAAAAAATTCTAATGGGTTTCCATTCACCAAATAGTCATAATGAGGAAGCTATGCATGCCTTGATTCGTTGTAACCATTTATGACTAAATACATTAGTTCAATTGATGTTGTTAAAAGCCTTACAGGAATGCGCCTTGAACATCAACAATGGTTTTTAGTCCTTTTTGAAAACAAGTCCACCTCATTTTCTATGAAGACTCCATCACTAATTTGATGACCCATCAAGAAGTTTGTGAGGGGTTGATGAGCTTTGGGAGGACTCTCTTCAGTTGATTAGCAAGTACATTCGAGAACATTTTTTATATGATACCAAGGAAGCTGATTGGTCTGAAGTCCTCAAAATACAATGCGTTGGATTTTTTGGAATTAGAGTAACAAAGTCTGGTTTTGAACCAAAAGGGAATCTCTTGTTGGTCTCAAAGTCATTTACCGCATCTAATAAATCATGTTTTAGCATACTCTATTTTAGGAACTCATATATAATCCCATCATGGCATAGAGATTCATTGGATTCAACTTCCCTAACAGCTTGTTTGACCTCTTCCTCTTGTATATTAGCATCCAATATATTCAGTATAGCATGATCCAAGATTTGCATGTTTAGCGGAGACAAACTAGATATGTGTAAGCATGATTATGTAAATAAGAAGGATAAATGACCATTTTGTTGGAGGATGTTGTTAAAAACCTTCTTTAAAACAACATAAACTTCGAATCAAGGCGAAGAATGATCAAATGAAACTTTTCTTATTTCATACAATTTTCATCCTGATCTTAAACATAACAATAACACATATTTATAGAAATCTTAATCTAAGAAGTTACTAAACCAAAAGACATGACTTTTCATAAAAATCATAACCTTTCATCTAATAAATCAACATTAACTTCTAAACTATACTTTTTCTATTATCTAAACTTTATTTTATTATCTTAATTTTCTAATTCAAGTTGACATTCAACATCCTCCCCTAAACTTGAGTTCATCATCCTTCAAGCTTTTCGTAACTTCGATCTTCAAGCAGCGGAATCTTCAATCTTCACATTACTTTTATAGGCCATCAATAAAACATGACATTCTTCGTATTGTTTATCTTTCACAAATAAATTCTTCTCATTTGCGACATCCTTGCATTCTCTTGCAAAATGATCTAATTCATTACAAGAATAACACTCAACCTTAGACTTGTCAAATTTCCGAGAATTTGAGGAGCTCCATCCTTGTCCTCTTACAACACCGCATCCCGGATATTGTTTATATGTGTTCGATGAACCTTCATCATCACTTGAAGATTGGACATTTTGAAATCTTCCACGACCACGGTAACCATTTCTTCCACGGCCATGATCACCGAAATTTCATCCTCTTTTTTCACTCTTGTTGATACCCGATTGAACCTACAATAATTGAGCGTTTGGTTCATTACGTTGATGAAGCTTCTCTTCGTACGCTTGTAAAGAACCCGCTAATTCCTCGATAGACATATCATTAATGTCGTGAGATTCTTCAATTGCAACGGTTACAAAATCATACAACGATTCCAAAGATCGAAGGATCTTTTCCACGATCCTAGCGTCTTCAATTTTTTCACCATACCGCTTCATCTAATTTGTTACACTTTGTACACGAATAACATATGATGAAATTTCTTCACCGGTTTTTTGTTTCAATGACTCAAAATCACGACGCAACGTTTGCAAGCGAACTTTCTTAACTCGATCAACCCTTGAAATGACACTTGAAGCATCTCCCATGCTTCTTTTGAAGTTTTTGCCGTTGTCACTTTCTCGAACAATTTTTCATAGAGAGCTTGATGAATCAAGGACAAGGCTTTATTATCATTTGTTTGTGATTTTGTGTCAGTCGCAACAAATCCATCACTCACAACGTCCCAACATTCATAGGCACATAAAATCGCTTTCATACGAAGACACCAATGATCGTATGTATCTTTCATAAGAATAGGGACATAAAGATTACCATCATTCGACATCGTACCAAGAATCGTATAGCTCCGATAACACTTTGTTGGAGGATGTTGATAAAAACCTTCTTTAAAACAACAATAAGACGTAAACTTCGAATCAAGGCGGAGAATGACCAAATAAAACTTTTTTTATTTCATATAATTTTCATCCTGATCTTAAACATAACAATAACACATATTTATAGAAATCCTAATCTAAGAAGTTACTAAACTTAAAGACATGACTTTTCAAAAAAGTCATAACCTTTCATCTAATAAACCAACATTAACTTCTAAACTATACTTTTTGTATTATCTAAACTTTATTTTATTATCTTAATTTCCTTATTCAAGTTGACATTTCAACACATTTGCCACATTTTAATACTCGATGCATCACTTACCACTGATCATTTACCATTACTCATTTTATAGCATTATATGATTTCTGTTGGCAACTAAGAGTATTCAAGAATTGGGAGTTCTCATCTCCATCGAAAATCCATTTAGTCTAAAGTGGTTGTTTTTTCATCATGTTGTCATTTTGGGGCAATATCTTTAATTTCTGAGATTTTTGTTGATACCTATGCTTTTCTACCTCAGGAATTTCTCTATCCTCCATAATGTCCTCAAAGTTCTGAAATCTCAGCATAGCATGGGATGGAGCTCAATTCTAAAGTAAGGGCCCAACCATACACACAAGCCCAATCAGATTGAGTGTAAAGTTGAGTCATGTTGTTGCTATTCTTCGGCAAAATTCAACATTCAAACTCCTAGATAAGTGTGTTTACAACAAGAGAAAATGGTGTAGAGAAAAAAAAAAGAACATTTTCCGGTGACCATAGTAGTCAATTTTACGACTAAAATGGAAGTAGATAGCGACATCATCATTTGGTCATTCGAAAACTTCATCTTTCACAATTTAGCCTTGTTTATATAAATTTTCGGTCCATTTCAATTACCACTCTCACAGTCCATCACTTAAAGAAACCCAAATACTAATCAATGACCCTTTAGTAATCCAAATTAAGCACAATTGTTCACCAAATAAATAATTTATCCCAAATAGTAAGAAAAGTTATAAGTCAAATCAATTATAAAAATATCTTGATTTATTTTTTTTCTCATCTCGAGAATAACTATATAAAAATAGATATATTCTCAAATAATAAATTTTTTATGGTGATATCAACCATCTATGTTTATAGGATCTTTAAGTGCACTACTACAAGTGTAGTGTTTGCGTCACCGGGGACGTTCTCAAAAGCCTAAGTTCAAGAATGTCAAACGAGTCTGTTCCAAATGTTCACAGGAGGCGCTGAATTGAATAGTAATGATTGACACATTAACCAAGAGAGATAATCTTTTGAATTCCGTGATTTGGTAAATTAGATAATCTTTTGTATATAGTGCTTGTTGTTAAGTGTTGGGATACGATGTCGGATGCATTAAGCGCAAAGTAAACTATCAATATTGATGTCGATTGATACTTGGATTGAATGGCATTCAACGATCGGTCAAGATGACTGTCCACGCAATACTGAAGGCAATAAGAGACTAGTTCAAGAGTATGAGATGGAGGAAATCGATAGAGCACCAAACTAAGGCAATCTAGGGGATTCAGTTATGGAAAGAAGAAATTTGAGGAAACAAAATCGCATCAAATAAGGATATATTCGGTTTATGATTTGATCCTTAAAAATCATATATTTATGATACCATAATATATTAGAAATTATTTTATTCTTTATATAAATAAAGAGTAAAATAATTTTACTCCAATCACCTCCTCTATATAAATAAACCTTAAGGTTCATTGTTAGTATGCTTTTAAAATTTAGAATTGCATATTCATGTATGTGCATGTTGTATTCTTTATTCGAGTGAGTGCATGTGCACATTCCGCCAGTTACATGGTATTTAACCCCTTGGGTTTTCCAAGTTCAATCTTATTGTATTGTTATTTTGTGTTTCTTTCTTGTTCGCTATTATTCTCGGAGTTCCGATAACCTATCAAGAGTGTTCGTATATTTTCGACAATTGGTGGTGGTTGTGGGGTGTGTGGTAGAATCTACGATGAGTGAAGAGAAAGGAAGTATCGAGATGTTCGGTGGAAGCAATTTTCCTATAGAAAATATCAAATGTGTAATACCCTTTATTGTAACAATTTAGTGGAAGTGTTTGAAGAGAAGAAGCCGATAAAGATGGATGATGCACACTGATCAATACTAGATTGCAAGGCGTTTGCAATCATCCAACTATCCTTATCTAAAAAGATGGCATTAAAATACCACGAACATACTAGTATGTAGATGATGGGAACCTCTAGATTGGGTACCATGGGTCAAGCTCAAGAATTAAATTCAGCCCAAGATGCATCACATCCCAAACTAGAGGCGATTGGGCCAGGGAAGAGTTGTATATCTAGTTGGTCAAATGTTAGGGTGATCCTATGTGGTTAATCGGTACTAGACGTTGCTTTTGATATGATCGTGCCTAGCAATATCATAGCAACCTCGACATATTCAGCGAGCCTATGAATTTTAAGGAAACGACTGACTATAATGGCAAGTGCACATTGAGATTAGGGATAGCAATTTGGGTTATCTGTCCCGTACTCACCGGATAATCGCCCCGTTTAAGGCATATTTGGATAGTTAAACGGTTATGGATGTGCAACGAGTTCTAAAATTGCTTACCCGCCTTAAACGGGGCGGTTAGTAGTTTTACATATATCCGCATACTACTCTAATGGTTACCCGTTGTTATTGCTGCTAAAAATCCGCAATAACAAAATTTAGACCCCTTTTACGGATAGGGGTCGAACGAAAAAGTAATACGAAAGCAATAAGTAAAAAGACACGATTTTTGTAGGTGGAAAACCTTTCTGTAAAAGAAAGGATAAAAAACCACACCGGCCGTAGTCTTTGAATCCACTATAAATGTCAAGTTCGTAGATTTACAATAGGAGAACATGAGGTAGAAAACCAAAGAAAAAAGATCGTGTTTTGATGGCCGTAGTCGTAGGTTTCCCGGGCGAAAAAGAAAAGAATAGTGGCCTCCTCCTTAGGTCAAGAATCCAAGCTCCATTAGGTCAAGAGTCCAAGAAAAAACCCCCTTTTTCTTTGTTTAACCATGTTTATATAGATAATTAATCCAGCCCAATTATATCTCACTAGGCCCATCATTAATGGAGTCCAATAAATAATGACCCATTAATCTCTAAATTAGGCACAAGGATCCTGTAAATAAGCATCCTGATCCAAATACCACGATAAGTTATAAACAATGTCAATCATCAAAATATCTCGATCTGCTTCATTTTCTCCACTTGGGAATGACTATATAGAAATATATTTGTCATCGAATAATAAATTTCTCAGGGTGATATCACCCGTGTATAAAACCAATTACCTATTTAGATTTAATTATATATACTTATAAAACTACTTTAGATAGAAAAAAATTATAGTTTACATTTTCTCAAGTTTTACATTTAATATTGAATAATTTTCTTTACTAATATGCATGTTATTTGACAAACTCATATTTTATCAAATTTGATAGTGTTAATTCCTTAATTTCTAATGTATTAATATTTTAAAAAAATCTATAATATTGTATGATATAAAAAATTTAATATGTAAAATTTCTTTAATTTATATTGATATTATTTAGTTATCTCGATAAATATATTAAAAGTTATGATTCTAAAATAATTAATTTGTGTTTTCTATGAAATATATTTAAGTATTACTATATTGATTTTTTTATATTAATAAAATATAATCCAACGGTTAAACGTTAATTTAACGGTTAACCATTGGGTTTGACAGGGCGGGTAGTTGGCAGGTTATGAAGGGGATATTGTGGGACCGATATGAAACGGTTAGGCGGTATATTAAACAGGGCAGGTAGCGATTAATGGTGTAATTTTTCCATATCCACTCCATTGTCATCCCTAATTGATATTGAATGTTTCATCTTTTAGGAGATCGCATGACATAGGTTAGTGGTAAATATGCATAGGAAAAAGGACGATCAAGCACAATGTAGTACTCTATAAATATTGGCACTTTTCCTAGGGTTAAGGATATGGATTTTGATCGGGACTTGATCATTGAGATGTGACTTTCGGCATTAGACCCTACAGCATTTTCCAGACAAGATTTCAACTACGTTCGCATTTCCTTTGAGACTTACTCCATGTTTCCTACTTGTTTTTTCGCCACTTTGTATTCTGATTCATCTTGATAGTGCATAGGATGAGGAAATTTTGCTCCTTGGCATCATGATTTTTTATCCATTCTATAGGGTTTTCGACGTTAAATCCATGTGTTTTTCAATTGCTTTTTCGCCATAAATTGTCTTCACAACAACTATAAATCTAAAATTGGATTCTAATTGATATTTTGGTTAGAATTCGTTGAATGTTGGTACCTCGTAAAAAGGAAATACAAACAGTATGATGAAGATATTGTTCAATGTGTACGAGCGATCATCGTCAACCAATCGAGTGCTCCTCACATGGCACTCACACATTATGGTGATGGCGGAAGGTACATCAGTTGAGAGCGTATGAATGACTTCTACAACTGCATTAACTAGTTGTTGATGGTCAATCATGTCAAGGACGATGACACATAGGCGCTTTCGTTCTTGATACCATGCCTAAAATCTTGTCGACAACGGTTGATAACATTAGTAATCAATCGGGGAGGCTTAAAGTCCATGGTATGTGTGCTCGTCTCATCAACAAGGAATTGAAATGAAAGCAGAGGGGTGAGACTATCATGCTCCTCAAATGGGCTCAGCCTTTTGAGGGTAGCGACAACTCCGCAATGTTGTGGAGCGATGATTGGAGATCGTTTGATGCAAAATTTAACAAAGAATGACATAATATTTTAATGAAAATAAATTAACGAACAGAAGTCACGATATGTTCCTCGAATGACCTGGATAAGGATAATAAATTAAAACGCCTAGACTTCTGGTAGAGTCGATGACTTGACTCCATCTATTCTTGCCTAAGGCTCTTCCTATTCATCTACAAATGTTGTAAAACGGTCACATTGTAGTAATATAAACTTTAGTTTCACTATCAAATTCATATTAAAAGTTGTAAAACGGTAACACTCAAATATTTGAGTTTCACAATCAAATTCGTATTATACTTCGGTGAACTCTCTCATGTAAGCTTTTTTTTGTTCCCTTTTCATTATGTTATCGGAGTTTTTCGTGTCCGGTACCACATCTCACCCAGCGCAATCGTTAGTTGTTGGTCGTCCCGACAAACCGTGGGGTTTCCTTTTCCGAATGGAGCGAGCGCTACCATGTCATACATTCTCACGCATGCCCTACAAGTTTGACTAACGTGATCAATCACAATGTTTGGCGGTTCCCACACCGCTTCAAGTCTTACTTCACCTTTCTTTATCGTAAATTCATTTGAGATTACCCTTTCCCGATGGGTTATTAGCCCACCGGGATAATGTATCCTGAGATTTTACCTTAACACCTCTTTTCTTATTCATGATCATTATATTGTTATAGTGTGTTCACTCCGCTTATCTTGGTCTAGTTACGTAACATTCCTTTTTTTCTATGCAATAACCACGATTATTAAATTGGTTCTATGAAATAACCACATTGTCCACTATTTTCCTATTATCATAGAAACCGTAAAATGTTCGGGTTTAGAATCACTCTTTCTCTCTTTACATCTTAATTCTTGTGGTTAATAGACCATTAATTACATATTTATTTAATTAACACAATTATTATAATATTAATATTGACATTGAAACTCACGCCTATTAATCTCAAAGTCATACCTATGTGATTATATTGTTTATAAATGTATATTGTTAATGAAAAATCATGGAGTCAAAGGCATCCCACATGAAGAACAATCAAAGCGTTCCATTTTACAAGCTATTTTCTTTGGCCGATCGGTGGGATGGTGCCTACATTGTTGCCGGAACTATCGCCGCCATTGCTAACGGCATGACAGTACCATTGCTCGCATTACTTTTCGGTCAATTAATCGATTCTTTCTGCAAGACGAGAGACAATTCAAACATTCTACGAAGTCTCCATGGTCAGAATAGAAATTAATCACCTCAGATTATTGCAAAAGTGTAATGAATCACTTCCGTATTTAAGTAATTCAGGTTTGTATTAATTTGATTTACTTGGGAATTGGTTCTGGGGTTGCATCACAATACGTGAGTATCTGAATTTACATTAAAATTAATGATAAATTTCATTATATTTCAAGTTTGTCAATTGGTATTTATATTATATATCCAAAACACTAGACATAGTAATTTAGCTTAGTCCTTATTATAATTTAGTGAGTAATTAAACTAAATTGTCATTCTTGTAACTTATGCGTTGCTTGAATTTTTAAAAACTCTAATTTTTATCATGGTTATTTTAAAAATTGCTTTAATTTATAAGGTTTTTAATATAGGACGAATGCTTATTATTTTTTTGATTTTAAATGGATAGTTTCTTCTTGATTTGATTTAGATTTCTTTATATTATATTAAACATAGATAATAAAATTGATTTTAGATATGTGATATGTACTATTTTCAAATTAAAGATGTAAATTTAAAAATCTCAAATTTTAAATACTAAAAATGAATTTGAATTTATAGGGTTGGCTTGGTTGGTGATATTGAGCATATTATGTAAATAATGATCAATTTGATGATAGCACTAAATTGAGGTATTCTATGTGTAATATATTTAGATTAGGGATGACAATTTGGATTATCTACCTCGCTACCCGGCAGATACATGCACCGTTTAAAGGGTTATTGTATAATTAAATAGGTAGTGGAAACGAGGCGGGGAAGAAAATCACATATCTGCCTTAAACGGGCGGGTAGTGATTTGATACATAACCGGTCCCCTACCCGTTCAGTTATCCATTTAAATAACCAAATTCGCCAACTTATATTTATTAAATATATTTAATATTTATTAAAATATTTGCCTTAATTATAAAACCTTTATTAGGAGAATTGGATTACCAATTCAACTCACTATTTCCTTTTTCAAATTCTCTAGGTTGTTTTTGGTTTTTCATCTACCTCTCATTGATTTCAATACGATTATTGCTCATTATTTTGTCCATCTTCTTCAAGGTTCGAATTCTTGTTATGTAGATCTTATTTTTAGGTTGTCTTTTTCCTATTGTTTTTTTTGATTTTTTTGGTGTTTACATCAAAATTAATTCAAATTCATCTTATCATAATGTTTTCGTTTTTTGTTTTTTGGGCAAGCAATATAATCGGATGATAGATAAGCAAAACAAGTTCATGGGTTTTAGGTCAAACAATCTGTCTGTGTTTTGAAGGTTTTGTTTAAACCTTAATTATATTGAATTTCATGTAACAATTATATTATTAATTTGTTATTTATCTTATTTTTTGTACGACTAGTTGTACCAATGTTCTTGACTACAATATCATGTTATATATGTTAATAATTATTTGTTTAAGTTTCTATTAGCTACTTGTAAAATCCTCAAGTGTTGTCCGACCATAGAGGAAAGGAAAAATGATATTATTGGTCTCGATGATAAAATAATCAAAGTTTAAAATTATAGTCATTGAAAGTTTTAATCTTATATTATTATTTTAAAATTCTTTTGATATATTTAAATATGAATACTTTACTATTTTTTTAAAAAAATCAAAATTGTAAACCGTTGGTTAACCGCTAACCCAACGGGTAATCCATAACGAATACGGGGCGGGGAGTAGGCGGATAACAAAAGAATGAGGCGGGGGCGGATGGGGAATGGTACACATTATGTTAGGCGGGGCGGGTAACGGTTACTGGTATAACCCTGTCATATCCGCCCTGTTGCCATCCTTAATTTAGATAGATTATAAAAAGTACAAATTGATAAATGAGAAAATACAATTTATTCTAAAAAATAATTAATGAGGTTATATTAATAAGTGTAATAATCCTAAAAGAGACAATGGCTTGGATGGTGTATGGGGAGCGACAAGTAGCAAGAATAAGAAAGTTGTACTTGAAAAACATTTTAAAACAAGATATAGAGTTTTTTGATACTCAAACAACAACGGGAGAAGTTATAGAGAGATTGTCGGGAGACACGATCCTTATCCAGGAAGCCATGGGAGAAAAGGTGAGCTCACCCCACTCAACCTAGAATTTATTCTAAAACTAAAATTTATTTTGTGAATATTATTGATGAATTGTAATTTTTTTAGGTTGGGAAGTTCATACAATTTGTATCAACATTTCTTGGAGATTTCATTTTTGCCTTCATTGGAGGATGGCATCTCGCTTTGGTTCTATGTTCATCAATCCCGGCAATTGCAGTGACCAACGCCTGTTTATCCATGGCTATGACAAAAATGTGGAGTCGTTGTCAAACCGCATATCTAAACGCTGGAAATATAGTTGAACAGATAGTGGGATCTATTAGAACAGTAAAAAATGTTCATTTTTTTCATATTTATCTTTAGGAACAACAAACACAATCTCACAAGATGATCATGCTATAGGTTTGTTCAAATACCGGGGAGAAACGAGCAAGTGAGAAATACAACAACAAGCTTCATCTTGCTTATATAGCTACAGTAAAGCAAGGTTTAGCATCTGGTGTGGGATTGAGTTTAACATTATTCCTTGTTTATTGTACATATTCACTTGCAATTTGGTATGGATCCCATTTGATTTTGAGTAATGGGTATAATGGTGGAGATGTCATCAATGTGATTCGGTGCATTGTGATTTCGGGAAGGTGAGTATCATTGTAGAATACATTAATAATCGTAAATCTCTAACTATGGCTCTGAATCTTGTGGTTTTGTAGTTTTTTTTTTCCTGCAATCAACTTTTATTACACAATAAAAAAGTTCTACATTCCTTCATTACATTTATAACCATGATTAACCGCTTCACGAGGATCGGTTACCCATAAGCTAATTGGTATTTTACCACTCTTGCCTCTTATTTGCAACCAATCTAACGAAACACTTTGAATTTCCTGAAGAATCGGCCCTTCACGGTTAATATTTTTGAAGATTCGTTCATTTCTCTGTTTCCATAACATCCACATCTGACATATATCTCCATATTTGAGTGCATTTGCGGCAGGACAAGTAGCTGGTTATAGGTTGTTTGAGATTATAGAACGCAATTCGAAGATAGATGTAACCGTCTCAAAGGGATTGGTCTTGGAGGACATGAAAGGAGACATTAGCTTACGAGATGTTCACTTTCGATATCCGTCACGACCAGAAGTTGTTATATTTGATGGATTCTCACTTCACATTTCATTTGGAACAACTGTTGCATTGGTTGGACAAAGTGGGGGTGGAAAGTCAACTGTGATTTCTTTACTAGAGAGATTTTATTATCCTAATTTAGGGGAGGTTTTGATTGATGGGGTTAACTTGAAGATGTTGAATTTGAAATGGATTAGAGGTAAAAATTGGTCTTGTGAGTCAAGAGCCTATATTATTTGCGACGACGATACATGAAAACATCTTGTATGGTAAAGAGAATGCTACAAATGAACAGATTAGAAAAGCTATTGAGCTTGCAAATGCTGATGAGTTTATAGANTAACCACATTGTCCACTATTTTCCTATTATCATAGAAACCGTAAAATGTTCGGGTTTCGAATCACTCTTTCTCTCTTTACATCTTAATTCTCGTAGTTAATAGACCATTAATTACATATTTATTTAATTAACACAATTATTATAATATTAATATTGACATTGAAACTCACGCCTATTAATCTCAAAGTCATACCTATGTGATTATATTGTTTATAAATGTATATTGTTAATGAAAAATCATGGAGTCAAAGGCATCCCACATGAAGAACAATCAAAGCGTTCCATTTTACAAGCTATTTTCTTTGGCCGATCGGTGGGATGGTGCCTACATTGTTGCAGGAACTATCGCCGCCATTGCTAACGGCATGACACTACCATTGATCGCATTGCTTTTCGGTCAATTATTCGATTCTTTCGGCAAGACGAGAGACAATTCAAACATTCTACGAAGTCTCCAAGGTCAGAATAGATATTAATCACATCAGATTATTGCAAAAGTGTAATGAATCACTTCGGTATTTAAGTAATTCAGGTTTGTATTAATTTGATTTACTTGGGAATTGGTTCTGGAGTTGCATCACTAATACGTGAGTATCTGAATTTACATTAAAATTAATGATAAATTTTATTATATTTCAAGTTTGTCAATTGGTATTTTTATTATATATCCAAAACACTATAGACATAGTAATTTAGCTTAGTCCTTATTATAATTTAGTGAGTAATTAAACTAAATTGTCATTCTTGTAACTTATGCGTTGCTTGAATTTTTAAAAACTCTATTTATTATCATGGTTATTTTAAAAATTGCTTTAATTTATAAGGTTTTTAATATAGGACGAATGCTTATTATTTTTTGATTTTAAATGGGTAGTTTCTTCTTGATTTGATTTAGATTTCTTTATTTTATATAAAACATAGATAATAAAATTGATTTTAGATATGTGATATGTACTATTTTCAAATTAAAGATGTAAATTTAAAAATCTCAAATTTTAAATACTAAAAATGAATTTGAATTTATAGGGTTGACTTGGTAGGTGATATTTAGCATATTATGTAAATAATGATCAATTTGATGATAGCACTAAATTGAGGTATTCTATGTGTAATATATTTAGATTGGGGATGATAATTTGGATTATATGTCCCGCTATCAGGCAGATACATGCACCGTTTAAAGAGTTATTGGATAATTAAATAGGTAGTGGAAACTAGGCGGGGAAGAAAATCACATATTCGCCTTAAACGGGGTGGATAGTAATTTGATACATAACCGGCCCGCTACCCGTTCAGTTATCCATTTAAATAACAGTATCCGCCAACTTATATTTATTTAATATATTTAATATTTATTAAAATCTTTGTCTTAATTATAAAACTTTTATTAGGAGAATTGGATTACCAATTCAACTCACTATTTTCTTTTTCAAATTCTCTAGGTTGTTTTTGTTTTTTTCATCTAGCTCTCACTGATTTCAATACGATTATTGCCCATTATTTCGTCAATCTTCTTCAATGTTCAAATTCTTGTTATGTAGATCTTATTTTTATGTTGTCTTTTTCCTATTGCTTTTTTTCGATTTTTTTGGTGTTTACATCAAAATTAATTCAAATTCATCTTACCGTAATGTTTTCGGTTTTTGTTTTTTGTCAAGCAATATAATCGGATGATAGATAAGCAAAACAAGTTCATGGGTTTTAGGGCAAACAATCTGTATGCGTTTTGAAGGTTTTGTTTAAACCCTAATGATATTGAATTTCGTGTAACAATTATATTGTTAATTTGTTTTTTATCTTATTTTTTGTACGGCTAGTTGTACCAATGTTCTTATCTACAATATCATGTTATATATGTTAATAATTATTTGTTTAAATTTTCTATTAGCTACTTGTAAAATCCTCGAGTGTTGTCCGACCATAGAGGAGGAGAAAATGATATTATTAGTCTCGATGATAAAATCATCAAAGTTTAAAATTATAGTCATTGAAAGTTTTAATTTTATATTATTATTTTAAGATTCTTTTGATATATTTAAATATGATTATTTTACTATTTTTTAAAAAAAATCAAAATTGTAAACCGTTGGTTAACCGCTAATCCAACGGTTAATTCATAGCGGATGCGGGACGAGGAGTGGGCGGATAACAAAAGAATGAGGTGGGGGCAGGATGGGGAATGGTACACATTATGTTAGGCGGGGGGGGTAACGGTTACTAGTATAACCCTGTCATATCCGCCCCGTTGACATCCTTAATTTAGATAGATTATAAAAAGTACAAATTGATAAATGAGAAAATACAATTTATTCTAAAAAATAATTAATGAGGTTATATTAATAAGTGTAATAATCCTAAAAGAGACAATGGCTTGGATGGTGTCTGGGAGCGACAAATAGCAAGAATAAGAAAGTTGTACTTGAAAAACATTTTAAAACAAGATATAGAGTTTTTCGATACTCAAACAACAACGGGAGAAGTTATAGAGAGATTGTCGGGAGACACGATCCTTATCCTGGAAGCCATGGGAGAAAAGGTGAGCTCACCTCACTCAACCTAGAATTTATTCTGAAACTAAAATTTATTTTCTGAATCTTATTGATGAACTGTAATTTTTTTAGGTTGGGAAGTTCATACAATTTGTATCAACACTTCTTGGAGGTTTCATTTTTGCCTTCATTGGAGGATGGCATCTCGCTTTGGTTCTATGTTCATCAATCCCGGCAATTGCAGTGACCAATGCGTTTTTATCCATGGCTATGACAAAAATGTGGAGTCGTTGTCCAACCGCATATCTAGAAGCTGGAAATATAGTTGAACACACAATGGGATCTATTAGAACAGTAAAAAATGTTCCTTTTTTCATATTTATCTTTAGGAACAACAAACACAATCTCACAAGATGATCATGCTATAGGTTTGTTCAAATACCGGGGAGAAAGGAGCCAGTGAGAAATACAACAACAAGCTTCATCTTGCTTATATAGCTACGGTAAAGCAAGGTTAGCATCTGGTGTGGGATTGAGTTTAACATTATTCCTTGTTTATTGTACATATTCACTTGCAATTTGGTATGGATCCCATTTGATTTTGAGTAAAGGGTATAATGGTGGAGATGTCATCAATGTGATTCGGTGCATTGTGATTTCGGGAAGGTGAGTATCATTGTAGAATACATTAATAATCGTAAATCTCTAACTATGGCTCTGAATCTTGTGGTTTTGTAGTTCATTAGGACAAATATCTCCATATCTGAGTGCATTTGCCGCAGGACAAGTAGATGGCTATAGGTTGTTTGAGATTATAGAACGCAATCCGAAGATAGATGTAACCGTCTCAAAGGGATTGGTCTTGGAGGACATGAAAGGAGACATTAGCTTACGAGATGTTCACTTTCGATATCCATCACGACCATAAGTTGTTATATTTGATGGATTCTCACTTCACATTTCATTTGGAACAACTATTGCATTGGTTGGACAAAGTGGGGGTGGAAAGTCAACTGTGATTTCTTTACTAGAGAGATTTTATGATCCTAATTTAGGGGAGGTTTTGATTGATGGGGTTAACTTGAAGATGTTGAATTTGAAATGGATTAGAGGAAAAATTGGTCTTGTGAGTCAAGAGCCTATATTATTTGCGACGACGATACATGAAAACATCTTGTATGGTAAAGAGAATGCTACAAATGAACAGATTAGAAAAGCTATTGAGCTTGCAAATGCTGCTGAGTTTATAGACAAGCTGCCACAAGGTATTGATACATACGTAGGTGAACATGGAGCACAAATTTCTGGAGGGCAGAAGCAACGTATTGCGATTGCTCGTGCTATACTAAGATGTCCTCAAATACTTCTTCTTGATGAGGCAATTAGTGCACTCGATTCAGAATTAGAAAAAGTGGTTCAAGAAGCTCTTGCAAAATTCATCATAAATCGGACTACCATTGTTGTTGCGCATCGTTTGAAAACAGTTAGAAATGCAGACAATATAGCAGTGGTTCAATGTGGAAAACTAGTGGAACAAGGTACATTGAGGAGAGATTCACCTATCTTGAAAGTAATTTTACAATTAAATGTGGTGTTTATATGTGTTCTTATGCAGGATCACATGATGAGTTGATGCAGAACACTAATGGAGCTTATGCTCAACTTGTTAGTCTACAAAAAAAGTCAGAGCATTCAGAATTGATCGACGCACAATTCAAAAATTTCGTAGATCAAAGCATTATTAAAGAGTTTAGCAATGGCTCAATACGACATGCTTTATCAGATGCTCAAGAGGCTTATTTTGAAGGCATTAATAAAAATAGAGATTTCACCAAGAAATTTAAAACGGTTTCGATCAAGCGTCTTGCTTACTATAACATGCCAGAAGTGTCTTATTTGATAGTTGGATCTATTGGTGCAGCGCTCTATGGTCTCTTATATCATGCTTTTAGTCTAATGGTAGCATCATCTATCAAAATTTTCTATGAAACTCCCTATGAGCTAAAGAAAGGCTCAAAGTTTTGGAGTTTTGCGTTTCTTCTAGTGAGTTTAGTATCACTTGTTGCAGTGCCTGCACATAACTTTTTTTTTAGCATCGCCGGGGGTAGGTTGATAAAACGAATGAGCTCATTGTCATTCGATAAAGTTGTTCATCAAGAAATTCAATGGTTCGATTATCTCGCCAATTCGAGGTTGGTATTTCGCATATTCAAACATGGATAAAACTCTATAAATCCTAATTTGATTGTGTTTTCTTCGACGCATCGGCTCAATCGGTGCAAGATGATCCACCGTCACCTACACTATAAGAATCATGGTAGGTGATGCATTGAGTCTAATTGTCCAAAATATTACAACCATTTTAGTTGGACTGCTCATTGCCTTTGCTTCAAATTGGCTTCTTGCTATAGCAGTCTTGACAGTCCTCCCTCTTCTTGGTTTACAAGGTTTTTTTCGAATGAAATTCTTAAAGGGTTTCATTCATGATTCCAAGGTAACAACATTAGTCTACTTTCATTGAATGTTTCATCTATTAACATTCACTTTTCAGGTTATGTATGAAGATGCAAGTCAAATAGCAAGTGATGCAGTAAGCGGCATTCGCACCATTGCTGCTTTTAGTAAGGAAGAAAATTTCTTGAGAATGTATGAGAAAAAATGTAAACCTCCAATGAAGAATAGAGCAAAACAAGGGTTGGTAAGTGGAGCAAGCTATGGTGCAGGTTCGTTTGGCCTCTATTGTACTTACTCATTTTGTTTCTACATTGGCGCTGTTCTTTTTCAACACAATCGAGCTTCCTTTAGCGATGTATTCATGGTATATCAAATTGATCCATCTTTTAATTTGCACGAGAATGCCATTAAGAGAAGAAATTGATTTTAGGTGTTCTATCTTTTGCTCGTATGTGCAACTGGAGTTTCTGAAGCAAGTGCACTTACCCCGGATATTGCCAAAGTTAAGGGTGTCGTTGCTTCCATATTCGATATTCTTGATAGAAAATCGGAGATCGATTCTAGTAGTCTAGAAGGGATAATAGCAAAAAATGTTAGGGGTGAGATTGAATTTCAACATGTAAGCTTTAAGTATCTAACAAGACCAGATACTCCAATCTTCAAGGATTTATGTCTCATTATTCCATCGGGTCAGGTATTTGTCTCTTTCACTCCACTTTTATATTATCTCATTGTCAGAACAACTTGAGTTTTGTATTTTACTTGTTTCTTAGCTAGTTGCTCTTGTTGGGGAGAGTGGAAGTGCGAAATCAACAGTGATTGCACTACTAGAACAATTCTACAATCCCGAATCTGGTAGAATACTACTAGATGGAGTGGATCTTCACATGTTCAAGCTTAAATGGTTGAGACAACAAATGGGGTTAGTAAGCCAAGAGCCTGTTTTTTTCAATGAGACTATCCGAGTCAACATCGCCTACGGACGAAATGATATTGTAACTGATGACGAGATAGTAGAAGCAGCAAAAGCTAGTAATGCATACGCATTAATCTCTAGTTTGCATGATGGGTACAACACCGATGTTGGGGAGAGAGGAATTCAACTATCAGGTGGCTAGAAGCAAAGAATCGCTATAGCTCGAGCTATCTTAAAGAATCCTAAAATACTTCTCTTAGATGAAGCAACCAATGCACTCGATGTTGAATCGGAACGAGTTGTTCAAGAAGCACTTGACAAAGTTATGATAGATAGAACCACAATTGATGTGGCTCATCGATTAAGCACGATAATATATGTCGATATGATCGTTGTTATGAAGAACATAGTGATATGCGAAAAGGGCCGACATAATGAGTTACTGGAGATCAATGGAGTTTATGCATCCTTAGTTTCAACTACATCATGAGTCACTTATAGAATTGTTAGCATTGAATCACTTTTATTGATTCTATTTTCCCATGGCTAGAGCAAGAAACCAAATGCGAACACATCGGTTTATGTGGTACATGAGTTTTTGGTGAAAACCACGGAAATTAAAACTAAGTCAATTCACTATCCAAATTAATAACCAAAATACAACACTAAGAATATTGTTCTTGAATTGCTCACTATTGTTTTCATCAAGGCAAAAAGAGTAATTATATATGCACTACTTGTAGATATCCCATGTTCGCCACCTCTGATCGTACTCCACGTTCGGGTCTTGCACTATGTGACATGTGTAAGGCACATCTTCATGATCGATCTATGTCAAGCTAAACGACATGGTTCTCATGAGAAATCATTGATTGGTCAATAAGGAGACCAATTAATTGTTTTGTATTCATCTTCAATCATTCTTTCAACGGCTACATAATTTGCAGCATTGTCTATCACAATCTGCACCACATTTGAAGGACATGCCCATTCAATATCTTCTTTAAACAAAGCAAACAACTTTTACTTGCATTTTTCATAATATAAGAGGCATCAACTTACCGCCAAAATATCGTCTCAGATTGACAATATGTAAGAAAGTTAATAAGTGTTCGAGCTCTTCAATATGTCCAACCATCACTCATAATAGTACATGCAGTCTCACTCCATGTCTTTTTAATACTATCAATACATAACCTTAGTTCATGCTTTGCATCTCTCAATAGTGGAAGGCGAAGAACATTGGCATCTAGAACATTTATATCCCTAACCAATTGTAGCTATCGCATCAACCATTGTCTCAAAATTTGGACAATTTATAGCATTCAATGGAAAACATGCAACATAAAAAAATTTGGCAACCTCACAATCAACCTATTTCATTGCTTATACACTCGCAATTGAGAATCTTAAAAAGTTTGTGATCCTGGAGTAGGCTTTTATTTTATTTCCTTGATTAGGAGTAGGCACAACTCGTGTTCTTTTAACATGTTCATTTTTTTGAATTTCAATCATATCAAATACATCAATATCATTTCCATCAAAGACGAATGCATATTCTCATTCTTTCGAATTTCTCTTTCCATCAATTTCTTTCATGGATTGTTCCATCTGAAACTTAATATCAAGAAGAACTTTCATTCATTTTCTAAAATTTCCCACATTCCTGCTAAATGTGTTGGGAAAATTTCCTCATCCGGAGAAAAAAATAATTTTCGTTATCCGGGGTCGGATCGATTTAATGCTATGAGAACTAAATAGAAATGAAGAAAAGTAGAAGACACAAGATTTAGCGTGGAAACCCAAAACCGGGAAAACCACATGACCATAAACCTTGATCGTGAACTCACTATCAAAGCTAAAATAGAGAACAATATGCTACGCCATAGATTGATTGATACCATTGTATTCATGAGTCTCAGTATTGATAGAGTTCAGACTATGATCTAATCTAGAAAATATTCTACCGAATATTATAAAATATTCTCTTTCCATATATTTGATCGCTTCTTTCATATATATAGTTAACAATATATATTTATACATCTTCTTCTATATATATAACCAACAATATATATCTTCATATGTTCTTCAATATATGTAACCAACAAGATATATCATAATATCTTATTCAATATATTTCGTGGGTCCTGTCAACTTCCCCAAAACAAAAGTCTTGGCCTCGAAGGACAATACCTCGTCCTTCAGGGCAAACTCCCATTGTTTAGAAGCTTTTTTAGCCCTCCATTGTCTAACCGCAGAATCTAATGGTTCCCCTGTATTCCGATATGCCGTCTGATTGACCGTACCCAGATCTGTTTCCGACAGATCAACTTTGCTATCAACGATCTCCTCATCGGTTGATTTTCTCGAAGGCCTTCCAACCGATCTACCTTAATCTGTGTTCCACTCCCACTCGACAATGTTGGTTTCACCCACATGTTCACACTTGTGTCGATTTGGAATGTGTCCTCGTTTAGTCTTGCGTTTTGTGATACATGGTCGCTCTGTCATGGTGTCTATCCCCACATACACACTTACATACTTAACTCCCCTAGACACGATCATGGACCCCTTTGACACTTTGCAACATCCGCCTCCAAAAGTCGTTCGATACCCCTTTGCGTCAAGCTGGCCAATCGAAATCAAATTATTTTTAAGACCTCGGATATACATTACGTTCTCTAACAACCATCTGTGACCGTTATAAGGGATCGGTATATCTCCCCGACCGGTAATTTTCAGGGCTTACATGTCCACCACCAAGTAGACTTTTTCATGATTTCCGCTCGCAAAATTAACATATATAATGAAAAGTCGGACGATGCTCCCGAGTCAAATACATATGACTTGATTGGACTCTCAATGCACACAGCTAGTACATCGTCGGTCTCGGAACCGACTTCGATCCATCCCTTCTTTTCTCTTTGCACTCTCGCTTCAAGGGCCCCCTCTTCCCACAATTCAAACACTCCAGTTCGCCACGTGACTTAGCTTTCCCTTAAGTCTTTCCCTTCGATCGATCATCCCGATCGTCATTCCCATCACGTCCTCCCTTACCCCATTGATTATTATACCGATCTGACTCTGTTGCCAAGGCAGCAGTGTCATTGCAATCTCGATTGGATCTCCGCACTTCCTCATTGATCAACCGATCCCACACATCGATCAACTTTAAGTGACCCAATGGGCTACTGATCACATCGACTGTGTTTCCCCAACTGTCCAACAATTCCAAGTAAAAGGACGGTCAATTGATCATCCTTGATTTCGTGCTCTATCGATACAAGTTGTCCGGTAAGATTATTGAATTTGTTCAAGTGTTTGGAAACTGTACCACCTTCGGTCATCTTCAATGTGTACATTTTCTTTGCAAGGTTCACTAAATTTGTTGATTTTGGCTTTGCTTACATATCATCAATCGCCTTCATCATCCCGTACGTAGTGGTTTTATTGGAAACATTGAAGGTAATGTTTCTCATTAAAGTTTCCACCACGAATCCGAGAGCCTTTTCGTCGATTCTTGATCACTCGGTATTCGTTATCTCTTTCGGTTTATACTTCTTCAGAGCCACTCTGAGATCATGCCGTTGTTCAGTTCTCACAATCTGCATCTTCCAATATCAATATTCGTCGCCATCAAACATCTTCGAGATCGTTCTGTATTCCCCCATCGCCACGATCCATCACCACCCCACAGCCACCACCAATTCTTGGGAAAATTCCCACCTCCAGAGAAGAAACGAATTCATGCTATCCAGGTCGGATAGATTTAATGCGATGAGAACAAAACGTAAATAAAGAAAGGTGGAAGACACAAGATTTAGCGTGGAAACCCAAAACCGAGAAAACCATTTGACCGATAAACATCGATTGTGAACTCACTATCACAAGAAGAATATTGAACAATATGTTACACCAAATTTATTGATACGATTGTGTTCATGAGGTTCAATATTTATAGAGTCCAGATTATGATATAATCTAGGAAATATTTTACAATATTCTCTTTCTATATATTTGACATCATCTTCTATCTATCTAGTTAACAAGATATTTTTCTATATCTTCTTCCATATATATAACATTATATTTTTCATATCTTCTTCTATATATGTAATCAACAAGATATATCTTCATATCTTCTTCCATAAATGTAACCAACAATATATATATCAATATCCTATTCATATGTTTCATGGGTCAATTAGGGAAATATATTTCCCCATCGATAATCTCGAATTCCGATCAAAATCTAATTCGACCGCTATCAAATAGAGTCATCACAATCGTTCGATCGGTATCCTTAATCGATCGATAGGACCGATCAACATCACCGCTTCATGTTTAGGTTTCCCCCGGTCGGTAATACACTCCATCGAGCCCTTCGACTACCACACGATATCCATTCCTAACAAAATGTTCTTCCATTCTATGTATTCCACCTCCACTACTCTTAAGCCCATGGAACATATAAACTCATGATTTTTTACCACTTTCAAAACTTACAGTTACATATCTCCAAATATGATAACTTTTTTGGAGTTGAGATGAAACTGAATTTGATTCATTACTCTCTAAATATTTCAATATTGCAATATATTTCCAAGCACAATCCAATGTATATTAGTCAAATAATAATCAACCAACAAATTAATAAACCATAAGAATTAAAGACAGTAAACAATCAAACATTTTCCACATAAAAAATGAAACTTTAAATTTAATAGACAAATCAAACATATTCCACATAAAGAATAAAATTTTAAATTCAAAAGACAACTAAAACAACCGACAACCCATTTGAAATAAAATGAAGCATGTCTTGTATACATTAAGAAATACACTCACAAATGATATTAATTATCAATAATATGCTTCCAAATTCCCATTGTTTTGTATACCAAGGATTATTGAATCAATACTAAAAAAAGTAAACTAAGAATTCATTTTGCGCATAAAGCTTTACATCTAGGAAAAATAGATAAGACTGTTGTTATTTTAATCCTCTTAGTTAAGCTACGTTCTTAAAGCGATAAAAATGACACCAGATTTATAGTGGTATCCGATCACGTTGTCTTAGTTCAGACACGATCGTATCGGCAATCCACTTTCCAACACCCTGCAATTAATTCACTATTTTAGTTGAAATGTTCAAAAATAGAACACAGACACAACTAAAACCACATAATACAAACGATTCACAGGAAGTTAAAACTACGGTATAGTAACAGATCACCACCAGAATATTGAACTTCTTAATCACTAAGAAGTCAGTAAACAAACATGCAGTTTTCAAACAGATCGTTAGTCACACAGCAGTTTATGAATATACGTTTTTAAAGCCTTAACAGTGGATAGAATCTGTAGGAAGTTCTTATCACACAAGCTCAACGTATTTTCTAAGATATACGTAATGTTTTAAGGATTCAGTACATATCTTGGTCAACGGTTTTCAGGAACTCAGATCTATACAGATCTTGCTTGAAAACACTTATATCGACTCAAGTCTTTAAGAAACCCAAAGGTTTTCTCAAAGACGTAACCCAAAACAATATGTAATCTCACAGTAAGTGCTTGAAGCCAACTGTTTAGGCTAGAAGCAAACAGTTTAAAGCGATAAATGCATAATGTAAATTTGCAGAAAGTAAACTTATCGCTTTCTTTAACCAAGTCTCACAGTTTCTCAGATCTACTCGGATCTGCCTGAAACTCAGACTATTAGGTCAAGAACAACAATATTCTACATATACAGTGTATTCGTCTTAAGCACCAGTTTACAGTTTCTCAGATCGTCTAGGATCTGTCTGAAACTCAACTATAGGCAAAAGATCGTGCGAAAATCCACAGATTTTCTCAAGAACACTTAAAGAAAGGCACTGTAAGTTTTAAAAAATGTAAAGCTTTTTTGAAAAACGGAAAGCAACGCTGAAACGCTATAGCTAACTCTTAGAACTAAGCACAGAGAAGCAGTAATAAGAAAAGCAGCAAGAATATCGCAAGCAGAAACGAAATCGCACAAAGAAGCTAGAGAGCAAAATGCGATAAATCAAAATGCAGAAACGTAAAAAGTGACGAAATCTGAAGCGCTCAAGCTATATATAGTACGGACCACCGTCTTACTGTTACAACAGGCCCAGCAGGCCAAGCCCAATCGTTCAAACGTAATTAGAAGGTGCTAGAAGGCCCAACAGCCCAGTCAGCTTCCAATGTCCATTAACGCATACAAGGTCCATTAATGTATACAAGCCCATTAAGCAAATGAAAATAACGATATTACCGAGATTAGACGACTTCAACAAAGACGCCCTAACTTTTTTTTATTAAGTGGACCGAAAATTTCTTGCCCACCATATTTTAAGGGGTTCAACCGGGTTAAACCGGTTCATATATGACGTTGAATGGTTCTAAAATTAAACATTAATTCGGATTAGATCGAATGGGGATTTTATCGGTTCACGGTTGAACCAGCCAGAAAGTGTCGATCAAGAGTTCAGTCCCAACAAGAACAAACATAAAAATGTATTTAAATTGAGAATTGATGTAAATGACACTTCAAGTTTGGAAAATATGTGTGTATCATTGCACGTAAATGACATATAGTAGCTATTTTCTATCTATTTTTCCATTAGCGTTATTTGCAACTTAAGGTATTTTTTTATATTTTGAATGTTTGAAAACATAATATTCACACATTTTTATTATAAGATAAAGATATCAAATATAACAAATGACACTTTTAAATCATTTACAAATGTCAGAGCCAAACTCGATTTTGGAGCATCATGAATCAAATGTGCAATTAAAAAATAAAACTAAGAGTAAATGACATTTACAAATTTTTAAAGTTTAGATCAATGTGTGTATATAACAAGTTTTTGTGTTGTTTCGCAATTTTCAAAATATGTGGACATGACATTTATACTTTTTAAAACTTATGTGTCTTCACACTTATATTTTTAATTGAATTGTTTTCAGAGAAAAAATCTACTTCTTCAATTACGTAAGCTATTTGAAGGCGTTTGGAAGTTCCAATATCTTTTTGGTTGGCCGAACGCTTAATGTAGAATCAATGTAAAGTGTTCGAAGAACAACCATTATTTCTTGGGATTATTTGCTTTCCCATTGTTGATATAGCTTTGCATTTATTATTTGAAACTAATCTATATTGTTTGGTTGAAGGCTTGATTCGAGAATAACATGAACATCACCTCAAACAAAGTTTTGAACTAATTGTTGGAATTTAGTTATATGCATTAATTAGTGAACAAATCAACTTGATATTACCCGGGTATATTTCTTGCACTTATCAATACCCGGGGACTCGTCCGACACTTTTATTGGTATTTTCGGTATTTTTCGTATTTTCATCGTATGGCGTTCTCAAGTGGTTTTCTCACAATTCTGGCCCGCTAGGCCCCATATAAAGTCTCTGTAATCATTTTGAGATGTTTCGGGTCATTTCGGCCCCAGACGGGACCAGGGATATTTTCGTAATTTGCCACCCGAGAGTGCACCGTCAGGTGCGATGATGTTATGTGGCCGCGTATTTGCTATCTGGAAGCAGTGGATTATTCTACGGGGTCCTCCGGTATTTTCTCATCAATATCCTCGCCTAATTCTGGATCGAGACGCATTTCCGAAGTTATATTTCGGAACGGTATTTATTCTAATTTAATTGGATATTAGTTGAGGTGTCTTGGGCTTAATCTAATGAAATTGGACTCTTGGGCCTAAACTTGTGTTTTGGGCTACATTTCTCTATAAATAGAGGTCCTAAGGCATTGAGAGGGGGTTGGATCCTTTTCGCATCTCCAAAGGCAGGACTTTCTCTCGAAATCGCGGGATTTCAACACTGCAGCTCCTTCTCGCGAGATTTCGTACCAAATCTCGCGGCCAGCCTCTTCTCGCGAGAAATCAGACCAACCGTCGCGACCGAGCCGAGCCTTAGCCCAGATCCGTGACATTTCGCACCAAACCTCGCGACTGGCCTCCTCTCGCGAGTTTCTGAACCATTTATCGCGACCAGGCTTGCCGCAGCCCTGTCTCGCGACGTTTTGTTATATTTGGCTTTTTGGAGTATATTTGACCGTCTTTCGATCCGTTTTCATCCGTATTATCGTTATAATCTCAATGTAATTGTATTACTTGACTATTATAGTGAAAACCAAGGTAGAGCTTCGCTCTCCCGAGGACGTAAGCCCACACATTGTGGGTCCAACCTCGTACATCGCTTGTGTCCCCACCACAATATAAATTACGAATTAATCATAAATTGACTGATCTAAAAATAAATATCCAAAATATTTTTAGACGAGATCACAACTATTTGTTGATTTATGTGAATGTATTCTATAGTAATTTGGTTGATGTTTGTAGTTCACGAACTACATGATATTTCAATATATATGTTTGGTACTTCCATGGAATCACATAATAATGTTGTTGGGGACTCTTGCTTATATTCAAGATCAATTAGCATGTTTCTTATCCAAATAGTATTATTTGTAGCTTGAGATGTTGCAACATATTCAGCTTCAATTGTGGATTGAGCTATAGTTGATTGTTTCCTCGAAGCTCAACTTACAGCAGATGTTCACAAGAAAAACATAATCGATTGCGCTTTTAATATAATTTGACCCTACACATAAGAGGCTACATATCATTTAAGACTAATATCATGATCTTTTCATAATAAAGATCATAGTGCGATGTTCCAACAATATATCTAAGGATTCTATGTGCACATATCATCAAATTTTTAGTAGGTTGATACATGTATCTCAAAAGGAAACCAACACTTTGAACTAATTCGGGTCTTGTGTTGGTTAAATATATTAGACAGCTGACAAGTGATCTGAATAAGGTTAAATACTTTCTTCTTTCCGTATATCTATGATTTTTTTATCAGGCAGTGCATGAGTTATAGAAGTAGAACAATTCTGAAAGTCAATCATCCTAAACATGTTTTCAATGTATTAAGATTGTAGCATGAAAATTATAGTTTGAAGCTGATAGATCTCCATGCCATGAAAATAATTCATCAATCCTAGTTTTTTATCTCGAAGTGTTTGATGATTAAGAACTTGAATTTATTTATCAGTATCTCAGAATTTCCAATTATTAGTAAATCATCTACATGGATGACTAAAACGATAATATGCATTTACTCATCTTCACAACTAAAATTGCTTCAGAAATATTTTTGATGAATCAAAATTAACCAAGAATGACTTTAATTTGTTGTACCCAAGTTCTTGGCGCATATTTCAAACTATATAAAGGTTTAGGTGACAGTATGATTTTACCTTTATTCGAAACCTAGAGGTTGTGTAACATAGATTTTTTCTTTCAAATCTCCATTTATGTTGATTTGGAAAAAAGTAACAAAGACGGGTTAACGGTAGTTTTAGTCATCATCTTATTTTTGGAAAAAGTTACAAAAGAAACACATAGAATCAACGAAAAAGAAGAAGTGTTGATGGTTTAAGCATAACCGATATCACATGTGACTGCAAGGTGACGTTTGTGGCCAGACTCCTACAATCTGGGCGACTTCAATTGCTAATCAAGAACAGACTGTTGTGACATCTTTTTCCTTTATTGCCGCTCTTTTGCAACTGTAATTGAAAGAAAATCGAACCAGATTAGTGGATTGGATCACATCTTGATCCTGAGGTTTTTCTCCGATTTTACTTTAGTTTCCTCATAAAACTACTTGGCGTTGATTTCTTACATCAAAGCACAGAAAAACTAAAGAAAGCAGTTCATCGAACAAGTGCCAGGTGAATTTAAAAGTATTCCAACATATCTTTCATCAAACTTTGATCGTAATTCCTTTGAAACTACAGAATATACCACCTAACCAAATATTTTGAGATGCTTGCATGCATGAGTCCTTCCTTCCACAATAAATATGAAATGTAATTTTTAATAGCCTTACTTGGAAATATCTTTTGTATAGTCCTTCAATGTGTAAGCAACTTGTCATTGACATAATAATTATGTTTTTCTTTAAATAGTTTTGTGGTGAAGAGTGAGGTACATTTATTTGGTGTTGTATTCCTTTCGTTTGTATATATTCACTCCTTGAAGTTTATGAAGTACTCAAACAGTGAAGAGTTTAGTTTCATGAAATATACCCAATAATATCTTGTATAATAATCAATGAATGTTAGAAAATATTGATTACCTCCAAAAATGTAACTAATTGTGATCCACATACATTGATAAGTATTAGCTTAAGTTTTTCACAAGCTCTGAAATGTGAAATAAGAGGATATGGCATTTGAGTTTGTTTGCATCTAGCACATGTTGAGCATTTATGTTCATCTTTTTTCTTGTTCAATTTCGAGAACTCTTACATTAATTCTTTCTTAGATAAAAAGATAGTAAGATCTTTGTAGTTGACAAGCCCTAGAACTCGATGTCATTTTTTGAAGAAACAAAATTAGCATATTCATTTATTTCATACTTGATGAGTGACTATTTAAGATGTAATTCTATCTATCATCAATGATAGAGGCTATCATAATTTTTCATAATCCAATATGTTGGAACTAGAGTTTTCAAAGACCAATGAATGACCATTTCTAATATGTTGACTTACACTTAGAAGATTTAGATCTAGAGAATAACAAATTTGTATCAAATACGCTCATATAGTGATCTCTTTTATCCATGAAATGAAGACAATTAATTAACCATTTAAATAAAGTCTATCCAGATTTGAGTTTAAATTCAATCTTTCGAGTGGGGTAATATTATCAATTGTTATATATGTTTATTAAAGTAAAAAAAACATTTCATAAAATTACTAAACCTAAACCCTAAATCCTAATACCCTTTGATTATCATAGTGAAAACCAAGGTAAAATTTCGCTCTCCCGAGGACGTAAGCCCACAAAATATCTTATTCATTTTATAAATTAAAGTTGGCGCGCCTAAATTTTACATATAATTAATAAGAGATACAAATTTATTATAGATGTTAAATGATTGATTAAATTAACATATGGATATTTCTCAACCACAATTATTCTTAAATTTTGTCTATGAATAGGTTTGATTTTTGAGGAAATATATACAACAAACTTGAACAATCTTTTTGATTAGTAGCTTCTTAATTCAAGGTAATTAGTAATTATGGTAATTTATTATCTATAATATCATAATTATTGAATCCCATTGTTTATAACATCAATATTATTAATGTGGTATAATAATAGACTTACTATTATATATTTATCATATTTGTTGTTACAATGAAATCGTAGTACTAAAAGAAAATTGTTGTTGCATCACGTGAAGATGTTATTAGTTTTGTTTGGTTTCCCAATTAAAAAATTGTGTGATGCTCAAATCGTCATTTTTAACATGGAGAAAATTGCAATGCGCTAATATAAAAATGACGATTTTATCAACATTATTAAATCAAATGTGGTATTTTAGGTTGTTGGACACATTATATATAGATACTTAAAAATGAAGAAATCGGAACGATGACACGACCATAAAGTTTCCATTAAGATGCACAAGTGTTATGGGTGATTTAGAATAAAAATTTAACAAAATATGAATGAAAACATGAATATGTATGATGTAATATGAATAATTAGTCATGTAATATAAATGTACGTGTAATTATGAGTAATTGATAAAATTAAATATGTAATAAAAAATAAAATAATCAAAATTACAAAATAGAAATTAATTTTAAAATATAATTTATATTATAATATTGAACATAAATATTATAGGTTTGATGCATAAACAAATATCGGATATTATGCAAAACATAAATCTTTATAAAACGAAGTGTCACCTTATATGGTCTTATCACAATTTTTAAAATAAATAATTTATCTTTATTTTTATAAATTATTATGTAATTATATTTATTATTATATATATGTATATATGATTATAAATACGACTCTAAGTACATTTTGTGATATATATTTTACTGATTTGTGATTCTTACACTTAACGACCAAGGCGAGCTTAGGGTTTTCCGAAGCTGTGTCGAAGAATCTTCTTTCTTTAACGTTACATATCGTGTTCTTCGCGGATTTTTGCAGAAAGTATTTCCGCTTCTTTCCACCACTACATATTTGGGTAACTCCACTGGCTGTTGTGCGTTGTGGGTGTTTCTTGTGTCTGTGTTGTTTTCCTTATTTATTTTTTGAAAAATTAAAGTCCCAGGAAGGATTGGGAGGAAGGTAGGAAGAGTGTTTGCTNACAAATATGTACTCAATCTTTCATACCAAGCTCTTGGAGCTTGTTTAAGTCCATATAAAGCTTTGAGCAATTTATACACATAATCAGGTTTAGAAGGATCTGAAAATCCAACCGGTTGTTTAACATACACATTTTCAGAAATAAAACCATTTAGAAATGCAGATTTAATGTCCATTTGGAATAACTTGAAACCTTTATATGCAGAAAATGCAATTAACATCATAATTGACTCCATTCTAGCTACGGGAGCAAGTTTATTCTTAAAGATCCACTTAGCTCCTATGATATTATCATCTTTAGGGGGTGGGACTAATTCCCAAACACAATTTTTTCTAGATTGAAGTAATTCATCTTGCATTGCATTGATCCAGTTAATATCACTCAAGGCATCATTTACAGTTTTAGACTCAATTAAAGACACAAAAGCATATAACTTACAAAAAGAATTAAAGGACCTACGGGTTCTAACTGATTCATTAACATCTCCTAAAATGTTAGATTTACTTAGACATTTAGCATATTGAGTATATACGAGGGTTTTTCAATTCGACCAGATTCATTAGGTGGAATAGGAACTGAGGTTTCAGACTCGAAATTTTCAGGTTCATCTTCTTCCCTACTTATAAAATAGTGATTATCTTCATTTTCAGATTCTAAATCATTTTTATCATGTGGTTCACTTTCTAGATTTTTATGTGTTTCATCAAAGAAGATGACGTGGATTGATTCAATTACATGTTTTAGTTCCTTCAGAAATATCCTATATGCTTTCCTATTTGACGAATAACCTACAAATTTGCTTTCCCTACTATTACTATCAAATTTACCTAATGCTAATTGATCATTATTATGTACAAAACATTTCACCCAAAAACATGAAAATAACTAACATTTGGAGTTTTGTAAAATAGTAGTTCATACGGAGTTTTCTTAAGAATTCCTCTAAGTGTAACTCTATTAACTACGTGACAAGCAGTATTTACGGCTTCAGCCCACAAATACTTGGGTGTTTTATGTTCGATTAACATAGAACGAGCCATTTCTTGTAAGGTTCTATTTTTACGTTTCACAACACCATTTTGTTCGGGAGTTCGAGGACACGAGAAGTCGTGCTCAATACCCGAGTTTTGACACAAGTTTGTAAAATCATTATTATTAAATTCACCACCATTGTCACTCCTAATGAATTTTATTTTAAGATCCAATTTATTTTCCCATTCGATTTTGAACTGATTAAAGTATGAAAACGTTTCTGATTTCAATTTTAAAAAGAAAACCCAAGTAAACCTAGAAAAGTCATCAACTATGACAAAGCACCAACTTTTTCCTCCTATACTAGATGACCTAATTTCACCAAACAGATCATATGTAATCGTTCTAGTTTTCTAGATGAATTTACAGCATTAATCATTTTGAAATTTGCCCTTGTTTGTTTAGACTTGGCACATACTTCACAATTATACTTGGTGTTTCTAAAAGTGTCATTTATACCTCTAATTAGATTACGTTTTTTCAACTTAAAAATTAGATCTATACTAGCATGTCCTAACTTCCTATGCCATTCATATGTAGAATCAGATTGAGAAATTAAGCATGCATCCACATTTTCAACCTTATTTAACATATAGACATTTTTCACTCTACATGCTTTCAAAATTAAAACACCACATTTAAACACATTGCATGCATCTTTACTAAATGTAATCTCATAACCAGAATCACATAATTGGCTAATGCTTATTAAATTATGCATCAAATTATTAACATGCAGAATGTTCACAATTTCAAATTGGCCAGATTTAAAACTTCACGTACCTATCACTTTACCATTAGAGTTGTCACCATAGGTAACTCTACCACCTCTAGTACTTTTATAATCACCAAGCAATTCCTTATTTCCTGTCATGTGGCGAGAACAACCACTATCTAGGATCCACAACTATACATTTAGGCAACCACACTTGATTAATAGAATAAAACTTTAACGTTTCATATTTCCTACGGTAAGATATCAGTCTGCTAATGAGAGTATTAACAGAAATGGTTATCTCGCTTCCAATTTTTACAGCAGTAGGTAAACTAATGACAAGTTTATTTGAGTGGTTCTTAAGGTTTTTTCTACTAGGTGCATGATACTTAGTGGATCTAGGTTTTGAATTAAAACCTATGCCCTGTCTAGAGGAAATAAAATTGGTATCAGTCCCAACACATTCATTATGTTTCATATTGCATGCTATTTCAATCTCAGTAGTTTCTACATTATAAGAAGTAGATACTTTCACAAATTTGTTATCAAAGGCATTAACTGAAGCAGTAACATGCATAACATCTTGTTTATTCACATTCACAATTTCAGACGAACAAGTAGGTAGTGAAGAGTCAAAACAGTCAGGTGAAGTTGATTTAACAAATAGCATATGAGACTTTGCACACGAATTTTCAGAGACTGAATTAAAGTCTAAACCAGTTTTATCAAAGAAGTTCTTCTGAACACTTAGGATCTTATTTAGACATTGAGTACATGGATTGCTTTCAATTTCTAAGTGTTTGGTTTTTTCATAAAGCAAAATTTCGTATTTCTTTTCTAGATCTGAATATTTCTTAACCAATTTCGCAAATTCTATTAGTAAATCACTACATTCCTCATAATTGTTTGAACTGACCTCACTGTCAGTTTCATTCTGATTAATGCCAACCAAGGTTAGATTCTCTTCACCAAGAGAAGCATATCCACAGTTTTTTGATTCACTTGATGAAGACATGTCTTCATCTAGTAGAGCTTGCAAAACTGATTTTTTCTTTTCGGGATCCTGTTTCAATAAAGGACAATTAGTTCTAATGTGACCAGGTTTTTTACACTTAAAACATGTAATGTTTTTAAATTTTTCAGGATCCATTTTAGATGATTTTTTTGCTTTTAAGAGTTTTTGAATCTTCTTAGCTAGTAGAGAGATCTCAATGTTTGAATCACTTTCTGATTCAGATACTGCAGATTTCTTTGAAGCTTTCGGTGAGGACTGTTTTTCAATTTTCTTAGACTTAGATCTCTGTTTGACTACTTGACTTGTTGATTCAGTGGTTTTTAAAGCGAGAGAAGAGGATTTTTCATCGAGTTGTTGCCTACTCCTCAAATGTAGTTCTATGGTTAGCAAAATGCCAAACAGTTCATCTACACTTAGAACATCTAAGTCTTTTGTTTGTTCTATAGATGTTCTAAGAATTTCTCATTTATTGTCTAGACTCCTTAGGACTTTAGAATTCTTTTCTTCATTAGTCATTTTATGACCTAACAGCTCCATTTCATTCACAAGAAGAATGAAATGTTGCTGTAAATCAATCATGGACTCATTACTACTCATTGAAAACATTTCTAGTTCTTGTTTAAGCATGTTTAACTTAGTTCTTCTAATCCTAGAGGTTCCTTCATACAGAATATCTAGCTTAGACCATGTCTCATGTGCAGTTTTACAGCTAGATATCTTATTGAACTCGGTAACAGTTAAAGCAGAAAGCAATGCACTAGAACACCTAGCATTTAATTATATAGAATTATCTTTATCAGCAGAAATGGGTTCTAAGTCCATATCTGGTACCAAACCAGTACCATAAACTACACACCTATAAATTTTCAAATCATGTTTAAGAAACGTTAACATATTAGCCTTCCAGTAACCATAATCTTTCCCGTTGAACTTGGGAGGTTTATTTAAAAACCATCCAGTTCTAGTATGATTACCATCCTTAGGCACTACATCCTTAGACTCACCAATTATTGACATGCTTGGAATTTAAAAACAGAAAGCAGTAACAAGATTCACGTAAGTAAGCAAGTAAATCAAGACACACAATCAGGCAAGCTAACGAATATTGCAGGAGTAAACTATCAGAGCACTTAACTAATATGATTAATTGGTAAGTACCCCGCATCTCCACCACTTGTTGTTATTTTTAATCCTATTAGTTAAGCTATGTTCTTAAAACGATAAAAATGACACCCAGATTTTTAGTGGTATCCGATCACGTTGTCTTAATTAAGACACGATCGTATCAGCAATCCACTTTCCAACACTCTATAATTTATTCACTATTTTAGTTGAAATGTTCAAAAACAGAACACAGACACAACTAAAATCACAGAATACAAACAATTCACATGAAGTTAAAACTACGGTATAAGAACAGATCACCACCAGAATACTGAATGTCTTAATCACTAAGAAGTCAGTAAACAAACCTGCAGTTTTCAAACAAACCGTTAGTCACACAACAGTTTAAGATTATACGTTTTTAAAGCCTTAACAGTGGAAAGAATATGTAAGCAGTTCTTATCACACAAGCTCAACGTATTATCAAAGATATACTTAATGTTTTAAGGCTTAAGTACGTATCTTGGTCAACGGTTTTCAGGAACACAGATTTGGCTTAAAAACACTTATATAGACTCAAGTCTTTAAGAAACCCAAAGGTTTTCTCAAAGACGTAACTCAAAACAATATGTAATCGCACAGTAAGTGCTTGAAGCCAAATGTTTAGGCTAGAAGCAAACAGTTTAATCGTAAATGCATAATGTAAAGATTGCAGAAAGTAAACCTATCGTTTTCTTTAACCAAGTCTTACAGTTTCTCAGATCTACGCGGATCTGTCTGAAACTCAGACTATTAGGTAAAGAACAACAAGATTCTACAGAAACAGTGTGTTTGTCTTAAGCACCAGTTTACAGTTTCTCAGATCGTGTAGGATCTGTCTGAAACTCAACTATAGGCTCAAGATCGTAAGAATATCCAAGGATATTCTTAGGAACACAGATTTTACAGCAGAGAACGTTTCAAGAAATCGTTCTCTGAGCAGTAACGCTCAAGTTAAAACAGCGAAGAGCGAAAACAGTTTTTAAGCCTTTAAGCGTAAAGAAACAACTTTAAACAGAGAAGTACAAAGCTTAAAGAACACAAGAGCGTAAAAACCAGAGAGTTAACAGCGAAGAAGAACGCTTAAACTCAAGAAACAGTTATCAGAGCAGTAAGCACATAAGCGATAAGAACAGCAATTCTAGAGAGAAAAACTCTAAAGAAACGTAAACGCAGAAAGTAAAAAGTGACGAAAATCTGAAACGCCCAAAGTATATATAGTACGGGCCACCGCCTTACTGTTACCACAGGCTTAGCAGGCCAGGCCCAATCATCAAATGTAATTAGAAGGTGCTAGAAGGCCCAGCAGCCCACTCAGCTTACAAGGTCCATTAAAGCATACGAGACTCATTAAGTATACGAGGCCCATTAATTATACGAGGCCCATTAAGCATATGAGGATAAAGATATTACCGAGATTAGATGACTTCAACATTCTCCCCTTTAATCTTTGTCATATCGTAGATGAGTACCTGTAACACTAGAGACTTACTCCTTCAAGAGTTTCGGTCTCACACACACTTAAGAGAGCGATGAACTCCCCCTTAATTCAAAAAGGTATAGTCGGGGAGGGATGAACAATACATAAGACATCCTTATTCCATGTAGGGATTTCTCCCCCTAAGTCCAGATGCGTATGCTCCTCAACGGGAGTACGCCAGGCCCCGGGAATGAAGGTGGTTAGTACATTACACATACATATCACATTAAAGCTAAAAAAAGTTTCAATATACATGTAAGAATTAAATCAGAATCTTTTTTTTGAGGCAATTAAATCAGAATCTAAGTATTTAACAAAGAGAGTTTTAATCAACACTACCATTTTTATACCCACAGATAACAAATATGTACTCAATCTTTCATACCAAGCTCTTGGAGCTTGTTTAAGTCCATATAAAGCTTTGAGCAATTTATACACATAATCAGGTTTAGAAGGATCTGAAAATCCAACCGGTTGTTTAACATACACATTTTCAGAAATAAAACCATTTAGAAATGCAGATTTAATGTCCATTTGGAATAACTTGAAACCTTTATATGCAGAAAATGCAATTAACATTNAGTTCAAAGAAACAGCAAACAAGTAAAGAAGCGTACTCAAGTTTCTTATTATCTGTTTTTCGTAGAGTGGAACAACACCACTACAAAATGAACCAAAACCCTATCTCATGTTGACTTTTGATCTTTTGAAAACTTTCAGCCGCAATGCTTTAACATCACTGTTTCATCTACAATGTTCATGTTCTTATGCTAAAAACATCATGGTATCGGAGCAAACTTCATACTTACAGGGATTAGAGTAATCAAGACAAGCATGATGGCAGGAACTCGAGGAGTTCAAACACCCCCTCTCCTTGATGGGACGAACTACTTCACTTGGATCATTAAGCTTACAACAATCCTTAAATCCAAGGAGCAGTGGCAAGTTATCAAAAGTGAGACAACCGGAACAGTTTCAGATCCACCCACAGAAGCATAAAAGAAAATACAAGAAGACTATGCAATACTAAAATACAAAACCATGACCATACTTCATAATACGGTAACCGACACTATGTTTGACAAGATAGCAAACTGTCAAACACCAAAGGAAATCTGGGATCGGCTAAAGGAACTCTATGAGGGAGGAGATCAGATACGAAAAATACACATCAGAAACAAAATGACATATTTCGAAGCAAATAGAATGACAAGCAATGAATCACTACAAGAATATTATGACAGGACCATTAAAATAGTCAATGAAATAAGGGCTCTAGGTGGAGACCTTAGTGATGAGAAGATCATAGAAAAAGCCATGATGAGCCTTCCTAACAAATTCGAACCGAAGCTCTCTGCAATGGAGGAATGTGAGAAACTCAGAAAATTGGCAGGTGGCAGAAAATAAACCTTCATTTATGGAGTTTATAAGTTCGCTGCAATCATCCGAAAAACGAATATCCATTAGAATACATGAGTCATATGATGCACTTCTAAGAAATGAGATAACCCTATCAAGTCAAGATCATTTTGAGGCTGCTGCTAGGCAAGTAAACAAACCACAAACCTCTATGGGCCAACCACAATCTTATACAATAGCAGTCTCAATTTCAAATTGGAGAGACACAAAGGATTGAATCAGTATATGTCCTCACTGCTCTAAGACAAATCACAGACCCGAAGTGTGCTAGTGGCGACCATATGCTAAATGTACGTTCTGCAAAAACCTATGGCATATTGAGAAAGTCTGTCCTACGAAGAAAACTCAAACAGATCATGCAAATTCAACAGAAGTATCATTTTTTGGAGACATGTGTGACTTTGAGATAAGTTTGTTAACAACATTCAACACTTACTCCGGATGGATCAGTGGATGTTCCAAACATATGTGCAAGGACAAAAAAATCTTTTAAGACTACAAATGTACAGAAAAGAAAACTGTAAAATCAGCCACTGGACATTCTGCATACGTGGAAGGAATATGATTTATATTGCTAAGAGGTAATTCAAAACCGATGTTGATTAAAGAAGTTCTGTCCGTACCTTCACTGAAGCATAATCTTTTGAGCCTCATACAACTCCTAAAAAACAACTTCAAGATATCCTTTGAGGATTCTATATGCAAGATAAAGGATGTGACTTCAAATATCTCCATTACTTCAAAAATGCTTGAGAATAACTTGTTTGTCTTAAATGGTTTAGTCTGTCAGTACATAGAGGAATCACAAAAATGGCACAAACGCTTTGGCCACTATGGAATTAAAAACCTCATGATCTTACAAAAGAACGGTATGGTTTTAGATTGACCTGATTTACATCTTCTGAATTCAAAGTGTGAAGTGTGTCAGCGAGGAAAACAGGCTAGACTGTCTTTTAAAGTCAGTACACATAGATCACAAAAGAAACTAGAACTTATACATACCGACTTATGTGGACCTTTCAAAGAAAATTCATGGAGTGGTAGTAAATACTTCATCATCTTTATAGATGACTTCAATAGATACTGCTGGATTTATTTCATGAAATGCAAGTCATAAACATTTGAAGTCTTTAGAATTTTCAAAGCATTAGTTGAAAGACAATCAGGCAAGAAAATTATGAAATTAAGATAAGATAACGGTGGAGAATTTATATCTAAAGTATTTGAGTGTTTCTGCAAATCAGAAGGAATTATCCACCAATATACTACTCCGTATACACCTGAACAAAATGGAGTTAGTGAAAGGAAAAATAAAACAATAGTGGAAATGGTGATATGTTTAATATTCGAAAAGAATTTACCAAAACAGTGTTGGGCAGAGTCAGCATCTACATCAGTGTACCTACTAAATGTTCTGCCATCTAGAACTTTAGAAGGGAAAACATCTTATGAATTGTGGCATAAAACAAAGATGTCAGTAAAACATCTAAAAATATTTGGCAGCATATGCCATGTTTTCATACACGAAGCAAAACGTACAAAACTTGATGCAAAAAGTAAAGTTGGAGTATTTATGGGATATTGTTCTCGGATCAAGGGTTATAGAGTGATGTTTCCTGAATCTAAAGCCATATGCATAAGTAGAGATGTAATATTTGAAGAAGGAAAGGAATGGAATTGGACTTCTAACAATATTGCAAACTCAAATTGTTGTTGTATAGGTGATGAACAGGTTCAAAATAAATTCACTGAACTATGAAGACATAATACATGAACATGATACCAATGATGAAGAACTCTCACCAGATTTTCAGAATCACAACCAGACAGAATTATTAACTCATGGGAATATATCTGTAGAAAATTCAGATCAAAATTAAGACAAAACAAAAGGAATTTTAAAACACAATTCAGAAAATTCAGAATACAATTCAGGAAATTCAACACCTGAAACTGAAATTCCCGAGGGGACAGTAGGAGAAAATCTTACATTCCAAAGACATGAGATTGAACCTGATTATGCATCATCAGATTTTGGAGACTCTCACCCTACACCACCATACAATTCAGAGGATGAAGGTACATGTGAAACTCCTATTAAAACTGCGAGCCTAAGAGACATATATGATAAAACATTTCCTATTGTAGAGTACAATTCTGATGTATGCCTAAGTACTCTAGATCCGAAAACATTTGTTGAAGCAGCACAACATGACAAGTGGATAGCAGCTATGAAAGATGAGCTAAAATCTATAGAAGAAAATGGCACCTGGGAATTGGTGGATAAGCCTCTTGGAAAAATCATTGTTGTAGTAAAATGGATCTACAAGACAAAATTGAATCAAGATGGATCAGTCAACAAACACAAAACGAGACTACTAGCAAAGGGATACTCACAAGTTAAATGAATAAATTACAACGATGTCTTTGCCCCTGTAGCAAGATTGGATTCTATAAAGTTTGTATTATCTATAGCAGTAAATAAAAATTGGAGGGTGCACCACATGGATGTTAAAACAGTCTTTCTCCATGGAATTCTTGAAGAATAAATTTATGTTCATCAGCCGGAAGGTTTTCAAGTACCTGGAAATGAGTCAAAAGTATACAGATTAAAGAAAACTTTACATGGTTTAAAACAAGCACCAAGAACATTGAATGAATTGCACACTTATTGCTCTAGGTTTCACCAAATCACTTGCTGATTACTCTGTCTATATCAAGCACATGGAAGGAAATCATATTATTATTGTCTTATTATATGTGGATGAGCTACTCATCACGGCTAGTGAAGGGAGACCCATTTTTGAATTCAAGAAATCCATGTTTGAGTTATATGAAATGACTGATTTAGGTGAGATGACTTATTTTTTAGAGATGAAAATTATTCAGAAAGACAATGCATGAATCATGGTTGCACAACAGAAATACACTATGGAAGTTCTAGAGAAATTCAAGATAGAAAATGCAAATTCATCAAAAAATCCAGTGGATCATAAAGCACACATATGACCTTTTGCTAACGAGGAGGATGTTGATGCTAATATGTACAGGGCAGCTGTCGGAAGTTTACTCTACTTAGCAAATACTCAACTAGATATAAACTTTATTGTAAACATTCTATCGAGGTATATGCACAAGCCTAAAGTCTCACATTGGTTGATGGTTAAGAGGGTTCTTCGCTATCTAAAAGGCACACTTCAATATGGTCTATTATTTCCATACTCTGCACATAAAGGAACACTGAAACTTACTGTCTATACAGATAGTGATTATGCAAATGTTGAAAATGCAAAGAGCACCTCTGGCTTTATATTTTTCTTAAATGACTCATCTTTCTTGTGGTGTACAAAAAAACAAAGTATGGTGGATCAATCTACAGCGGAAGCAGAGTATTTCTCTACCTCTTTTGCTTCTAATCACAGCGCTTGGGTAAGACAAATTCTGGACGATATAGGATTTAAACAGGTACAACCCACACCCCTTCTATTTGATAATCAAATCGCTATTGCTATAGGTAAAGACCCGACACATTTTGGAAGAGCAAAACATATAAAAGTTAGATTTCATGTCTTACGCGAAGTGGTGAAAATTAGGGATATAAAGCTTGAGTACGTAGACACAAAAAGTCAACTGGCAGACATCCTTACAAAAGGCCTAAGACAGACTCTATTTGAACAATTGAGAGAAAGGATTGGAGTAGTACCTTTGAATCGGCTTCACGAAGATGGAAACCTAGGCGCCAGGGGGAGTGTTGGAGTGACGCCCGCATATCTGTTGAAGTCGTCTAATCTCGGTAATATCATTATTTCATTTGCTTAATGGGCTCGTATGCTTAATGGGTCTTGTATACTTAACGGGCCTCATGTGCTTTAATGGACCTTGGAAGTGACTGGGCTGCTGGGCCTTCTATCAGCTTCTAATTACGTTTGAACGATTGTGCTTGGCCTGCTGAGCCTGTTGTAACAGTAAGGCGGTGGCCCGTACTATATATAGCTTGAACGCTTCAGATTTCATCACTTTTACGTTTTACACATTTTTGAATTTTGTTTTCCGCTCTCCAGTTTCTTTGAGCGATCTTCTTTCTGTGCTTGCATTCTCTTGCTGCTTATCGTTCTTTACTGCTATCTATGCTTATATCTAGCTTTCATATAACGTTTCAGCGTTGTTTTCCGTTTTTCAAAGAGCTTTACATTTTTTAAGAAAACTTACAGCACCTTTCTTTACGTGTTCTTGAGAAAATCTGTGGATTTTCTCAACGTTCATTTACCTATAGTTGAGTTTCATATAGATCCTAGACGATCTGAGAAACTGTAAACTGGTGCTTAAGACGAACACACTGTATCTGTAGAATCTTGTTGTTCTTGACCTAATAGTCTGAGTTTCAGACAGATCCTAGACGATCTGAGAAACTGTGAGACTTGGTAAAAGAAAGCTATAAGTTTACTTTCTGCAAATTTACATTCTGCATTTACGATTATACTGTCTGCTTCTAGCCTAAACAGTTGGCTTCAAGTACTTACTGTGAGATTACATATTGTTTTGGGTTACGTCTTTGAGAAAACCTTTGGGTTTCTTAAAGACTTGTGTCGATATAAGAGTTTTCAAGCCAGATCTGTATAGATATGAGTTCCTGAAAACTATTGACCAAGATAAGTACTGAAGCCTTAAAACATTACGCATATCTTAGAAAATACGTTGAGCTTGTGTGATAAGAACTGCCTACAGATTTCGTCCACTGTTAAGGCCTTAAAAACGTATATTCATAAACTGATATGTTAACTAACGATCTGTTTGAAAACTGTAGGTTTGTTTACTGACTTCTTAGTGATTTAGAAGTTCAGTATACTGGTGGTGATCTGTTACTATACCATAGTTTTAACTTCCTGTGAATCGTTTGTATTATGTGGTTTTAGTTGTGTTTGTGTTCTGTTTTTTTAAACATTTCAACTAAAATAGTGAATAAATTACAGGGTGTTAGAAAGTGGATTGCCGATACGATCGTGTCTTAACTAAGACAATGTGATCGGATACCACTATAAATCTGATGTCATTTTTATCGCTTTAAGACCGTAGCTTAACTAATATGATTAAAATAACAACAATATCCATCAAAAAGCAGCAAGAATGAAGGCAAGTGCAAGGCACGAGAGAAACAGTTCAAAGAAGCAGCAAACAAGTAAAGAAGCGTACTCACGTTTCTTATTATATGTTTTTCGTAGAGTGGAACAACACCACTATAAAATGAACCAAAACCCTATCTCACGTTGACTTTTGATCTTTTGAAAACTTTCAACCGCAATGCTTTAACATCACTGTTTCATATACAATGTTCATGTTCTTATGCTAAAAACATCAAGAAGAACATGAGAATTAGGGTTATGGATTTGGTGACGAAGGATCTGCATTTTCCGTCGTGAGTGAAAACTGGGGAAAGAACTTGGAATGTAAGGACGGTGCATGTGGGAAGGAGATTGGATAGATGAACTATTATTAAAACTGTTACATTGCAGGTCATTTTGAGTAGGAAAGCTGAAGACATCAAATAGTGAAAAAATCAGAAACCACGAATCTCCAACGCGGATTATATTGTTGAACAATCAAACTTAATTTACGCTGCGCAAGTTACTTCTGGAAATGCTAAAGGTGTGAGAAGCTGGAAGCTTGGAGAGAAAAGACTATGTTTTAGTGCAAATTGGGGTGCTCAAGCTTTTAAGTAATGCAGGAATTTAGCATGTTTTTTATAAGTTGTTTTTCCTTTTGTCAAGAACAATTTCATCAAGTGCGGTTCTAGTTCTACATTCAATACTAGCAATAACTCTTGATTCTCAAATCAAAGATAAAACTAAAACTAAAACTCTTACTTCGCCTTTTCACTCTTCCTGTGCTAACTCTCAATCTCTCGGAAGTGTCTCTACTCCAACAGTTGTTCCTTTGAAAGCTTTACGAACGGCTTTCGCAGCCGGACTTTTACCAGGTTCCGGTTCCGACAGTAGAGGTAAATCTAGGGCTTGTTCTTCATCTATCGGCGGTGCACCACCGTCTCTTGGCTGCTCCTCCGATGGCATGTCTATTTAAGGGATTTTAATGTTTGGTATTTGCATGGTATAAAACTACAAAGAGAATTTAACGGCTTTGCATGAATTTTGATGCTATTAATAAGGTTGGCCTCTTGCCTATTTACATAAATGTTAAATTATTATAGTAACCTTATGATAGGAATATAATAACGAATAATTGATTATTTGACAATTAGAGTGGCTTAATTGGAAAATTTATCCAACTTTAGAAATTCAATATCGATGCAAACACCGGAATCGTAATTTCTGTTCATTCATCAAATACTCATGAATTTCTGATCCCATTTTCCGATTTCTTTAATATAAAAAAGAGTGAAATTGGAAAGTTATGAACATGTAAGAAAACATTAATATAGAGGAGCAACCCATAATCTCCTGCTATATTTTTTACTAATTTCTTTTAAATTTGTGTTATACCATAAATTTTGGATGTACCGATTTTATTCGGTATTTCAACAAAATATAGGATGATAAGTTTTTAAGTGGGGTTGGATTTAACTTATTTGATTTATAAAAAAATGTGTTGTTTTAGTAATATTATTATTTTTTGGAACTAATAACAATATTAAATGAGAATAAATTAAAAAATATGTATTTAATAATTTATATTATTTTATTATTTCTATATATATTTAATAAATATCTCATGTATCAATTACATATCTAGTATATCAATTCAACAAAATAACTGACAATACGGGTTTTGAGTAAGTCGGATCGGATATAACTTATTTGATTTATTGAAAAAGATATACATTGTTTTTGTAGTATTCTTATTTTTTTTAATAATATAAATTGAGAATAACTTAAAAATATGTATTTTTCTATATATTAATAATTTATGTTATTTTATTATTTCTTTACATATTCAATAAATATCTCATATACCAATTACATATGTAAAATTAATATTATCGAAAATTACAAATAACTATGAAGTAATCATAATTGGTTATGTTATATTGATTCATAAATTTTAAAAAATTGTGATGTAAGTTTTATAATTACGTATTTGAGCCCAAATATCCAATTTATTGAGATGTACTCTAACCAATGTTTTTATACCGGTCCGGAATTACGTACCGGTTCGGACCGGTATGAGCGGTACTACCGGTATATCGGTCGGTACCAAATTTTATTTTATTTTATTTTTTAAAAAATTAATATTTAATTATTTTTTTAAAATTAGATCCGAAAAAACCCTGAAATCGACCCGAATACCCGGTACCGGGAGGTACGAAAAAAAATACCGGTACCGAACGAAATTTGACGTACCGGGCAGTATACCGTCCGGTATGAAAACACTGACTCTAACTTCCGTTAATATTTTAAATAAATGATTAATTTGTATTTAATACTTTAAATTAAAAGGTTGTAAATATAATGTTCCAAACTTTTCAAAATTTAAATATAATTACCCAAATAGTTCACGATATGTGGTTGTAAATATAATTATCAAAATAATTTTAAACGATTTTAAATTTCTATATACAACATTAAAACAATGATAATATGGTTTTTATAATATTTATTTTTTATATGATATTATTAATTTTTTCTGAAAAGATTCTGATGGAAAAATATTTCACATCCGCAGATAAACCACACGCGGCATACTAGCTTTTAGATTCAGTTATTTTATATTATTCATTATTTTAAATTTTGAATTTGAATTTGAATGAGATTTACATTTTTAACCCATACGGGTTGAAAATCCCTACACTACGATTAAGGGTAGAATTGTGATTTGATTGATGCCGAAAACCCCTAGAGTTTCATAAAGAGAATATATTCAATATTTTGTTAATTTCATTAAATACACATATTTAATGGATCTAGGTAGACTTTAAAATATAGTAAAACCTCTGCTATTTCTAAAATATTGTAAAACCTCCATTATTTTAGTGGATAAAGATAAAATAAACATAAAGATAAATCAAAATTTAAATTAAAATTTCAGATATTAGCTAATCCAAAACTCTCATAGTTAGAATTAGTTGATTAGACACGAACTGATTTGATTCAAGAAAAATCTACCGATAATTCAAGAAGTTTGAATTACAGCATCAAGGAGAATGTTGAAATAGGATGCCATAAAAGAAAATATTTTGGTCAATCATCAATTGGACTTACCATTTGGACCTATCAAATTGTAATGTAATGGGCTAGAAGCCCAATATGTATTTCTTTAAATATGTTATAGGTTTTGTAATGTGAGGTACGTAGAATTCAATTCAAGACATTCTTCACAAAATCAGACGTATACTTTGTTCATCTCCTTCTTTATTTGATTCTTTTGCGTTGCGTTTCTGAGTCTCGTAGTTAAAAAATGGCTACGAGACCAAGATCTAAACCAAACATTTGATTTCTCAACAGAGATATCCCCGCCCGACTCTTGGTCATGGAGGAAGTACGGCCAGAAGCCAATCATAGGGTCACCTTATCCACCGTAATATAATAATAATAATGAAAGTCTTCTCGCAAGATGTCGATCGGCTTCATAAATATCTAGGTTGGCTTCATAAATGTGGATCTGCAACCTGGGCAACAAACCTGTAATAGGTCGGTCGACACTTTGTAATGAAAATGATGCAAGAATAACTGCAGATGGGGAGATATATCATTAAATTCTTCTGCCGGAAGTAGGTGGCGCGTCGATCTGAAATTAATTTTTTCTTGTAATAAAAAATGCAGTTGAGGCGGCTATGGAGTCATGTTCTTCACGCGCTTGCCGCTGCTAATTTTCTAATCTTCTTCCCGGAAATGATTTTATTTCTTCGAACAGGGGATATTACAGGTGCAGCAGCTCTAAAGGTTGTCCGGCGAGGAAGCAGATTGAACGGAGCTTCCATGATCCTACCGCGTTTTTCATCACCTACTCATGTGAACACAACCACCCTCTCCCCACCGCCGTCAAACCCAACCATCAGGCGCGGCCTCCGTTACCGGTTTCAGAAGAAACCACTCCTTCGACATCAATTCTGCCGGAAGAAAGAGCTACCATCGCCGATGATGGTTTTGCAGAGTTTGTCGGAAATTTCGGGTGGGTTTTCGATATGGGATCAACAATGATGAATGAATTAACGTTTGTTGAGCCGTCATCGGTGAATGCTGACGTTGAAATGTTTATGCCTATTGGCGAAGAAGACAAACTCCTATTTGGTGATCTCGGTGAGTTACCGGAATACTCTGTAGTTGCCCAGCGGTGTAGGGAGGAGACACCGCTTTTCAGCGCCTCCAGATGATTGTCATGTCAATCGATCTCCGTCGACGGAAGCCAAACCAGAACCAGCATTACACATTCAAAAACTCCATTGTTTTCTTACTGTAAAACACAACTCTTTCTTCCTCTCTTCAACAAATACACTAATTTAACACACTTTTCCCAGACATTAAATCCTAACATTTGTTGAAATATTCTCTCGTAACAGTATAAATATTTTACTTTATAAAAACTCTCATATCATAATGGTGTTGTTTGGAAACTCAATACAAGATTGGTGCGGTAAACGTATCGTAGTTTTATTCTATTTTAATCAAACATCATTAATAACTGCGTTCGTGCGACTGCAGAAAACAACGGTAAGTTCACAGTTGGTTTAACCCAACGACCAATAGAACGCATCTACCAAATGTCAATTTTACCATTGGTAAATTATAATTTATTTTTTTAAAAAAATAATTTTGATCAATAACTTCTTATATTCTATCAATTACATGTTCAAACTATAAAATATATATAATAATTTAAAAATATAGGTTTAACATAAGGAACTTATCATAAAATAATATGAAAAATAATTATTTAAAAATAAGGGCAAAAAAATCATTTTATGACATCACAATCACTGTACATCTTTTTCAAAAATAGTTTTTTAAATCACGATCAGTTCATCTCACAACACGGTACAGTCATATCACTTACCTCTATTTATCAAACGATGTTCCAAACGTGCCCAATAATTGATTTGATTAAACTTTTTCTATGTGATTAATTTTTTTAATGGATTGGGCTTACACGATACTCTTTGTTCCATTGAATCTTAATTTCTATGTATCAAAGCTGCATGTTGAGTTTCAGGTTGGTTCGTATCGATTTAGACAAATAAAACAAAAACTCTATTAGAAAAGTGTATCGGGCTTAAGCGACAAAAATATATCGATTTATAATTTGAGTACTACACAATATATTGAATCAAGTTTGAATCAGATTATATCCAAATCGATTTAAGAGAGAATATTGAAATATTATCTTATATCGTTTATGAAAATATAAATATTACAATTTATAATAATTGTGATATAAATTATAATGAGTAATTGGATTAGCCAAATATTTTAATAAAACGAAACCAAACAACAAAACACAGAAGCAAAAACAAACTTCTCCAATGAACTTTTTCAAAGACGGCGGCTGAACTTCTCGTTTCTAAAGCTTACGTAGAATCAAGCGAGCACCATGCTGAGGCTGAACAGTGATCATTATCGTCGGAGCATGTACGTACGAACTCGAAAGCTCAAACGAAAAATGCTGTAAAATCATAGAGATCACAACTTTAGCTTCCAACATGGCGAAGTTCTGTCCAATGCAAATACGAGCTCCCCATCCAAATGGAAAAAATATCCCTGAAACTTTCTGCGCCTTGTTCACTCCTTCACTGAACCTCTCTGGTTTAAATTCCATGGCGTCTTCTCCCCATATCTCTTTACTGTGATGAAGAAGGATAACTGGTAATGTTACACTTGCTCCTTCTGGTAATCTCATTCTCCCAAGCTTCACTTCTTTGTTTACTTTACGGCTTAGAACAGCAACCGGTGGATAAAATCTCAGTACTTCGTTCAGAATCATATTCATCTGTCGAGAACAATCGTAGAAATTCAGGATTCAATATATCTGAAAAATGTCAGTATAGTCTAATATATAACATAAATAAATCACATTAAAAAGGTTTAGCAAACCGATTACTTGTGATATCATTTCCCTTGTAAAATAGAGATTTTTTGTATTTCCAAAACCGATGTAGAATATCTTTTCAACATTCTCCTCAAGTCGAACTGGTCTTAGTTCGATTCAGACTTGCTTCAATATACTCGATAATGCTCGAATCATAGTTCGATCTATTTTTTGTCGCCTAAACAAGATTCTCTTTTCAACCAGAGTTTTTTTTTGTTTTTTTTCGTCTAAACCAGTACGGACCAATCCGAAACTCACTCTATAGCTCTGATACCATGTAGAAATTCAGGATTCAATTGTGTGAAGAGTGTTGATATAATATAATATATAAGAGAAGTGAATCACATTTAAAAGGTTTGACAAACAGATTACTTGTGATATTACTTCTCTTATAAACTATATGTTTTTTATATTTTCACTTGGATATATTTCAACTAGAAGAAGAAAAAAATTGTGTTTGAATCTTTGTATTGATAACTTTAAAGGGAAAACTTACTGTTTTGAGTTGATTCAATCGGTCGAAATCGGGTTTTTTCTTACCGAATACCCGTAAAACTTCTTCCCTTGCATTCTCTTGCCATTTTTGATACTTACTAAGTAAAACAAGTGTCCATGTAATTAACACAGAGCTTGTTTCTTGGCCTGCAACATAGAAAAGCTTGCATTCTTCAACAATTTCATTCATGCTCATTCCGAACCTCGTACTCCCATTTTGTTCGATTTCTTTAACATTTGATTCGAGCAATAATGCGAGAAGATCGGTGTTATTCGCTTTCGTTGCTTTGATCCTTTGATCAATAAGCTTTTTGATCAAGAAACTTACTTCTCTTTCAATTTGCTTCATTCTCTTGTTCATTTTTGTTGGTAAGAATCTAATTATAATACAAACTCATTAATAAGATCGATATAAATTCATTGATTATTGATTATTTACCTTGATCCCGGAATATATATCGTATCCCGAACCTTGACGATGAGCTCAGCTTGTTCCCTTTGAAGCTCAAATATCTTTCTTCCTTCTTCATAACTACTACCAAATGCAGTTCTTGAAATGGCATCACTTGTTATACTTTGCATATCGGGCCATATATCGACTTCACTGGAGCAATCGGACGATATAAGCTTCTCCCATTTCGATAATACTTCTTCGCAGCTTAAGGCGAAAGCCGGTATCATCAGCTGTATTAGATAACACACACAACATTTATGTTGAAATCATATAGTCTGACTGAAATTAAGATCGGAGAACGTGAACGAATGGGGTTAAGTGGAATATGTTATATATTTAAAAGATTTGATCAAGTCATCATGTTATGCAAATGTATCACCCTTATAAACTTAATTAATCACACTTCTTTAAGTAATGTGAAACAAATTCAACACTATCCCTCAAATGCAATGTTTCGAATTAAAATCAACCGAATATAATATTATGTTGAAATTATAGAATTTGACTGAAATTATAACAATAGAACATGGACGAAAGGGGTTAAGGGAAAATACTACATATTTAAAAAACTTATCAAATCATTATATGATGACATTTATCGTCCTAATAAACCTAATTAATTTTACTTATTATTTAACCAATGTGAGATAAATTAAACCCTTTGTTAGAATTGGAGCTTAAATAAAAGAACAAAAGGGATGCGTGTAAGAACCTTAAGCTTCTGAGAATGGAAAGCGGGGTTCATTATCTTTCTGTGTTTGATCCATTTTTCACCTTCGTAATCTATAACTCCGGTCGCGAGAAGCCTCGCCATTGGATTATTACTTACGGGTTTTGCATACAAATCTGTCTTCTTCATTATCTCCTTTATAAGTTCAGCTTCGTTGATGATAACTGAAGGCCTGGTACCAACCCAAATGAAGCTATCATTCCCTGCAACATAACACAAATTCCATAGTTACAAAAACACGAAACTTGTGAGAAATGAAGAGAAGGAAACACATACCGTAAGTTTTAATGGTTTCTAAGAGAAACCCAATGATTCTTGGCTTGATATCATCGTTGATATTGATCGGTTTTGCCTCTGCGTTTTCGATTAAGTTTCGTTTCTTTTGTAAATCTCCATTGAAGAAACTGTACTTGTTCCCTTTAAGTCCTTGTTTTTTCAAGAAACTCTCCAGTTTCTTTGGCGTGAAATAAGCCCAGTTTAGGATTCTCCATAAGTTGAAAACCAGAAAGAGGATCAGAGAAGCAGCAAGCATTTGAATCAGGATTTCCATTTTGTGAGAATGAGAATGAGAATGAGAATGAGAATGAGAATGAGAATGAGAATGAGAATGAGAATGAGAATGAGAATGAAAATGAAAATGAAAATGAGCTTCCCAGTATTAGATATTTATAGTTGAAGAAGAAAAAGGAAATCTGCCAAGTTCAACTGGAAGAACACGCAGACTGCAGATGAAACAACAGGGAAGTGGATATACAAAACGATGACGTATGGGATGACTAAAAGCATGGATTCTAGAAGACTTTCTTACAAGTTTAAATTAAATTGTACTTGTTTATTTATTTATTTTGCAATTAATATTAATATATTAACTTCCAGTTTCCAATATTAGTCTTATACAAGTTAAATTTAAAATTTGATTTTAACATATTGATATATTTGATTTGTAATAAGATAAATTTATTTAGTTTATCAAGTTTTGTATTATTTAAAACCAAATTTATCCCTATTGTTTCATGGTTATTTTTGTTTCCAAAAGTGTATGATTGTGTCAATTGTCATTTCCGATCAAAATCAAATTTTCGGGAATGATTTTACTACTTAAAGATTTTATTTGTCAAATGTTGCAAATCTGAAAAATCAAATTTGTCAACACTAAAATTTAAGAACTAAATATGTCATTACAAATTTTGGGACCAAAATTATGAAAATATGGTGATCAAATACATTATTTTTTCATTATAAATCATGTTAATTTCAAATTTGACATGGTACATGGCGTAAATTATGTAGATAGTAGGGAAAATCTTATCTATAAAGATTAAATGTGACATTGATATTAAATTATTTACTTAATCTATAAGTTTTTTAGATGAGAATTGTAATAAAAATTGAAAGAATTAGAGCAAAATTTTAAGATTATAATATTTTAAGATGAATAGTTTAAATTATGAATATAAAAAATTAAATTACTAAAAATAAAATTTGTTTATTTTATTGGGCCGCTAAGAGCTTGTTCTAATTAATTTCAACTTTTTATGATTTCTCCTAGACCCAACTAAAAACCTTAGATGGGTTACCGTTCGATCGGTTGCTTCACCTTCTGCAACTGACTACTGAAGAATGATAATTGATAACTAACTCCGGTGTGTGCTCGTACGGCGGAGAAGCCGCATTCCATCAGCAAGTCCCCTGAGACGCGCGCCGGATCCTCGCGTGGCTGTGCAAGATGTCAGTGTTCCGATTAGAAAACATCACTTCCTCCGGACGGCGGCGAAAGCCATGTAATGCACTGATCTTCGTCTAGATTCGTCGAAGATACGACGGAATATCGGCAAGATTCATCATCTTGAGGAGTCAATGATTGATCCAAATCCAACCTCTGAAAACCTTCAATGTTCAATGGCGGATGAGAACAGATACTGGTATTACAATTACCTTGCAGAATCATACTTTCATTCACGTCATTGTAAACCAATAACCTTCTCCTTTTGTTAACACTTTCAGGAAATTCGTAGCCTTCTGGTTTCTCTAAAAACTGAGCCAAAGAAGCCATAATCTGAGGCTGCTGCTTTGTCTCGATACTCAGTAATGTGTGCGCTAGTAATTCGATTTGGTTTTGATACTGGTGATTCTCATGTTTATACTTCTCAACTGCTGATTCCAGTAAAAGCTTCTCGTGTTTGAGTCTTTCAATCTCTTCTTCAAACTCTGTTTTCTCAGAAACAGTAGCTATAACTTTACTTACTGATTTTGAATGACTGTGTACTGGTTTTCGTCTATGGATTTTCATGAGCAGATGTTTTTGTCCTCTTATAAAATACTCATTTGCAAACTCCCATCTTTCAGGATCAACTTTTCTGAATCCCTGTAAAAAGATCGATGATGAACAGTGACTGGTTCACAAGAGGGGGATTAAAAAGGAAAACTTTTGCTTACATAAGTATTGAGCTGTCTGATAAAGCTAGAGAAATTGTTGTGCTTGAAGTATTGGGGTAGTAAGTCTCTGCAAAAGTGAAGAGAATTCCAAACAACAAAACTGTGCCCAGTATGGCTCCAAGAAACAATAGAGCTTGATGAAGAGGCATCAACTATTTCATAAATTTTGAGGAGAAAAGGGGCAGGTGAAGTACAATTACCAGTTGAAGGATCCATCTAAAGCAGGAGAAACTTACTTGTCATCTTCAAATGGCTGATTACATCGCCTTAAACAGAAGCAAAGGAATTAATGCGAAGGAAGTATTCCATAGTCCATGCAAACTTTCTCTGTAGTATCTTAAGGCAAAAAACATAAGTCAACAAAGAACTTCTGGATTTGTCAGATAAGAGGGGCAGTTCTTTATGGCTACAAACGCGTTCCCTGAGCCTTGCCATTTAGAAAACACAAGGTGAAAAATATGAATACAAGAGAAAAAACAATTGGAAAGGAAGATACCAAGAATTTACTCTGGTCAAAATGCAGCCTTTGAGAATGTGGGGCTTCATCAAAGCTGCAATAAAGAAGAATTCAATTCGTTGTTGATGTGATCAACCTGTGTGACAATAAGGGAACAGGAGTTGTCATGAGCATTTCATTCAGTTTGGCTGGTTGATTGGAGTAACATTGAATATAAACAATAACTTCAGTTCATATTGCATGAACTTTATCTACAAAGGAGAGCAATCAGTTGGTGTGATTCTTATTTGTTCGATCAAGGAGATGGTTACAAAGACTAAGCCCCAGATCCGGCTAGTCGTCTCCTTGTTGCATTGGAAATGGAAACTTGTTCGAGTTTATCCTCAGACCCCGAGATCAGCATGCGCTCTTTAAGAGGCGTATAGTTTCTTAGCCATACTCCAGTATACACCTAGACCAGTAAAAGATGAATGCACAAAGCAAGATGATAAGATTGCAGAAGTTCAAACAGATAGTACCTGAGCTGGTCTAATTATTTTTGTATCTGGATCATCTAGAGACTCCCTCCAGTGAGATAAATAGCCAGCCATTCGAGGAATTGCAAATAAAACGGGAAAGAATTCTGTCGGGAAGCCCATTGCTCTATCCACAAGAACACACAGCATCATGAATTTCGATTCAGTGATAATACTAAGAAATGACTGTGGAAAGAGTGACAAAATTGGCGTTCAGGAATGCCTACCTATAAATCAAACCAGAGTAGAAGTCAACATTGGGGTACAATTTCCTCTTCACAAAATATTCATCTGATAAGGCAGCTTTCTCTAAAGATATGGCTACCTGCAAATTGCCAGAAGAGACGATTGAGCTAGTAAAATAACCAGCTGCGTGAAGGAGAAAATTGAGCAACATTTATTACCTCTATCAATGGATCCCTCCCAACAATTGAAAATACTTCCTCTGCTAGTTTCCTGATGACCTTTGCCCTAGGATCATAGTTTTTGTAGACACGGTGCCCAAAACCGGACATCTTACGCTTCCTAGAGATTTTGGAATTATAGAGTTAGATCGAAAACACGATGGGAAAGCGTAAAAGAAAGTATCATAAAGGGAGGAGGGCAGAATTTAAAAAACTTCGCCAAGTGCATGACGAATGTGGGACGATTTTTAACACATGCCACAGAAAGATGCAGGCATACCTTTTCTTGACACCTTCAATGAAATCGGGTATGTTTTGAACACTTCCAATCTCACTCAGCATCTTTAAGACAGCCTTAAAAGAAGACAAGCACATGAATGTATATTCTTTGAGACATCATCCATATAAATTTCAACAAAATCAGGTGCATTGCTACTAAATCATCACATGCTTGAAAAGAAGTTTCATCAACAGACGAGTAAAAAATTACCTCATTTGCTCCACCGTGAAGAGGGCCATACAGAGCTCCAACAGCACCAGCTAGGGATGTATATACATCAACCCCACTGCAAAGAGAAAATTCCATGAGTTACAAGACATTTGAATCAGCACAAAAAATAAAATCAAATTGAACCTTGAAGCAAGATGCCTTGCTGCTGCAGTGGAACAGTTCATTTCATGATCCGCATGTAATATGAAAAGAATATCAAGTGCACGAGCAAGCCGAGGATTTGGTTTGTAAGACCTGTCCCCCCTGTTTAGTCAATGATCAAAGCATGAGTTAGACCATTACATTCCGCATGTAAACTATTAACACGTACAAAGAATCGAGCATGTATAAGAAGTTTTCCGAGTATGATAAGTTGTTTGATGGAAGGACAGGTGGCCTCCCAGCCATTCTCAAATAAGCAGCTGCAGCAATTGTTGGCGCCTAACAATAGGCAAATAGTGCTTAATCAATTAAAGTTACGAGATAACACAGCTCTGTATTGCAGGCTAATCAAAACAATGAAGGAAAATGGAATACCTTTCCAAGAATACGAACAATTTGTTTGTCTCTGACTTGTTTAGACTTGTATATGTCTTGACCCTATAAATAATAAAATAGGCCAAATGAATATAAAAAGCAGCCCACAATGCACTCGGCAAGGATGAAAATGTGGAACGAATCAATGTTTTCGAGAAAATGGCATATTCAATCCCCAAACTTTTGAAGTTGTGGAAAATTTTGCCCCATAATATTTAGTTAACAAACGTAAGGTTTTGGCAGATTTAGACATCCAAGTTTTCAATAATTGACAAATCAGATCCCCAAAGTGGTAAAACTGATCCCCGAAGTTTGATTTTAGCTGAGGCCCTCAATTGCCAAAATTGAAAACCTTGGGGACCAACTATATCGTCACACTAAATTTCCCAACAATTACAAAGTATGAGAATCGGTTTTGTAATCTTCATACTTTGATGATCACAATTACCACAATTATAAAATTTTGACAACACCATGAAACTAATGGAACCAAATTTGGGTCACGCCCAATGTTTTCATTCTCAAGAAAAAGAATCTGAACCACGAGAACATATTTAAACAGTACCTTTAAGGCAGGATTGGCATCCGGATGAAAAACAGACAAAGCACTCATTGCACTGACAAGAACGCCCATTGGATGAGCATCATGTGGCATTGCTTGTATAATTTCCTAAAAATCATGTTTGCATTACATTAAGTGGTCATGAAGTATAGTCGAAACTGATTCACAATTACGCAATAGCAATATCATATTAAAAAAACATTAGTGAAATCTGCTCAAGCAAAAAGCATACCAATAATCCTTGAGGAACTGCAGAATGCTGTGACACAGCAAATTCCCAATCAGATAACTGCCCTTCTGATGGTAAATTACCATACACTACACATAAACATCATCAAATATATGTCAATTAAACAAATTAATCATCATATGGCACTATGACATCACATTATTGACATTCTTATTTCTTGTTGAAATTATAGAGTCCATCGGAAATTATGACGGAAGTATGCACATATATAATATATAAGGGAAGAAGAAAGAAACGTAAAAGACTTGAACAAGTCATTTACTATGGTACTTCTTTCCTCTTATAAATCAATCCAAATTTCTATTACAAATCCAATGTGGGACAATTTGATATTTCAACATTTCTTACTCAAGAGATAAGCTACTTCCAGAAAGGTACTCCCCTCAGCCAACTCCTCGATTGGATAACCCCTGTATCTGAGAATCCCTTCATCTCCATCAATGTAACAAATCGAAGATCTCACAGGAGCAGTGTTAAGGTACCCCGGATCATAAAGCTTAAGTCCCTTGTCATTTGGTCCCACGGTTATCTGTATCACTTGTTTGAATTATAATCCCCAATACAAATCGTTTAAAATCTTGTAGAAACTCGTCAATATCATCAAACTAATCGCATGATAATACGCTCGTTTATCATAATCGACATAAATAAATAATCCATAAATTAAATAATGAAACCTTTTTGAAATCGGTGGCCTTGATCGTCCCCTCCTCAGAGACCTGAATCGGATGCTTCTTTCCTGTACGCTCATCAAACACAACCAAAGATCCTCCAAGAAAATGCGTAGGCGCTACCGTGGCGGAGCATGCAATAGGTTCCAAACCTCCCGTCGATAAGGAAGCCAATCGATCAAGCGGAGCCGCCACATGAGCCGATAGAACCGCTAGACGGCCCCTAGCCAGAGATTGATGATCAATTCCGCCCATTTCCAAAAACTTTCTTCCAATCGAATACACTATTTTTCTACAGAAAAAGAACGTTACAAAGGAACAAAGAAGAAGCAGATATATACATCCAAGTGGCAGAAGAAGAAAGAAGGAAATTTTGCTTCTTTACTGATTTGACTTAAAACTCCTGACACTTCCATTTCAATCTTCATAATCAAAAGGGTATAATCGACATTTAAAGGAGCATAGCGCCTAGGGACGCGGTCCAAATTCAGAAGGCCGGCTAATCAAGAAAAGATAACGATATATGCACGTGACATGTATAATCAATTGGGCTTGGCCCATCTCAAGTAATGAACTGGCGGGCCTCAATTGGGCTACAGATTTACGGCTTTAGTCATTTAGTAATTTACCATTTCATCAGGGGTGTTTTGGCAATTGTTATTAAACATATTTTATAAAATGAAATCTTTTATTCGTCTATTTTTTTAAATAATGGGTATAATTATTTCTGATAATTTATGGATTAAAATTACCAATTTCTATATTTAAAAGATTTGAATGCGTGGGATGATAAAACTACGCGATACAACGAGTTTGTTTGCTTATACGATTATAATAGATGTATGAAATAATACTATTATCAATCAACGTTTTCCGCATGTCATAAAATATTAAGCAAAATTGTGATTTTTTTAACGTAGACATACAAAAGTAAAATTGTGATGTGTATCGTTAAAAAATCATGATTTGATCAACGTTACTAAGATGTGACAACATTGTGATTTAAGAAATGATTAATTTGTACTTATTTCTAGTAATTATAATATAATTATGTTTATAATTTTTTTATAGTTAAGATATATTAGTATTTTACATAAATCACAATTATGATACAACAATTTTAACATATTTAAAAATTTACAAACAATATATTCCACCATATTTCTCTACCTCTCACAACATCTCAAATTTAAAAATTGAATCAAATAAACTCAATATATTTGGTAAATTTATAGTACGTAATTTTATATAAAAATAATAATATACCCTTATATATAAAAAAACAATAATATAATTACATTATAATTACTAAAAATAAATGTAAATTAAAAATTTATTAAATTAAATTGTAACTTTTTAGTGCAATTTTGCTAATGTTTTATATGTGTTAAAATAGTCATGATTCACATACCTCACCACATTTACCACAATTTTATTATTAACCAAATAAACTCATTCACCTACTGTGGGTCGTATGTTAATTTTTGACCCAACATGTAGTTTTATTTTTGACGGGTTTGGGTGACCCGTATCCATTAAACAATCAAGATTTGAATGACGGTATGAGAAAATGATACCTATTTTGAAAGCAAAGCAATAATGGATTCACATGCAAATTTCTTTTAAGGTCTCCAGTCAGGTCCCACACGCCATTATTCATTGCTCCCTTGTTTCTTTTAAGGTTATTTTTGTCACAATAATGCTAAAAAAATTATTGTTTTATGATGCTATGTATATGTGGCACGTTGCAATGGACACCAAATGATTTGAGTATGGTTCGATTCGATTTGGTTTGTTTAGATCTTATATAAGTGTATAATAATTATTGTAATAAATGTTATTATTTAAAAAAATTGATTTGTAACATTATTCCAAATGATTTAGTTGGTAGTTAATGAGTTGAAAATGTATGAGGTTATTCCAAATGACAAAATTAACCTTCCTTTTACATTAACAATAGCAAATTCCACCCTCTTTTCTATCAACATTTTTGTATGTATCCCATTACATAGGGTTTGTTTGGTTTAGTTTTTTAATATTGCGGTGTGGTGAAGCCTGGTGAGACGTGGTGAGGTGTGGTGAGATATGATGATTGTGAATTTTTAAGTATGTTTGGTAAAATTGCGGTATTATGATCGTGATTTATGTAAAAATACTAATATATACTTATATATATAATAATAATAAATATAATTATATTATAATTAATAGAAGTAAGAGTGAATGAGTCTTTTCCAAAATAACGATAAACCATAACTGGTTTTAACAGCTGTGATGATATCGCAATTTTTTAACGATTATCACATCGCAATTAAGCTTGTGTTTTGCGTGCATTAACAAAATCACGATTAGATCATCTCACCGCACTTTTAATCGTGGTACCAAACAAACCCATAATTCGGAATCCAATAAATAGAAAATTTTTACAAATGTAATCCCTAAAATTTTATATTTGTGACAATTATATGTTACAACTATGGATGGCAATTTGGATTATATGTTCGCTATCCGTCGGATAATCGCTCCGTTTAGGATGTATTTGGATAGTTAAACGGTTATGAATGTGCGACGAGTTCTAAAATTATTTACCCACTTTAAACGGGAGAGTAGTGATTTTATGTATATCCACCATGCTACTTTAATTATTATCCACGTACAAAATTAATTACCCGTTTAGAGTTAATTATATATAATTATAATTATCAAATTGAAGATACATTTCACGTTGTTTATAAAATTATTGACATAAATATTAAAAAAAGATAATAATGTATAATAGATATAATTGATATTGAGAAATGTGAATGAAATATATTGATTATATCAAGTACAAATATAACCTCTATAATTATTATTAAATCGCTAAATTTCATGACTGGAGTTCACACATTTTTGTAAGAAAAAAAACAAAGTTGTAAGAATGTGGGACCCCATAGTATGTATCTAAATTTGAATTGTCATTAATTTTTCGGTCAGTCAAACGTGAAACATGAGACAAATTTAATTTTTTACAAAGGGGTAAATAAACCTGTGTTTAAATCTCGGACGAAATTTCGTTCGAAATGACCAAAATTTTGTTTCTACCGGTATTCACCGAGATGATCGAAATTCCGATATATCCGATATATCGACGGCATACCGGTGTACCGGCCAAGACCGGTAATCTCGTTCTTTCACGCTCTCCCGTCATAATTTTGGTCAGATTCTATAATATCAACATATATTTTTACAATTTACGATTCTTATGATTATTTATTTCATAGATCTCTCCTTTATTGTTAATGGGAGAATTTGAAAAACTTGATCTTTGAATTATGATTTTATATTTGTATTTAAATAATAGTCAATTAAATGGTTTGACCGATCACCCCCGAGTGCTTAAACGAACCGGAAACCGATTAACCGCAATCTAAATGACTAAAAATCCATTGGTTCAATCGATTAACGAGTTAAACCGGCCATTTTTCTTCCCCTAAAAATATTTCATTTTTTAAAAGCATTATTAATTATTTTGCCCTAATTAATTAATCCTTATATTCAAGACTTTTTAAAAAGTTTCGGGTGGGAAAAAATGTAACTATAAAGATTGAACTATGAGCAAATCATCATCAAAATAATACATTATTGTAATAGTTTGGAGGTATCTAAAGAGTTTAGGTTATCTTCGACAATATCTGTTTGAAAATTCAATTGTTTCTTTACATAGTAGTTTTCTCTATGTATATATCATTATTCTTTCTTTAACAAAATTCTTTCATTCTATCCTACTTATCAGTACATTTATAATTTTGTATATTTATTTTATCAACATTATTATAAAAGCTTATATTTATTTGAACATACCTCAATTTTTATCTTTTTCTAAAGGTGAAAAATAAACCAAATAATAAGATATAAAGTAGACTTATTTACATATATACCCACTGTAAAAATATACTTTTGCCAAAATACCTATCAATTCTTTAAAAATCACATAGCAAAATATCTTGGGCAAAAGTACAATTTAAGATGGGTAATGGAGCAAACAGGCACATAAAGTATGGTTTTTCGAGAATGTAAAAAGTGAGAGTGTAAGTGGAGTGGGTTCGTGCTGTAACTGTCCTTACAATCAGACACACAGAACACATGTAATAAATAATTTACTCTTCATCTTCATCTTCATCATAAAAATTCCCAAAAGTCACAGTCAAATTAGTTCAATATTTTCACTACAATTTCAACATCAAAACACACTGCAAAAGATACACAAAATAAACAAGGACAACACTTGAACAAATTAAACAACCTTCAGATTTATGCCTTGATCTTGCTACATCATTCCCACAAATATTAACACCAAAATCATCACTATTTCCAGCAGATGGGATCAAACAAAGCCCAGTATTCCCACTAAGATCAAGATTTCTCCCTAATCTTTTAATAAAACTTGAATTAAATGGAACAATTCCATTTAAAAAGTTTCTACTAAGATTCATGTGATAAATATGTGTAAGATTTGATAAATCAGATGGGATTTGACCTGATAATCTGTTGTTTTGTAGTGAAAGTGTAGTGAGATTAATGAGTTGTGAATAAGATGAAGGAATTTGACCTGAATAACCAGAATTTGATAGCCTGAGTTCTTGTAGTTTCTTCAGTTGTGCTAAGCTTAGAGGCAAAGAGGAAAAAATTGGATTATCATCCATTATAAAGTACTGTAAATTGAGTAAGCCAGTAAAGGAATTTGAGTAATCACCACTAAGTTTATTGTTACTCATAGCTATAAAAACTAATGAAATGAGCTTTTGAAAAGTTACTGGTATTGTACCAGTAAGTGAATTTGAGCTCAAATCAAGTTTCTGTAGAAGAATAAGGTTACCAAATGAAGAAGGAATTTGACCCATAAATTGATTATAGCTTAAATCAAGGCCAATAAGGTTAACAAGGTTACCAATTTGAGTTGGGATTTCACCAGTGAACATATTGTAGCTTAAATCAAGATGAACAAGGCTTTTCAAAGTGAAAATTTGAACTGGGATTTGACCTATAAGCTTATTCTGTGACAATGTGAGGATTTGAAGTGATTTTAATGAAGAAACAAGAGATGGGATCATCCCAACAAGAGCAGAATTTGATCTCAAACTAAGCTGTTGTAATGGAGAAACAAAAGCTTTGTCATTAGGGAACAGAATCTGAGTTGATGAGTTAGTGAAACATTTGAAAATGAAAAGAGATTCAAGATGAGGAAGGTGAAAGATTTCTGAAGGAAATTTAGCTGAATTTTTACAAGATGGATTTGGGAATGTTCCAAAATCAAGCCTTGTAACATGAAAATGGCTATCAATTGATGTAAATTTACACTCAATTCCTGGCCAAGATGAACCTGGTTTACAAGGATTTGGATATGAAATCCTCCAAGTTTGATCTGAAGACAAAGTTTCCATTATTTTGAACAGAATCTCAAGCTCAAGAGGATCCATAGATGATGATACAGATACAGATACAGATACATTCTTGTTCTGCTGATGAATCCTAGAGATTGAGAAGACAGGGAAACATAAAAACATCATAGTAATCAGCAAAAACTGCAGAGAAAATGAGAATGAAAAGAACAACATTTTTTTCCCTTTTTTTTGCTTTCTTGGAAGCAGGGAAATGAAAGTTTCTGGGAATAGAGTGGGAGTGGTGAAAGAAACAGAAGAAAAATAAAAAAATATACAGAATTCAAAACTGTGCAACGTGCGTGTGCAGACTACAGAGGGCAAGATTAGATTGATGTGATGTGTGGGGTCATTAAACTTACTTTGAATACATATTTTCACTATACATAAAATAAAATTAAACCCCGACATCACATGAGAATTCACAAGACTCATTTGAATGAAATAAATAATATTGTTTTTTTTTAAGTAGAAAAAGAGCAGATTCAAAATTCAAAATGCTGCAAATGACAAAAAGAAAGCTTACTATTTGTTTTTGACAGCTTTGCTTGTGGTGAATAAAAACAGAGCAACGAACTGTAGCAGAAAAGCTTGTCTTGTTCCTTAAAAAATAACACTAGCTAACATGATCATGCTCTTATGAAGAAATTAAGCAATCAACTTTAAATAGGTAGCAAATCCCAATTACGATACTTCGAATCACAAACTTTAATCCCGGTTTTACGTCTTATAATGTACACTTTGTTTCAAATGATCCCTTCATTTTATACCATTAATCTCATGACTTCAATGAAATAGACATCAATTAGCATACAAACAGAATGGTATATTAAACTTACTTATCCTTTGTTGAAATCTTGGTAGAACTTCAAAACCTTAGGGTGTGCCTTAATTTTAGAGGGATCTAAACCAGATAGAGAGAGTCCATTTAAGCTTTGAACTCGTGAGAGTGCTACATACACCATTCCAAAATCGAAAACTCGAGAGAGATCGGTATGAAGCATTCGGAGTGTCATTCCTTGACACTTATGTATGCTTAAAGCATAAGACAATATCAAAGGAATCTGTATTCTTTGAGCTACAACTTTGTCTCCATCCATTACATCCCATGTTTCACGTTTAACAGCTAATTCAATACCACAATCGAATTTCACCATAGGCAAAAGTTTACCCTCAATAGTATGACAGAAATTTATAACTGTACCAGTTGAGCCATTTACCAGTTTACGGAATGGATTAATATTCTTTACTAGCATCACCCTAGCACCAATACATAGTTCAAGCTCACTAGGAGCTATACCAGAATCAAGTTGTCTCTTCCAATTCTCATCACCAGTATCTTCAGCACTGTAAACATAAATTTCCTTTTGTAAACGCTCAAGTTTATCTTTATTGACACGGTTAACATCTTCAAGTCTAGGGTAGAGTTTTACAGCTGAAGGGTCTGGTTCATATCCAGAGAGGCATCCCTCCAAAAGCTTCAAATCATCAGGATTATTCTCCCCAATTCTTATCCCTTTAAGTATTTTCACAAGAATGGGATCAGATTGCCTGTAAACTTGTGTAAGCAAAATTTGTAGATCAAAACTTGCTGACCAACACTTAGCTTCAAAAGCATAACCATTCTTTTTGTTAATAGGAGGCAATTGACAAAAATCTCCGCTTGCAATTAGCTGCAATTCTCCCCATATATTATCATTGCCATTTTCTCTTAATGTACGTGCAATATATTCAAGGTGATCAAAAAGATCAGCATCAACCATGCTGATTTCGTCAATAACCAGGGCCTTGGCCTTCATCCACCGCTTGCAAGCTTTTGAATTGTTTTGAACCCTTTTGAGTAAATCATCATGACCCAACTCACCAAGACCGATCCCAGCAAAAGAATGAAGTGTTAGTCCATTAAGAGCACATGAAGCAACCCCAGTTGAAGCAGTGACATAAACAGCAGACCGTCCATGAATTATCTTGAGTTTCTTAATGACTTCTTCGAGTAAAAATGTTTTCCCTGTTCCAGCACATCCTGTAATAAAAACAGATTTTCCATCTGAAACAGCATTCAAAACTTGCTTCTGTTCATCCGTCCATTCGATTTTAGGCACTTTCAGGGTTTCAAAACCACCGCGAGCATATTTTTCCTTTCCACCGAACAAGTAACTTTTACTTTTACCCCATTTTTTCTGATCAAGAGCAATTGCCCTAGAACTAAAATGCCGAGTAACTGTAAAAGTATATGACAATAACTTCATTGTTCAAACTTCAACAATCACAAAAATCCAACAATTCGAATCAGTTCAGGTATAAACAAAACCCGCGCACAACGAATCACCCAACAATAAAACGACTAAATAAAACTTCGATTCTTTTGCATCATTACATCATTTACACAAAAAATACTCAACACTAACCAACTGAACACCGCTCAAAAAGCAGATAACACAGCGCTTCAATTTCACCACCACCGAGATACGACGAAAAACCAAAATCCTCACCAATTACGGGGTTAGCCAAGAACCAGAATCATCCACGATTCCACATTCACAGCAGTTTCGAATTCAGTTCCTCTCCGAAACTTCTCCCAATAAATGGACCCGTATATATTCCAGGCCCATTACAATTGGGCTGTAAAGCCCATGACGAAAAAATGCATAAATAAATATATATTATATAAAAATTGCTTTATCGCTTACAGACAAAGCATATAATATTAATCAACAAATAAATATATTTATATAGAGAATAAATGGTGTTGATTAAAAAAGCTATACATGAATGTTAATGCATAAATTATGATAACAGGTAAGGATTAGTGGATCGAGTTTTGCGAAATAATGAGGTAGAAGTCGATCGGTACATTTTATCAAATGTATCCGATCGGCACCTTGACACTTGCCTCGGGATGAAGTCAGATGATCGCCACAGCCGATCGAAATCATCAACATCAATGTTAATGCATAAATTATGATCGTGGGTCAGGATTAGTGGATCGAGTTTTGCGATATAATGAGGTAGAAGTCGATCGGTACATTTTATCAAATGTATCCGATCACACCTTGACACTTGCCTCGGGATGAAGTCACATGATCGCCACAGTCGATCGAAATCATCAACATCAAAGCGCTGTTCGGCATCCGATAGGTGCGATCGGTAAATAGACACATGATCGACAATGGTTGGTGATTAATGTCAACAACAGCTGCGCCATCAATTCCAGACGGCGCCGCTTGACTTTTATGGAGCTAAAAATCATATAAATCAGCTCGAATGCGACTCATATGATGTGTGGAAGATTACGATTATATTTTGTATTTTAAAATTGCATCTCCACCCTTATAAAAGGGGCATAAAATAGTGAGGAAACAAATTCTCTCATCTATCTGCTACACTTAGACTCTTAGTAAATTCTTCATGGGTTTGGTACCTCGTGGATTTTCCTCCTGGTTCTTGGGTTTCCCACGAATAATTCTTTGTTTTTCTCATTACAACAATCGAATACCGACGAGTATCTTCAATAAAATCATAAATATCAAATAGTAGATTTTTACTCTAAACAATCAACAATTTGCATAAAAAATGTTAATATATTTATATAGACAATAATCGGGTTATTTTGTATTTTTGCTACAATAATAATATAAAAAAATTATTTACTAATTTAGGGTTATGTGGATGTGACACGCAATCATTGACATATTTATTTGAATTAATTAATGAAAAACTTTGTAGTTAAAACTGATTGAAACTCTTCACCTCATAAATTTATTATTTTCAACTTACTAATAATCAACTAATCCTCTCAAAATTGTGAAAAATTGTAATTTTCACAAAATTTTCTATAAACCAAAATAAAATGAATAATCTTTGACAAATTGCCCTATAAGGCTCTTCACAACTGTGGGCATCCAATCTAACTGCACGTTCATCCGTTATCACATCATTTAGCCACTCTACTCTTTGAGGAAGGAGAGTGAGATATTTATTTTTAAAAAATTAAAATTAAAAAGTTATAATTTTAAATAATTTTAAAAATTATATATTTAAAATCAAATATTATACCGATTATCAATAATATTGTGATTAATCGGTACAAAGGTGAGAAAATATCGATTTAAACCGGGTTAGTAATTTTAGTCGATCATTTATTCAATTTTATCTACTTTTAATTTAGAATTGTAATAACAAATGTCTTTACTAATTAATTAAAATTTTAGAATGTTTTACTCACGTAAAAATTACAAATATCAATTTAACATGTAAAATGTGATTCCTACAATAATAATATCAATAAAAAAAAATTATAAAAAATAATGGTATAAAAAAATTAAAAATAATATATATACGTAGAAATTATAAAAATTAATGGAGAATAAAATTGAAGAAAATTATTTATAAAATTAAAAATAATATATATAGGATGAAGTTTTCCAAGATAGTCAGGGTCATTTTGGTAATAATTAAATTTTAATTAATTATTTAATTAAGTTAAAATTCAAAATTTCCTTTTGAATCATCGTCTTCTTCAGCTTCCCATTTATCAGTAAAGAAAAGTTGCAGAGACAAAGTCTCTTCTCAAAATTGAATTCCCCATTCTCAGCATAAAAAACCTATCAATTTCTTAATTCATATCCAAAACTGAAGAAAAGAAAAGCATCAATAAAAAACCTATCATTCCGGACCAATGGCTTCATCCCCGACAATGTATAAACTTCAAACCCGATTCATTTAAACCCAGCCAATACCCGAACCCAGATTTCCCAGCAATTCAATTTTCTTCCTCGCCTGTAAAAGAACTAGAGAAAATGCACAAAACCCTTAAGAAAAAAAACATGGGTTTTGAATAAAAACCTCACCTTCCATATCTCCAAGCCATAGAAGAAGAAAAACAGCTCAAAACTCAGCTTCACTGTAAATTACATAATATAACAAACCGGGTCGGGTGGGTTACCCTTTTTTCTGGTTTACACGAATAACGAGAAAGACGAAGGAGAAAAAGAGTCAAAAACAGTTTTTAACTGTAGTGAAAAGCTTTAAATTCTTGTCCTTTTAATAGTGCTAGTGCTTCTGGCTTTTGCTTTGTCTAGCTCTAGGGCTAGGCCCCTGCTTTGTATAACAACAACACGCAGCTGTTTAAATGCTCTGTTTCTCAGTTCAAAACTAAACCTAAATCTTCAGTCAAATTTGCAGACAAAAAAATGTTGTCTGAGGCTTGAGACATGGACAAGACATGTTAAATTCCTACAATAATCAGCATACATTAAAGAGAGATCATATTGTAAGAAGAGTAAATAGAAGGGATAATACAAATTCTGCTTTACTCACACAAATTCCATATGCCGATCGATATTGCAGTAAAAAATCCATAAATTGCTTCACAGGTTACCAAGTTTAAAAGCAACAAGAAAATACGAGTAATATCGAACTAATCTCCTACGAGATCATTTCGATATCATGTTAAAATTTATAGAATCAGCTCAAGTTCATCCATTCGTAAGAGATATTGAAGGGTATAAAAGTTTCCTATTTGCCTTCTTTTTTCTTTAGGTAGTATAGCTAAGAATATGGTGTTGAAATTACAGAGTGAAAAATTACAGGTAGTATAGCTAAGAATAACTGTAGTGAAAAGTTTCCTATATTACATTAGGTAGTATAGCTAAGAATATGGTGTTGAAATTACAGAGTCCAACCGAAATAACATGGGAGAATCTGAACGAACGGGATTAAGGAGAGAAATTCATACATTTAAAAGACTTGAATAAATCATTATGTGATGAAATTCTCAATCTTATAAACGTAATCAATCTCATTTCTTTTAGCAATATAGGACAAATTAAACACTCCTCTTCAATTCCAATTATAAAGTTTCGACTTGAAATGAACAGAACCAACTTCGATAACATGTTGAAATTATAGAGTTTGACCGAAATAACATGGGAAAACGTGAACGAATGAGATCAGGGGAAGAACCTACACATTTAAAAGATTTGAAGAAGTCATTATGTGATGGAATACTCACTCAAATTAATGAGAATCCTAGAACCAGGTACCCTGCAATGGGTGAGACCAGTTATGATTGGCCCGACCCAAATAATAAAAGACGAACTCATGTGGCCCAATGTCCATAGTTTAGCATATTTGAGATAATTGGTCTGATGTTCCACAATGGGACCGAAGTTGGACTTAGCGAAATAAAATGGCGTTTGACAAGTGACCCCATGATTCGGTTCAAACGGTTACAGCCCACGCGTCCCACGCTTTGGACCTTCAAACGTTTACCACGCTTTGGGCCGGATCACGCAAATCACGCTTCGATCCCGGCCACGTTTTACATCGTGCGACAACAACCTTCAACAAACTTGTCAGAGGCAGTTATAGGGCGTGAATTACACACACCCTCAGCTCTATAAATGCAGAGCTTGAAGACGGAATTAGCAGAACCTTTTGGACGCGTAAGAACAGATTGTTACCTTACCGAAATTCTTATCGTTTTCTTATACATTGTCATCTTCATAAACCTCTGCTATCTTTTGTAATGAATTACTGTTTGATTAGTAAGTCAACTAAGAGTTTTTCCCGCTTTTAATCAAGTATTTTTTTTCCAATTTTCCGGGGTTTTCCACTCTAAATTGTCTTGTCTTCTTCCTTATTTGCATTATTTAATCGTTTCCTCACCACAAACAAATTAAAACCGATTTCGTTTCTTAACGAACCGGACGATGTTGGTACCCCTAAAAAGGGACCATAACACTTATAAAACTAATCAATCCCACTTCTTTTAGCAACATGGTCAAATTCAACATATGAACATGTCGAAAAAGTTCCGAATAATATAAACCTAGAAACTAAACGACACAAGACAATACAATATCGATATGAAAACATGCTTATAAGTGAATGCCTCAATCTCTTCATTTCTTATACATGTGGTGTCCAAAACTTAAAAGGGATCCTTAAATTTGGAGGGCATTAGCTATTGATCCTGCAAGGCTCAATACTTCAAAAGGAGCTTTCCCGGTAATGGCTTTCACGGTTTTGGGGCAAGAATCGGTGATCCAAAAGTGCGTGAACGCTTTCATAGAATCTTACAAAAAACAGTGACGAATATTATCAGTAAAATAAGCATCGATTACGAGTATGAGCATGAATACCTTCACCTTTGTGAACAAACCGTTCCCATGACTTCTTAGGGAACACACCATGAGTCACATATGCACTCACTTTTGCAGCACCCTGAGCAGCTAAAACTTTCTGAAAAAACACAGTAACGATTGAATTGTAGCTTATGCAAAATAATGCAAAAATAAGGAAGCAAGAAGAAAACCTGGCATTCAATTAAAGTGCCACCAGATTGAACTAAGTCATCGACTATGACGACATGATAACCAGAAGGATTACCTTCCTTTATTCTTACTATTCTTTTGTCACCTTCACGAACCTTGTTGCAAATGACCTATAGTCATAGTACATCTCGCTAATGTAATAAATATGAGGTAATTAACAATATGGCATGGATTTACCATGGGAAAGTGATCCAAAAGTTTGTGGAATCTTTTCCATGCTCCGTCATCTGGAAATGCAACAACTACCTGAAGAAAATAGTTTGTTTCAAGGAAGAAAATATGGGTTATCTTGATCGAAAGGAACAGATTGTTATGAATTGAGGTCAGGTGATAGTCAAAGAGCTCGATGTCAGGATTACCGACCGGGGAAAACCTAACATGAAGCGGTGATGTTGATCGGCTTGACTGGTTCCATCGACCGATCAAGGATACCGATCGGACGATTGTCATGAGTCTATTTGATAGCAACCAGATTAGACTTGGATCGAGATTCAAGAATATCGAAAGGAAATATATTTCCTTGACCCATGAAATATATGAAAGAAGATATTGAGATATATTTTGTCGGTTACATATATATAGAATAAGATACAAAGATATATTATNATCCCATGCTTTTAAAAATGCCTGCAAAAAATTAAAAAGATGGAGAATGATGCTAAATAAACAAGATGAGATTGAGATGGGAATCACCTGTGAATTGTCGGTTGTTCCATCGGCAGTGGCACCGTAATCGGCAATGTTAAAGACAGTGGATTCATTCTCGGCATGGGCGAGAATGAAGAAGAAAAATACTAATGAAAGGAGAATGTAGCAATCCATTTCCAGCATGGGAAAATGCAAATCCAAAAAGAATGATGATATGAGCAGTAAAACAAATCTAATATTGACTCTATATAGAGACAGTTGAGCTTTAGCCAAGTCAAAATACACAGTCATCAATTTGAATTGGTTTTAAGAGAAATAATTACGCATTTAAAACAAACAGAACATGATAAACTAATGAGAAATATAGAATAGAATATTAATTAAGGAGAAATGCAATTCTAGAGTCTGAATTTACTGTTAAATCAATGATCAAAGAAGAGATTGTCCTGATAACACGTGCCGGTTTAAGTTTGTGCCTTTTCTTTAGAAGCTGCAATTCTAAGTCATAAGATGAAGATAATAAATTTCTCATTCCAAGAAAAAGTTAAAGAGGAACCAAAAAAATTACCTCTCTTTAATGTAACGAATACTCTGAAGAATGTCTGTTGCCATGAGTGTATCTGGGAACTCCTTGTTTTCATGAACTATTCTTGACAACTTCAGAAATGCAACGATTTCTTCTTCGATTTTCTTTACCTGTCGATCCAAATGCTCGATGAATTCTACGTATGTGGGAAGCTTAGGTGAATCTTCAGAGTTATTCCAGCTTCTCTGAATTGAAGACTGTTCATGGTTAAATAAATCATCAACAGAAGTTTGAATCTCTTGATCTTCTATGAATCCGGTGTTAGTTTGATGAACCTGCAGTTCATTTTTAGTTGGAGAAAGTATTCGAACAGGAGACGAAGATTCTGCCTCGTTAACATCAAGATCCAGTGTCATATTCTGAAGCAGGAGGCTTTCCTTCATGGATATTGCCTAAAAGCATAGCAACCAATCTATTCATCTATAGAAACAAAATGTGGAACAAGTAAATGAAAGTTAGTAGAATAAATGCTAAATGTGCACCTCATTTAGTTTTGCTGAAAGCTCATCAAGGATTGTTATACGATTCTTGAGTTTCTCCATAACTTGCATTACCTTTTTCTTCTGAAATAGTACTTCTCTGGCATCATTCTCCTTTCCTCTGCTAACACTAACAGCAGCTTGCCGTCTTAGCTTCTCTACAGCTTCTGACAAACGCATCAATCTCAATCTTGAACTATTGGCTGGAAGTAAAACATTAATTTCAAATAGTCAATTTATAACTACGTCGTAGCCTACTTCAATTAACAAGTAACTAAAGCACGCTTTGTAAATGCAATTGATTTCAACTCACACGGAATTTAAAAACATGACATATATATCGAATTCTGAATGAGAGCAATTTCTGAAACAATTTTCAATACAGATTCAAGACCTTTTGCTCTTGTAGTATCCGCCTCCTCGATGAGCCTATCAAGTTGCTGGCGAAGCCCCTCAGCCGCTTCCGACGGAGAAGACGAACACAAAGCTTTAAATCGAGATAATTGCCGACATTGAATCCAAGGTAAGCCACAAATCATCATCTTCTTCAGTTCATCAGCATTTCAATTTCTATTACGAAATTAACACCAGATAAACTGCAACGCAATTCGGATCCAAATCGGATCCATAATCGGGTTATCCAAAACCAAAAATAAAATAAAAATAAAACAAACCATTTTTTAAAGGATAAATTTCACTTTATAGGGGTAAATTTGTCCATAAGGATCAAAATTGATATTAATATGAAATTGAAATATTTAAATTGTAATTGTTTTTAGATGAAGGATGTAAATCAATGTTTTAAAAATCGGTACCGGCCGATATACTGAACAAGCTCATTGGATTGGTATACTAAATATGTTTCGGATATATCAGATATGTATCGGATCCGTACCATAATATTAAAATAAATTAAATTATAAAATATTTATATTTTATTTTTTTAATATAAAACCCGACCCGCAAAACCCGACCGACCCAAAAAAACTCGTACCGCCCGATATTTTGCCAAAATACCGACCAAATCCGATAAGTCCGAAATTTAAAACACTGGTGTAAATTGTGAATTTATGAAATTTGGAAGATTAAAATTGAAATTTAACCATTTTTTAAAACATTAACTATTATTGATAATACAATGAATGAACCTTAGTTTTTACATGTTTTGTACAATAATATGATTAGGAGTCAGGTTCAGGTTGTTTTATAATTTCATAATAGTCGAGGATTAAAAAAACCGGGGCTAGTTTTTTCTTCAACCCACTCGTGTATCTCCATGATCCCCGTTCGACTGCTCCATCTCACCGGAAATACTCGTCTCCTCTATGAACTCTACGTCCATGCTTCGGCTTTTCTGATTCCGGCGATCCTATAATTCAAAACCATATTCATTCAATATTGCTTGTTGTAAATATAGAAGCAAAGAAAGCTAACCTCACGATATGGAAACTCGTCATTTTCGAGCATTCTAACAACATGACTCATTTTAGGACGTTTCTCTGAATCGGGATCAACGCACTTTAGTGCAACCAAAAGTGCACGCTTTAACACCCGCGTCGATGGCCGGAGTTCAATTTTCAGGTCAATGATTTCTTCGGTTCTACGGTTAGCCACCATCATTTTCAACCATTCAACTAGATTAACCTGAAAAAAAGAGATTCAAAATAGAATGAGTAACCGCATTTCATACGAGATGGAAATCATGTTGAA